>CAMZMU010000027.1:23253031-23699395 GCA_947311845.1 Poa pratensis | reverse complement strand
TAGCGGTAGTACCGCTTAACCAGCGGTACTACCGCTGGAATTTGGAACATCAAAAAAATAACACTCCACCTTGAGACAAATTCCATCTTGTAGCATGAATGAGAACTTCATCCTGAAAACAACAAAGAAAAACACCTTCGGCGCCAAATAGCCTCTTGGGCTAGACAGTGATACCAACTAAGCCCGAGCAAAGCTCGAACTTAGTAACAGGAACTGGCTTTGTCATCATATCAGCAGGATTATCATGAGTACTTATCTTGCATACCTTCAGCTTACCTTTTGCAACAACATCACGCACATAATGGTATTTGACGTCAATGTGCTTTGTTCTCTCATGGAACATCTGATCCTTGGTAAGGTAAATAGCACTCTGACTATCACAAAACAGGTTAATGCAAGTATCATCTCCACAAAGCTCAGCAAACAAACCTTTCAGCCAAACCGATTCTTTACATGCTTCAGCAATAGCCATGTACTCTGCTTCAGTGGTAGACTGGGCAACAAGATTGCAACGTTGCCCTCCAACTCACGGCACAACCACCAAGCGTGAACACATAACCTGTGAGGGATCTCCTCTTATCCAAATCGGCAGCAAAATCTGAATCCACATAGCCTACGAGTCCCTCATCAGTCTTGCCGAACTTGAGGCAAGCATTGGATGTGCCACGAAGGTACCTGAAAATCCACTGAACAGCCTTCCAATGTTCTTTACCAGGATTAGCCATATATCTACTAACCAAACTCATAGCATATGATAAATCTGGACGTGAGCAAACCATGGCATACATTAAAGAACCAACAGCACTAGAATATGGAACTCTAGACATGTACTCAAAATCCTCATCCGTACTAGGACATTGTTCAGCTGACAATTTAAAGTGAGGAGCAATAGGAGTACTAACAGACTTTGCATCATGCATGTTAAAACGATGAAGAACTTTCTTAATGTAATTTTGCTGACTAAGAAACAACAAACCAGAATTTCTGTCACGGGTAATCTCCATACCTAGAATTTTCTTAGCAGCACCAAGATCCTTCATCTCAAACTCGCTACTCAACTGTGACTTGAGAGCAGCGATATCTTTCTTGCTCTTGGCAGCAATCAACATATCATCAACATATAATAACAGGTATATAGGTGATCCATTAACAAACTTAATGTACACACAGCTATCAAATTCAGACCTCTTAAAGCCATGTGACAACATAAAAGAATCAAACCTTTTATACCACTGACGAGGAGATTGTTTCAAACCGTATAAGGACCTTTTCAACTTACACACAAGATCCTCCTTACCAGGCACTATGAACCCTTCTGGCTGGTCCATGTATATCTCCTCCTCCAACTCTCCATGCAGAAACGCAGTCTTTACATCTAACTGCTCAAGCTCAAGATCACGCATAGCAACAATACCAAAGAATGTACGAATTGAACTATGCTTAACAACTGGAGAGAAAACATCATTATAATCAACACCTGGAATTTGACTGAAGCCTTTTGCAACTAACCTTGCCTTAAACCTCGGAGGCTCGCTAGGAGATAAACCCTCCTTTCTCTTGAAGATCCACTTACAGCGGACTGCCTTCTTTTTCTTAGGCAAGCGCACAACTTCCCATGTGCCATTCTTATCGAGTGACTGCATTCTTCTTGCATAGCAGCAAGCCACTTCTCGCGGTCACCGGAACCAATAGCTTCAGTATAGGTGGACGGCTCATGTCCGTGCTCCACCTGTTCTGCACAACTCAGAGCATAATCAACAATGTTACACTCTTCAATTAAACGTGGTCGAGGACCACAATTCCTCCTGTTCCTACGAGCAGCAATAGACTGTTGTGGCTGCAAAACAGGGGGTGAGTTCTGAACATTATTATTATCAGAATCATCAGAACCAGCAGAATCAGGATCAGAATCATCTGAAGTAGCAGCACCATCATTGTCAACAGTGACATTTTCTTTTCAACAGAGTGCTCCACCTCGACACGAACCTGCTCCTCAGAAAAATCTGGCAAAACATCTGAGGACAACTTATCAAAGTACATAACAGATTCATTGAAAACAACACTCCTGCTCATAAAAGCCTTTTTAGTTTCGGGATTCCACAACTTGTATCCTTTTACACCCGAACCATAACCAATGAACACACACTTAATAGCTCTCGGCTCTAACTTTCCATTATCAACATGAGCATAAGCAGTGCAGCCGAAAACTTTAAGTTGTGAATAATCAGCAGGAGTACCTGACCATACCTCAATGGGAGTTTTCTTGTCGAGGGGAATAGATGGTGACCTGTTTATCAAGTAGCAGGCGGTGGCAGCCGCCTCAGCCCAAAAACGCTTACTCATGCGAGCGTTGGAGATCATGCAGCGAGCCTTGGAGATGATGGTCCTGTTCATCCGCTCCGCTACACCATTCTGCTGAGGCGTGTACGGGATGGTGAGGTGCCTGACAATGCCTTCTTTCCTGCAATAATCATTAAAGGCATTCGAACAAAATTCGCCACCATTGTCAGTACGAAGTAATTTCACCTTCCTTTCTGTTTGCCTTTCAATCATAGCTTTCCACTCTTTAAAAGCAGCAAACATCATCCTTATTTTTCATGAAATAAGGCCAAACTCTTCTAGAGTAATCATCAATAATGGTAAGCATATAACGAGCACCACCATAAGAGGGCTTACGAGATGGCCCCCAAACATCAGCATGTACATAATCAAGTGTACCTTTGGTGGTGTGAACAGAAGCATTAAACTTAACTCTTGTGTGCTTACCGAAAATGCAGTGTTCACAGAACTGCATCTTACCCAAACTGCATCCTTGCAGCAAGTCTCTCTTGATCAATTCTGCCATACCAAGTTCACTCATATGTCCAAGACGCTTATGCCAAAGGTTAGTTTTACTAGCGTCATCATGAGAAACAGCAGCAACAGTACCAGATAACGTGCTACCTCTAAGAACATATAACTTAGCAGAATTCATATCACCAACCATAACTATGAGAGAACCTTTTGATACCTTTAGGAGTTTATTTCCTCCTTTGTACTTGTACCCGTCACAGTCAAGGGTACTGAGCGAGATCAAATTTCTTGCCATGGTTGGTATGTGTTTCACTCCCGTCAACGTGCGTGTCATACCGTCATGTGTCTTGACCTGAACAGACCAACGCCAACAATGTTGCATTGCTGGTCGTTCCCCACACGCACGAAATCTCCAGTCTGCACTAACTCATAAGAACTGAACCAATCTTTGTTACAGCAAATATGAAAAGAACATGCAGTATCTAGAATCCATTCATCCTGACGAGAAACACATGCAGCTAAAACAGCTAGGCATTCGCCATCAGAACTACCATCAACAACAGCCTCACCGGTATTATTACCTTCATTATTTTTCGGTTGGTAAGTACCTTTTCTTTTCTCCTTGTTCTGCAACTTCCAACAATCATCAATGACATGATTAGATTTCTTACAATACCTGCAGAACTTGTCTCGTCCTTTGGACTTTGAGCGACTTCTGTCACCCTTGCTCTTGTCTCTGTTGTTGTTGTGGTAGTGGTTATCTCGCTGCTCAGGCCTCCCTCGGACCTGCAAAGCATCGCCCTTGGAGGACGACGACTCCTCTTTCTGTACCATACCTTTCATCTTTTCCCTGGCAAGCAGGGCCTCATATACTTCCGCGGTGGTTAGTTCATCACGGCTTAACAGTATGGTATCACGAAAATTTGCAAAGGAATTTGGCAGCGAGCATAGAAGTAAAAGTGCTAGATCTTCATCATCGTACTTTACCTCCATCGACACTAGGTCAGAAACGATCTCCTTAAAGATCGATAAGTGATTCATTACCGAACCACCTTCTTGCAACTTGTGCGTGAACAACTTCATCTTCACATGCATCTTGCTGGTGAGATCTTTGGACATGCAGATCGACTCCAGCTTAGCCCACAGTGCCGCTGCGGTTTTCTCCTGGAGTACTTCTTGCAGAATATCATTAGATAGATGAAGTTGAATAAGCGATAAAGCCTTACGGTCTTTCCGCTTCTCATCGGCGGTCCATGCCGCCGCATCCTTGTCGCCGAATTTCTCCAGCGCCTCGTCAAGATCATTGGACTGTGCGAGGATCGCACGCATCTTGACCTGCCACAGCGAAATCTCGTCTTGTAGTCCAGCGCCGGTAGATCGAACTTCATCGATGCCATCCAAAACCCTAATCTGAAAACAGATCTGAAACAGGGCTCTGATACCACTTTATAAACGATAGCAAAGAAACGACGAAGAGCGGAACGATCAAACCAAAGGGGACACGAGATTTAACGTGGAAAACCTCTCCAAACAAAGGAGAGGAAAAAACCACGGGCGCCAGCCAGCAATACTTCACTATATCGGGTGAGGTTACAAACGCCGTGGGTTTACAATGTGTGGCTTACCCCAAAACGGCGGCTTACAAGAGGAATATATAGAAGCATCAAACCCTAGGTCGGCTGCAGTCCAACCCGGAATCGTTCCCACCTCGGCGGTAGTACCGCTTAACCCAGCTGGGTGGGCTGGTTCGTCTCTTCCCACCTCAGCGGTACCGGCGGCGGTACCGTCAGCGGTACCAGTCGGTACCGGACAAGCGCTTCAGACGTCAATTCTGGCGGCAGCGGTGGCGGTAGCTCTCTAGCGGTAGTACCGCTTAACCCAGCGGTACTACCGCTGGAATTTGGAACATCAGAAAATAACAGGAGTGGAGCACGACAACAGCTGCTCGAGCTTGATCACCGTCTCCGGTTCTGTCCGCTCGTGTATGAATGCCCAATCATGTGTGTATGCCTGCAATTTCTTCAGACACCACTTTCTTGGAATATACTGCGCACCCTATGTATTTTTTCTGTAGGCACCGTTTGTGCCATGCTGTGCACCCTGGAAAACGGCGAGACCCGGGCCTGCACCGCCGCTTTCGTGCCCGGGCAGCGCCGCCCCTCCGTGGCTCCGCTCACAGGCGCGCCCCATCCGGCCATCCCTACTCGGCGAAGATCAGAGCGCGTAGGACCCTGCCCTCTCTTTCCAGGGCGCCCCTCTTTCCATCCCCTGAAAATCGCCTATGCTGATCCATGGCCTCAGTGAGCTGCAGATTTGCAGTCAAGCGTGCCCGTCCGTGGATGGGAACGGGTCAGGTGCATGGAAAGTTCTTGGGTCAGGTGGGTGATTATTTGTTGATTCTGCCGAGAGGACGAGGAGGATTTGAAGGATCTGTGGCCTGCACTTCGCGTACGGCTACGGCGAGCTGCAGTGCGCAGGCGCGGCTGGGCACGGCGGCCGGCGAGCTGCGGTGCGCGCAGGCGCCGCTGCTGCCGAGTGGAGGCACGAGCGCGTCTGGTTCGTGGCGGTCTGGACACTGGTGCTTTGCTGTAATCTTGGTTTCTGCTCTGCTCTTCGCTCCCTCTACTGCTTGCTATACACATGCAGAATACTCCATATTGATTAATTCAGAGTATTGAACTGTTCATCTGCACTCGGCTTTCTGTGATGAGTTGCTCTATATGTTATGGGATTTAGATCAGGGTTGTGCAGTGCCGACTTCTTTTAGTATGCGTCCAGGTCAATCTAATATGCATTAGCAACTGATAATAGTTGCAGTTAAATAGGTGTTGTACCGAGGCACTCGCATTCTCTGAACGGAAGTGCCTCACGTAATAGCCAATGGTAGCATTATGACAGTTCAATGCTATATATGCCTGCTAACCAATTCATTTAAAGTCAGTTCAACGGTATATATGCTATTCATTTTTTTAAATAAATTTGAATATGTTATAGAGTAATATTTTCCAAATGTAAATTTTATTTTAGCCAATTCACGAAGCCTCTCAACATTGTCCTATAAAAAAGAGAAAATATGTCCCCCAATTATCTAAAGTATTTATCACTTGATACTAAGGAAATGGAGAAGACATAAAGTTTCTCACAAATACATGCTATTTAGTAAAAAAAACTAATTCTCAACAGTACATATTAATAAATACTTTATTTGTATAATGTTTCATCTTTCATAATATGAACAATGAAACATTATTTGAACAAATGAAACATTTATTAAAATAAGTAGTCAAACGAGTATTTATAAGTTTTCAATAGTTCTATGATTAGAAGAATTTAAAGAAAAAATATTCTTCCATTCTTATGTCTAATTTTTTTGAACTTACAAGCTTCAAAGTTTAAGTTTTCTTTTTTAGATGAGCAAAAAAATTATATATCTTTGATCTTTTGTACGGAGGCCCAGAACCTAGAAGCGTGCCACAAGAGTACTTAAGAAAACAACAAAATCATATTAATTGATGATTTCGAAGGGTTATGTCAAATTACATCAATATATTTTATAATTGAGTTTATAGAATTGAATATACTTAACATGAGATATTTTGTCTCACGTGAGAATTTTTTGTGGTATGTGTGTGGATTGGTGTGTTGCAGGTACTCTTACATCCTTGTACCATGAAACCTTTTTAACTTGCTTGGTAAAAAAACTCAATAAAAATATAGGATTCAAAAGACGTGTTTATATTTTAAGAAATTATGAGACGTGCATTGCACGTGCAAAGCAACTAGTACCATTAAAAGCTTGTATTGGAATTATTATCATATGTTGACCAGCAAGATTTCTAATTTAACTGGGAGATCACTCATTTCTCATATACTTTTATGAGCCAGATTTATTAAGCTCACTTGTTCATCATGCTATAAAATGGAAGGATTGGGCGCCAATCGCCATACCATTCTGGAAACTTTCTTCCAGAAATTTGGGTATGGTCGAGCAGTGAAACCTTGTGTATCATCTGCAAACAAAGCTGTTGTTGTACTCCTCTTTTAATCCCGCTTAACTTTTCAGTGCATGCCAAGGTGTTCAACGGTGTAGCATCACAATTTTAGGGTGCATTATGCAAGAAGGCACAATTTCTCTGTTTTTGTAGATTATGTTTCTGGGTCATCGATAGGTACAATTTCTTGAGAATCAGATTTGGACTCCTGGTGACTTTGCTTCCTCGATGACAGTTTTCTTCCACATTCCACTCTTCCTCTTTCTTGTCGGCTCTTTTATATCTCCTTTTGTAAGATGCATCCGCATTATTTCACCTGAGAGGAAAATCTTTTGAATCTTGACAAATGTCCAGGACTCTGTGTGTTTTCACCCTAGTCGCCTGTACTACAACATTCTTTGGCTACTCCTCGTCGGATTCCTTTTATTGTACTCCCTCCGTTCCAATTTAAATGACTTCTACTTGTCAACATGTGGATGTACCTAGACATGTTACAAGTATAGATACATCCACATTTTGACAAAATGAAGTCATTTAATTTGGAACGGAGGGAGTATGTCTTTGTTAATAACAGTCAGTCTTCTTGATACGCGCCTTTTTCTGGTATCTTTCCTTCTCCACTAAAGACTTGAGGTCGGACTATAAGCACCTTGACAGAATCTTGCAGATCTCTGAATGAGCATAATCGCTGATTGGTTGGTTACCCGCAAAACAAAAAAACTTAAAACATGTTTTGGTGCATGCGAAGCCATTTAAAGGTTCAATAAAAATGTCAATTTATCCAACCTCAGAGTGTAGACCGTGAACTGAATCAATCAAGCAGTGACACAGAACATACATGTAAGAACTAATCTTTTTATTGAACAGAACATACATGCCGCCCGTCTATGTTACTGTTCATGACTGGCTGAAAGAAAACAATTGGCATCAAATTATTTATTTCAAGTTTGATCACTGCTAGGCCCAATATTTTTTATTGTCCTCTCTGAATGTATCTCCTTGGAAAAGAGTTGTGTGGGCGCCATGGAAGGGATGGGGGCGCGGTTTCGGATCCCTCATTTTGTTTACCCACTGAGACTGCCATTGAATTGAGGACAGAGCCAAATTGCGTCTCAACTCTCCGTGCCATAAACATTACAGTGTAGTTGACAGCCCGCTTGCCCATGTAAGTTTTTTTTTCCATTGATCGCTGCTCCTTCATCTGAACCGAGAATACACAGAGCTCAGCAGCGACACCGCCTACAACGACACGACACAGCTCACAGCTCTGCGATGACTACTGAACAAACTACGACGCCAACAGTGCCTTGTCAAGTTGTCATACAAAAGTGTACCAAGATATAAACATCCAAAGTTAGGGATGTGTAGATGCGCGGTAGAACGCTGTAGAAGATTTTTTTTTAAAGGAGTGTACTTTGCAGTATCAGAAACTATCATTAATTCATTATGACAAAGTATCCTGTTGTGATTCCATACGCCCTCACTGCTATGAGCCTATGAGATTTAGTACTAATCCTGGCAACTTGTGTCTTCGGGAAAAAAAGCTTAGAACCACCTTACACAGGCAATCCTAATAGTGGTGCATCTGCTTATCGTCAAGACGTCAACAATCGAAATTTTTAAATGAGTATGTAGGTTCCAAAAAAGCGGCAGAATGCTCTTTGGACAGGAACGAGGGGGGAAAAAATCAATTATGATGCTTACAGATGGCAATCAGACAGGCTAATTTCATACAGAAAAAGCTACGCACATGACAAGTCTCAAAAAATCTAGTTTCCAAACCTTCGCCCATGGTGAGCCGCGTTGGAACTTGATGTAATGTTCGGGACACCAACAAGACAACGCCTGTTTAACAAGAGGATTAGGCTCACAAGGCACACGTACCCCCGCTAGGTAGCACGTGAGATCCAACACCAAAAAATAGCCACGGGTACGACTACAGGTCAGCAGTACAGAGTTGCCAAATATGCAAGGCACAATAGCAGACGATGAGGCAAACGGGCAGGCAAAAAATATATTTCGACTATCCTTTGTTGTGCTACATTGTATCAATATGCTTGAATTCTCAAATGGGCAATCAAATCAGAATATGTTAGCGGTGCCAACTAGGTTACAAGGATGAAAACTGATGTAAGATGTAAAGACTGGTCGATCACAGCTTGTAAACAGGTGTGATCCCTAGCAGTTGGAAGCACTGGCGCATGACGATCGCAGTCGCTTCGCAGAGCAGAAGACGGCTTGGCTCCTCTGGTGATCCTACCACCTGCGGAATTAACAAGGACGATAGTTAAATCTCATGAGCTGGGAGGGTAGCAGACTTAGCGCGCCTGGCATTGTCATTCTCTCACTCGGAATGAATTTAACGATGCAAACAGATAGATGTGTACCTGGCAATTGGTGTAGAATCTCGTGAACATTTCAGACAAGTTGTATAGGTATTCACACAGAACATTGGGAAGGAGATGAGTACATGCGTCTTCAACAACCTGACACAGATATCAGCACATAAATCAATACAAAACGAGAACAAGATCCCTCCCAATTAAGCCATACTCCTCACTGACGTATTAAGTATTGAATAAATTTAGTTAATAGCATCAATCATACCTCTGCAAAACGGATAAGATACAGTCCCAAGACGCGCTCATCTGGATGGCCAAGAGAAATCTTCCCATTCTGAGATCAAAATAGTCACAATTTAATTTGTGTCTGATGTCAAAATTATTTCACCGTGAAACTTTATAGAATTGACAGCATTAGCACATAAACTTAACAAGTATTACCATTTTTAGCTCTTCTACATCCATGTTAGATTTCCGTATAATGGAGCAAATACGAGCATGCGCATATTGAAGATAGACAGCAGTATTTCCCTGTTCACAAAGAAAATTGGGATGTAAAATAACAATTAACGAGAGTAAGCAAAAAAGATGAAATCACTATTAATGCACAAGAATGATCATAAAGCTATGCCAGTAACAGAAACGCAAAATGAATGAGTACAAGATTGGAAACAGAACATATAGTGTATACAAATGCGGTATTACAGCAGTTGAGAAGAGATAAATGGTGAAAAATGACAAGATTGCCAAATAATTGAGTAAATAAATACTGGAGTTTGGAAGTACCTTATCACTTAACATCTGATCAAAGCTAAATGTGTAATTAGTCAGTCTATTGTTCTTCAGATCTGCATACCTGTATGAAGGTAGAAACACGTGAGAATACTGATCAGATTAGGATTTGAAAAGCTCAGTTATTTAATTTGAGTCCAACAAGTTTATCTTCAAAGAAGAAAAATCGATACATACTTGACAGCACCATATCCTACTGCCTTTGAAGTTTTCTCTAGCTCATCTTCAGTCCAGTCAACAATTTTACCTGCACAAACACCATTTTTAACCAGAAAGGTTATCAAAACAAGCAAACGAAATTCATAATTGCACCACTTACCATTATCGGTGAGACGCTGGGAAAGTTCTGATTTACTTCGAGATTTCGCCTCATCAAGTAGGTCTCCCAACCTAACAACCTCAGTACTACGAGTTCGGAAGCGCTTGCCATCTGCCCCAAGAACAAGGCCAAACCCAACATGACTTGTTTTGGGGAACTTCTTCTCATTTGGATCTGGGAGCCAACCAGCCATTCTGGCAGCCTGCAACAGAAGACAAAATGAAATCACGATGCAAATAATGAACTAGTATCAATATTACAATAACATGTTTCTGGCAGATAAATGATACTCTGTTCTTGCCTTGAAAAACATATCAAAATGCTGCTGCTGACCAACATCTGTTACATATATTATCCATTCTGCCTTTTCAACATTAAGTCGGTACCTTCATAAAGGCAAAGACAAAAAAAAGGTATAAGTTCACAATCTATATGACTGCAACAAACCAGAGTGCACAAATATAAATATATTGACTTAGATTACAGTAAACAGCTAAATAAGAACCCAGAAAGATGATTCAGTAACTAACCAAGAGCAGTTAAGTCAGTTGAGGCATAGTTGAAGCCACCATCTCTTTTAACCACAATCAAAGGTATTTTTTGACCTTCAATGAAAATTACACGAGCACCCTCACTTTCCTCGATCAAACCTTGGTTACTCAATCCCTCCAAAACTTGTGGAATATAAGGATTATAAAAGCTCTCCCCCTGAAAGGTGCGTAATTAGTTTTGATTCTCAGGGTAAACATAAACCGATAACCTTCTTGGGTTGCTTCCCGTGAAGACACAGATAACATGTATATAAGCATTCAATGGCAAGTGACACAAGGAGATGCAGATACATTGATCCGAATGATTTCAGATGAACTACAACAGATTTAAAAAAAGGTAAGAAAATTCTTTGACAAAGGAGATTTTTCTGAAGTCCTGTAAATATCTCCCAAATATTAGCTGGTAATATGAAAAGCTCAACAAATCAAGAGTTCAATACAATTCTCTGGCAAATTGATGCATACATTAATAAGTGAAGCTAATTGTAAAATTTTGGTGGCAGTTGTAAAATGTTTGACAGAGTCTTCCTCAATGTGGTTCAAATGAGAGAAAGAAAAACTACTAAACCTTTTGAGTGAAAATTGCTAGTCAACAAACATTGACAGATTTCAGTTTTACAAAGTACAATAGTTCATTTTGTATAGGGTAAGAGGGCAAACATTCTAGAAAAAGATGTGTTCACGTTCATCTGAAGTCCAATTAAAATAGTCTATTCAAATTGCAGGTATATTCTGTTGATACTTTTGCTGGGTAACTTTTAAAATTGCAAGTCAATATCAGTAGAAAGTGATACTACCTTTTCTTCAAGTTGTACATCTAAGAGCTTGTAAACCTGGTCAAATTCGTTCCTGCTGATTTCACATATCTTTTTCCAAGCAGAACGATATTTCTCCTCCCCTCCCTACACAGTATATATTGGTTAGAAGAGAATGAGAGAAGACTGTGATCTTCCCAGACTCCACATATAAGAAAGTTCAACTTACCTGTAACCGAACAACAGCTTGTTGAGCCCTATCTTTAAATTCGGCATCATTATCGAATTTTTCTTTGGATGCTTTATAGAAAAGCTGCAGCAAATAACCAAATGAAAACGTGATCATTTGTTTACCGAATCAGAAATTCTAACACGAAGCACAACAAGCACTTCTTTCAACCTTCGCATGGTAAGCATATAGATCAATCGGGAGCATGCATGCACATGCACCTAGAGCAACACATATATAGATAACATGCGCTTCAGATTATTCATAGTTAGTTCATCCTGACTATATGCTAATGACAACCAATTCAGATTTTCTGCTCTGCACAGCTTCATGGGCTCCAATTATTCAAATTTCAGAAATGTACTTTGAGGAAGGTTAGCAGGTAACTGGGTAGCTGAGAACAAATAACCAAGCGGAAAATTCAATATGCAGTGACATGAAATCAAACATCATGGCCCTTACTGCTCAAGCTAAGCGACACAAAAAAGCAATCCAATTAAACATAGCATTCAAAACAATAGCAGCACATGCCTGGCTAAAATCATCTGTCTGTTACTGGAATTGGTTAAGGCATAAACCACTACAGTGATAATACCGATGCATAGATTTTGCAATTAAGGATACCAAATAACTGATACGGCTATCTGAGCATAAAAATGTATACCAATGTTACCAAGAAAAACAGACATAAATAGTATGATCCATTTTTTACCGCAACAAACTACCCTGTAACTCTAACTCATAATTCAGTTCTCTTGACCATCATGGGTATCTAATACCAAACTCCATGCATGCTTATATGCCTAGTTGAACATGTAGATAATACCTGTAGCCATGTGTTTATAAGCTTTTTATGCCCAACTATACTACAATAGTACCATCAATGCATGCAAAACACCTTACCTGGAGGTCACCAATGGCCTGGCCGCCAAGTTCCTCCATTGCGGAAACTTTTCAAACAGAAATTCAATCAGCATTCCAAACTGCATGAACAAAGGCGAACATAGTTCAGTACGGAAAGCGACAAATTCTTTTAGCTTGTAAGGCTTCCATATCAGCAAACATTTTAGCAGTTACAAGTGCCTACAGAACAAGCAGAAGTAGACATTTCTGCTAACGCAATATACCAAGGCAGCAATTTCTCCAGCAACTCACAAGTATACTTTCAATTTTTGCTATATAAAATAGTAGACAGGAAAGCCTAATACTAATAATACAGTATAACTACATCTGCAAGGTTATAAGAAACGGTCAAAAAAGGTGATAGTGATTGGAAAACAAATTCTATTGGATTGTTAAGTGGAAACAAAGCTCTATTATATTCAGACTATCAAAGTACAGAAAACATTGAAATGACGCAAAAAAAAACATAGGGACTAATAGCATGATCAGATTTCATGCAAAATACCATCAATAGATCCTGTCACAAAGAAACGCAGCAAATGAACCTTTTAATGCATTAATTTGACCCAAAAAAGAAGGCGCATGAAGCTGGTAACGGATGCAAGCCAAAAAAAAAAAGGGTAACCCCACCAAGGAAAAAGAAGGATGAGTTGGTGTGCATAACCACATTGTATATGAACCAAAAAATGGGTAGGCAGATTAAAGGATCATATGTCTGTACTAGCAATTTTCAGCAGCGAGAAGCATCAACTAGTTTGTTACCTGTGTACCCCAGTCTCCCACATGATTGCGGCGGAGAACATCGACATTTGAGTACTCAAACATGCGTGCTAGGGTGTCTCCAATGATTGTTGACCTTAGATGCCCAACATGCATTTCTTTTGCAATATTAGGGGATGAAAAATCAATCACTAGTCTCTTAACGGGCAGAATAGGTGCCCAAGTTTTGATACCATTCACAAGCATATCTTGTATTCTCTGCAATAATGTAGTTCATTGGCGCTTAGCATGATAGAATTGTAGTACCAATAGATGCAAAGCTTGCAGGTAAAACATCTAAAGCAGACCTTTGCAACCCAGCTGTTGGATAATACAATATTCACAAAACCAGGACCAGCAACAGAGGTTGATTCAATAACATCAGAGGCAGGCAGGTTCTTGGCAATGGCCTGTGAAAAAATCAGCATCCGTGAAGAAGGAAAAGGTGAACAGACAAGGAAATAATGGCAGCGGCGCCAATCAAAAGCATGCTACTCCATGAGATCTTCTTATAGGAAACCATCAGCACTCAAAAGGATAGGATTGTTCAAACCTGTCCAATTGCATTGGGGTTTTTGAAACTTGTCCCGGATCCTTTAACTTTTGACCACAATCCCATTGCGTTATTGCTGCATATGGTTTACACACAATCACTTGATGAGCACATTGAATGGATGCTAAGATGCCAGACACTCAAGTGAAATCGACGGAGCAGGAAAGGCAAGGAACTAATAACATACCACTGGTAGTCACCAAATTTTGTTGTGCAAACTTCAACCGTCGGCTCTACATCCACTTCAGGCACCGTTGCACGGAGCGACAGAGCCACTAAGTTGGAGACCTGCTGCTTGACACTCCCAGCTCCCTGCACGGCCTGCAATATATTTGAGTCGTCACGATCTCAATCAAGTGGGTACGGGCAAAACACACAATCCAGTACTCACCGGCGTTGCAGATTCCTGCACCTGCGCAGAGGCGGAGGTGGAGGTCTCGTCTCCCATGGTGGTGGAAGCGTAGCAGGAGCTCCTCGGTAGCCTTGCCGAGGAAGATGCTCTACAATAACCTAGCTAGATAGGCAGCAACAAAATGAGCAAACATGCCTACATTCAGCAAAAAAAAGGATCTACAATTCCTGGCCACGAATCCAATAGCTACAACCTAAACCCTAGCATGTTCATATGTTAAATTGAGCAAAGTGGAGAATAACGTCAGCCTGATTGACCCCAATTCCAAAAATTATGCATAAATTCGGACGCTCCTAGTGCTCAACTCGAACTCCTGCGAACGGATTCACGCAGAACCAATTTGGTTTAGAGAGGCAAATAAAACCCGCACCACACACGAAACTACATTCGAGCATAGCATCCTAAACCCTGAATCCGCGATAAATCCACTAGATAATCTACCATTCCCTCTAAATCTCCAGAGCACATAGGCACAAACTCTAAACCCCATAAACCGCCAGATTCCTGCGGCCAAATCGAACCTCGCAACTCCGGCCACTCCGGGGACGCGGGGACGGCGCGGCGGTATGATGAAGAACCGAAGCGCAGGTGGAACCGGGTGGGATTGGGGGGTGGAGGACAGGTCGCGGAGGAATCGACGACTCACCGAATCGCGGAGCGGCGCGGTGGGCGGAGACGAGGAGGAGGAGGAGTCGCGGGGGTAGGCGCCGCCACTGCTGTTGCTACTGCTGCCGCTGCCGCCCGCATCTCGGCCTCGTTGAGAATTAAATACACGCTCCCACACCGCACGTGAGGAAAGAGCTAGGCGAGGGTTTTCTATGTTCCTTACCGGGCCCGTCAAGTCTCGTTGGTGTGGACTCGAAACCAAATACTGTACAAATTTTGTTGGAAACTTTACTTGTTTCTATACATACTATATTAAAAGAGCAAATTTGTGTTGATACATTAAATCTGAGCCCTTCAATATTTGGCCAACGGTCCAGATCGCTCCAATGTTTGACAACTCAACACAAATTCACTTTTGCCCGTTTTACCCTCCCACCAAATCACATAATACTGCTAATGTCATCGTACCGGTTCGTTTTATTTCAACTTTGTGATAATTACAGTAGTTGCCATTGTTAATAGATCCAACTCTGCGGCTCGGCTTCTCCGGCGTGGCACGGACCACGATACGGTGATCGTAGTGGGGAGGGCCGCTCGCTGTGGCCGGGAAGTGGGGCTCGCTCGGCGAAAGTGCAGCGTTGTCTGACAACGTCATCCCGCAGGCGGAGCCGGTGGATTGTGATTACCGCTGTGTTCCGCAAGGGCCCGCTGGTGCCGCTGCCTTTGCAGAGGATGGCCAATTACGTGGACACCACGTAGGTGACGAGGGGAGCGGACGACCTGCCAGCTGCCGGGGTACTCGGTGGCCACCGGCGCCAAGCTGTGCGTGGAAGGCGGCAAGATCACGCTCAGGGCCAAGTACTCGATCGCTGCTCATCTCGGTCCAAGAGGACGATCGTTGAAATTGTGCATATGTTGTACAGTACAGAGTTGGATTACACCTATCTTCTTCTAAATCAGGATCAGTTACTGGGTCCAGAAAAAGAATAGATGAGCTTTAAAAAACAAATAAAAATTATATATTTTGAACCGGACAAGAGCCATAAAAGATGTTTCTCACAGGCAATTATTTTCTTGTAGTAAATCAGAATCAGTTAGACGGTGTTCATTGCCGTGGTCACCGTTACACAGTTATACGCAAGTTATTACGGTCACCGAATACGTGCCGGTGTGTCGAAGATGGTCACTGTAGCATGTAGCGCGCCATATTTGCTGATGTGGCAAATGGTGATCCCATCTGTCAGGCCTAGCAGTTGAAAAAAAATTACGAATACTAAAAAAAATGACTAAATTGAAAAATAGCCGCCGTTGAAATGAAATGAACAAATGAACTCCCCGACTCCGTCGACCTCCGCTGCCGACGACGACCGAGCTGAGCTCCAGCATCCCCGCGCTTCCTCTCCTGCTCAAGCGTCGATGGATGTATCAGGACTACAAGGACGGGTTCGTGCTGAGCTATGTGGAGCGGTTTGGCAAGGCCACGAGCTCCATGGCCAAGCTCGCGACGCTCCGATGCGGCCTGGAGCTGGCGCTAGAGAAGGGGCGTCGCGGAGACGAGGCTGCCGAGGTCCGCCAAATGTGGTGTCAGCATGGTGGATCCCGGGGTGGGGGCGCGGTGGATACTCTCGAGCGGCGGCATCGTGGTTTCTCGGATAGAGAACACAATCTCCGTTCGGTTCACGCCTCGGCCGGCAAGCTCGGTGTTCCCGCGGCTGTGGCCCTCTCCGAGCTCTACCTCCATGTCTGTTATATTCGACTCGCTGTTTGCATTTGACTTGCCGAAGTAATTAACCAAAAAACTATTGCTAAGATTAAGATCGTGCGTTGCACGTGCCAAGCAACTAGTTTATTTAAAAACTCTAAGCATCATGTATGCTTGTCTACCCCGATGGACCCAAAACTTTTTATAAAATATATACACGCCAATATAAATGAAGGGAACCAATTTTACTCAAATTTCTTGATATGTTCATAACAAATTTGAACAAAATTTAAACTAACATATATACTACCCTAAAATTCTAATATAATCCTCTTGGGTCAGAAAGGTTGGTGTCGGCGACGCCTCAACATTTGCGTGAGGACATGCCTCGTTGTGGCGAGGCCCCCATCCTTGCAGGTTGTGACAATGACACTCCAATATGGGGTCGGGCATTGCCTAGAATTTCTTTCACTTGGAGGCATTGTGTCGTACCAGTGGATAGGGACCCTTGTACTTTGCGAGGCGGTGGTTGTCTCTTCTTTGAAGAGGTTGTCCACCACCAGCTTTTGGGGCGCGTAGCAAGGGTCGCCCTTCACCTCCGCCGACATATGCTACCGGCGGCAGTAGATCTCCTCGTCGCGGGCGCGGCGGTGAAGGGTGGCGCTACAAGAACGTCGCCCAAGTTCAGATGCTCTCCCTTTCGGTATGTTGTATACAGCGGCGCGATCATGTTGAGGTCGGCAAGTTCCCTCACCTTGACGACAAAGAGGCTCCGCTTCCAGCAGTTCTAGATGTCGGACTCGTCGTTGTGCGCCATGGCATCAGAGTCAAAGGTGGTCGGCATGGAGAGAGCAGCATAGTGCGCCGCTGGTAGAATGGTCGAGCCAGCTTGCTGGGAGGGGTACGTAAAGGGCTGTAGGTGGACGTTGGTGGCGTTGGTTTAATTCGGCGATGCATCAGTTTAATATCGATGATACGAGGGGAAGCGGCACCGCCACGCCGGGAAGCAGCACCGCCGCCACATCGGGAAGCGCTCGAAGAACCGAGGAGGTGGGTAGGCTCCATAAAACAAACTGATTGGGCTCTATGTCAATGGCAGACTGGGTCCGCCTACTGGAATCCTAAGTGGCGGGCGTGTCCGGCACCACCCGAGTCGGCCACAAAAGGTTAGGGGGACAAGGGGTAGTCAGGCAGTTTTTTGGACCATTCAGACCGATGGGGGCACCGTTGGGGGTCTTTTCATGTCAGAACCACCAAGGGATTGTTGGAAGTGCCTCTTTTATTTATTTTTTAGATAAGGGGATGCGGATCCCCGGCCTCTGCATCCAAAAGATGCACACAGCCATCCGCAATTATTAAAACATTCGAATGTTCAGGTTTACAATTCAAGGATCACATAATGTGGCTACAAAGATCAGCCACTCAAACAGAAATGAACTATGCATCGATTCTTCTAGAATGAAGCCACCCAGCCCGGTTGAAGATAGCCCGCACGACCGTCAGCAAACGGGTACACCCGGCATCCATAAGACCACGTTGGTCCGCCGGGAGTAAGAATGACCATAGGTGTATCCAGTAGCACGCCTTGTGAATAACCTGCAAATAATGGATAGAGTTCGTTTTGTTAAAGACAATATCATTTCTGCAATTCCAAATAGCCCACAAGATGGCCGCAACGCCAATCCGAATGCGAGCCTTTGTAACTTTATCGATCCCATTCAACCATCTACCGAATATGTTATTTATACTAGAAGGTGGGGATATATTAAAAGTGAAATGAACTAATCGCCAGATATCTCTAGCAAAAGGACATTTTATGAAAAGATGCTCCGCAGACTCATCCGCATGACAGAAAACGCATTTCTTACATCCTATCCAACGTCTTTTAGCCAAGTTATCTTTTGTCAACAGCTCTTTTCTACTAAGAAACCATAAAAAAATCTTAATTTTTAATGGAATCTTTAATTTCCATAGGTATTTACGCAAGTACCTTGTATGACCATTCATGAAATCTTCATAAAGAGACTTAACAGTAAACACGCCATTATTAGTGAGTGACCATGTAAATTTATCAGAATCATCTGTTAAATTTACTCACATTAATCTCTCAACTAATAAAAACCACTCATCTCTCGCTGTTCTACTAACGCCCGTCGAAAAGGGAGGTTAATAGGAACATCCCCAATAACATCAGCCACCGTACTGTGCTTATTTGAGGCGATGGTATAAAGCGACGGGTATTCGTGTTGCAAAGCATGCGGTCCTAGCCACGCATCTTCCCAAAACCGCACTTGTTCCCCGTTGCCAATCACAAAACGACCCCGTTGGAAAAACTCATCTTTTACCTTCATTATCCCCTTCCAAAAAGGTGAATCAAAAGGTTTAACCTGTACTTGAGAGAGCGTCTTACCCCCCAAATATTCGTTAACTAAAATATCTTTCCAAACCCCCTCTTCATTTACTCTCTCTCTCAATTGCCTATCCTGTGCTCGAGAAGGTCCCCCAGTTCCTCGGCTGCACCTTGAAGTGCATTTAGTTGTCTAAATTGAGACTCGGGATATTCCCCACTCCATGGCATCTTTCGCTCATCCATTCAGCCCGCCCGCCCAGACGCGGCGCCCTTTCGCATTATCATCTACCGCCCTTTCTTTCCTCCCGTCCCTTCACGCATGAAGATCGTCGTATGTATGTTCGACTTCGATTGCCTTGTATAGCCACTTACTCAAGAGGCATTTATTTTTTATCTCCAAAACAGCAATTCCCAAACCTCCTTGATCTCTCGGCCTACAAACTATGTTCCATTTGTGAGCCTATACTTTCGTTTAAGTTGATCACTTTGCCAAAAGAACCGAGAACGATAATAATCTAGACGTTTCCTAACCCCTTTAGGTAACTCAAAAAAGGAGAGAAGAAACATTGGCAAGCTTGTTAAAACCGAATTGATCAAAACCAGACGATCCCCATACGACAACATCTTGGCCACCCATGCTGCCAATTTTTTTTCAAACCGATCCTCACTAATTTCCATTCCTTGTTTAAAAGTTTGCGATAGTGTATAGGAATCCCCAGATACTTAAAAGGTAGGGCCCCCAACTCGCAACCAAAAATACGGCGATACTCCTCCTGATCATCTTTAGCCTTCCCAAAACAATAAAGTTCACTCTTGTGAAAATTAATTTTTAGGCCCGATAATTGTTCAAAGAACGCCAATATCAGTTTCATGTTCACGGCCTTCGCAATGTCGTGCTCAAGAAATAGTATTGTGTCATCCATATTGGAGGATTGACACCCCCCCCCCTTCGACAAGGTGTGGCACTAACCCTCCCACCTGACTATCCTCCTTAGCCCGAGCTATTAAGATAGCCAGCATATCAACCACTAGGTTAAAAAGTAAGGGAGACAACGGATCCCCTGTCTTAAACCTTTGAGAGTCTGAAAATAATGACCGATATCGTCATTCACGCGGATTCCCACACTCCCACCCTGAACAAACCTAGCAACCCATTCGCATCACTGGGTTGCAAAACCTTTCATCCTTAATGTTTGTTGTAGAAACGACCAATTAACCTTATCATATGCTTTCTCGAAATCAATTTTAAAGAGAACCCCATCTAGTTTCTTTCTATGCATTTCATGAATCGTTTCATGAAGTACTACCACCCCTTCAAGGATATTTCTGCCTGGAATGAAGGCTGTTTGAGTTGGACGGATTACCCTACTCGCAATCGAGGTAACTCTATTTGTGCCAACTTTAGTGAAAATCTTAAAACTAACATTCAGCAAGCAAATAGGCCGATATTGCTCAATTCGGCTCGCATCCTCCTTTTTAGGCAGCAAAGTAATAATACCAAAGTTCAATTTGAAGAGAGGCAAGTTTCCACTACGCAATTGGGTAAACATTGCCATCAAATCACTTTTGATAATATTCCAACATTTTTGATAAAATTCTACTGGAAAACCATCCGGTCCTGGTGCTTTATTATGTTCCATTTGTTTAATTACCTCGAAAACCTCTTTTTCTGTAAAATCTTGGGTCAATATTATATTCTCCTCCTGTGATATTTGAGGCATATCATCTGTGATATCCTCATCAAGAATAACATTATTTAGGGCCGGCGCCCCAAACAATTTTTTGTAGTATTCAGAGATATAAGTTTTCAAATTCTCTTGCCCAACGATTGTCCCCTCATCCTGTTCGAGTTGTAATATTTTCTTTTTCCTATGTTTTCCATTCGCAATAATATGGAAATATCTAGTATTACTCCCACCTTCCTGCACATGTTTAACTTTAGCTCTCTGTGCCCATTTGGACTCTTCATCACGTCTCAACTTAGCCAAACTATCATCCGCCTCCCTCTTAGCAGCCCGCTCGGCTACTGTTAGAGGAATCGTCTCAGCTTTAATGTCTAACTCATTAATTAACAAGATTAGTTTATCTCTGAGTTTTTATATTCCCCACTTAAATTCCTTGCCCAACCTCGCAAAAATTGACGCAAGTGTCTTATTTTATTTTGCCATCGTTCAACAGGGGTATTACCCGATTGGATCGCCGTCCATTCCCGAGTAATCATATCAATGAATCCTTCTTGCCGAAACCAAGATAATTCAAATGAGAATTTATTACTATTCCCCAAGAACGCATGCTCCCCTGTGTCCAACAACAGTGGCGTGTGATCCGATCCAGCCCGTGGTAGTGCCTGTACCGTGACTAGTGGATACTTTTGCTCCCAATCCACACTAGCTAGAAAACGATCCAACCGCTCATAAGTTGGTGTATCCCGTCGACTAGCCCAAGTGTACTGTCTTCCGGACAGCTCCAAGTCTTTCAAACTTAAACTTTCAATTATCGCATTGAAAATAGTTGGCCATCTCGCATTGAAGTTTGCATTATTTTTCTCTGTTTGTCTTCTAATTATATTAAAGTCACCCCCGACTAACAGGGGCAAAGTTTCCCCATCACAAATTCTCACCAACTCGGCCAAAAACTCTGGTTTTTTATTATCTTGAGCCGCCCCATTTACCACTACCAAAGCCCAACGAAACCCATCCAATTTCGTCTTCAGGTGCAATTTGACGCAAAAATCACCTGAGACAACATTTTCTATTGCCAAAGACGCAACATTAAAACCGAGCAACATCCCTCCCGACCTCCCATGTGGAGGAATACAGTACCATATAAAATCGAGCCCGCCAGCTAGAAAGTTCAAAAAAGGTGTCTCAAAGGATGACCTACCCGTCTCAATAACAGCTACAAAATCAAGCCTATGTTCCCATACAAATTCATTAACCGCAAGATGTTTTGCCGTGTCCCTATACCCATCTGAATTCCAAATCATACCTTTCATCTTATTATTTATTTATTTTGCTCAATCTAACACCCCTCCTAACCGCACGTTTAGAGAAGGCAAATTTTTTACCCCTTCGCTTAATTGATGCCAAAGTCTCATTTAGATCTGCATGATCATCTGAGACCTCAGCCTCATCATCTTCAAGGTCTTCGCAAAGATTAATGGCCCTTTTTAAAGTCAAGTTCGAATCTGTCTCCTCAGAAACAGGAGGTAAAGAGTTTCTAAGGAAAATGACCTCTCTTTCTTTTTCCAATTCTAAAATGCCCAAAATTGATGTGTCTATTTGTTCTCTATTTTTTCCTAGCGAAATACCCAAAACATCTGCTCTACGCTTAATTTCAGAATTAGAAAGAGAACATAAAGATAGCTTGGAATTTGTAGTACCTGGAATGGAGCCATACATCTTTCATGAAGTCAGATCCACCGCACGCTCCAGTTGAGGAAGATCTGCATTATGTTGTTCCCTCAACCGTAGGCTCGATCTCACCTCCACCTCATGCATGCCCCCGAATGCCATCATATCCCTCTCTGACGGTCTCGCACATCCGCCACTATCGACCTTAACAGTATCTTGTCCGCATGACTGAACCTGTGACATCACCGCAATGCCTGACTGATCCATGTACAGTCCCCCAGCTTCTTCAAGGGGAGATACCGTGGAGGAAAAAGGAGCCATGAGCTTAGTAGGAGTGGTCCAAAGCTGAGAGACATCGCTGCCCTCAGCCATATGGTCGGAAGAAGACTCCCCAATTGATTCAGCACTCAGATCCCCTCCGGCAGAGAAAAGGGCAAGTCGCTGCTGCGGCAGCGATCAGTCAGCGCAGCATCGCCCTCAGCGGTGAACGCCTCCTCGCTGTTGTGGCATCGATTCTCCAAAACCCTGCCGCGGCAGCCCGCAGCGGCCACCGAAGCACTCCCGCTCGAGACACCAAGTTCCTCTCCTCCTGTATTGACCACACTCTACGAGGATTCCCCGTTACTACAGGTTGTTCCCAACACATCATGACCATGAGTATCAACCAGACACTTCTCCGAGTATACAGTGCCAGTCGCCCGTCCTACACTGTCCATCTCCCCAGAAGCTGCCTGAATCATTGCCAAAAGTTCTTTCTTCGCAGAACTGATTTGTTTTTGAACCGTGGGAGAGAACACAACACCCGCCACATGCTCCTGCATCTGTTCAGAGGCCGCAGCCCCCAAGTTATTCTTCTCCTCCGCTTCCTTTGAGACCTCATCCGTAGCCATAGCATCGGATGGACTGTTATCTTCTGCCCTCTTATCTTTGTCTTGATTATTAGATCTGTCATCATCATCTCCTTCGTCATCCGGCGGAGGTGACCGTGGTGCATCATCCTCCCTATCCCCAACATCAACTGGATGCTCCACTCTAAATTTCAACCGATAGAAACCATTTTTTTATAAATATCGTCGATCCAGAGGGAATAAGTGTGTAATCAACACAACCCACAAGCATCCGCAAGACACCATGTTTGCGAGTAAATTTCATGTCCACCTTTAAAGTTTTGCCAAACAAGGAGCCTAAGCTCCAAAGGGAAAGAAAATCCCCCGTAGTCTTGGGAGGAATACCATAGACTCTGATCCACTTCTTTGGCAACTGCTCCATTGGCTCGACCGTAGCAACCCAAGGAACGACTGTGATCTCACACTTGCTTCTCGGAACCTTACATGCACCAAAAATAGCTAGTCTGTCGAGTTCACTCTTAGATGGAAAAGGCACCTTGAATACATTGTGTCCCACTTGCTGAACATCCCAATGAAACTGCTCCCATGGGACCAACCGCTGTAATTGAGCTACAACCTTTGGAATGGAGAGCTCACCATTAGCCACCGTAACCATAGCTGTGCGCACATTATCTATCTTTGGTTTGTATGTATCTGTTGTTGGCTGCTCGAAGAACATAAGGCCCTCACTGATTAAACCATGAAGAATCACCTGAGGTTTAGGCGCGGTCAACAAAGGGCACACCTCCTCGGGTGTTCTTTGCTCTCACAAAGGTCACAAACCTCCACCGTGCACTCTTTGCCGTGGTGGCCAGGTCCATCACAATGATAACAACGAGTCTTATCTCCTTTCCTTGGCTTCTTTGCTGTTACTGTCTCATTCCCAGATCCAGAGATATCGCTACGCATGCGATCCCCTCCAATTGGATGTGTTGGCGCAGGAGTTTGCGATGGTGCCGCAGTCCCCACCGGAGTGGCACCTTTGGCAATCAACTGCGCTGCGACGCGGTCTGCCCGATAGCATCTCGCACAGGAGGTGCTACATTCGCCGCCGCAGCAACCACTCCCGTGGGCCGGAGAGCCTCAGTGACCTGGCTCACAATTTTGGTTAGCATTTCCTCCGACAAACCCGAGTGCACCTGATTATTCCCAGTTGTCCCTGCGAAGCCATCTCTCGAGCCACGACCTGATGATGGTCGTCCTCCGTCATACCGGCCACCACATTGATTACCCGAACCGAAACCCGAGCCTACATTGAAACCTCCAAAATTTCCTTCAAAACCTTGCCAGCGGAACTCTGCCTACCCCGCCGTACCGCTAGGGCCTCCGACCTCAAAATTGCTCTGCCTCTGGTCACCCTGACGTGCAGGTCCAGCCGGGGTCTGGAACCCGCGACCAGCAGCACCACCTCTAAACGGTGCTCCATTGCCGCCGGGACCCGCGCCGCCACCACGATACGGCGGTCCGCTACCGCCGGCACCCCTACCAGGTGGGAAGCCACCGCCATAGCCACGTCCCGGAGGACCCCCTCGACCAGCACCAGCACTCCCATATCCTACGCCGCTGCTCGCCATCGAACCGATAGCATACGATCGCGGTGGCAGAGGAGATTTCTCTCTGCGTCTAAACCTAGTAGAGTTCGCAGCCCCAGCCGTAGGTTCAGATTAATTCTACCGACCGAGCGTAATGTGTCTGTGTTTTGGGCCGCAGTCCCCACAGAACAAGGAAGGCCCGCATGGCCTTGATTTTTTTTTCAAAATTTGAATTTGCGATCCCAGGATCACCGCGATTTCTGCCCTTCGTCTCTGATGCCGGCAACGCAACGCCAGCACGAAATCTAGGGTTCGCAGCCCTCGATCGGCCGGCACCGAACATCGGCATGCGCAAACCTCGACCGTTGTGCGCATACACTCGCCCACCGGATCCAACAGTCACACGTCCCAAACCCGTCTTCTTCGACGCCGGTGACGTCTCACCGTAGCGACTGTAAACATTCCATCCTCCAGAATCGTCATCTTGGAAGACCGACGGCTCCAAAACTGGCCTTTTGATCTGCAAAACTCGCACCTCCTTCGAACTCACCGACCTCGCATTACCAGTGGAAGATCTTGACAATTCCTCCAGCGACACCTGCAAGATGGAATTCGCATACCTTTGAGCTTGTCTCTTGCCGATCCGCTTCCTCTCCCTGGACTCGCGGTCCTCCAGCAACGCCGAAGACACCGGCGAGGGAGTGGTGCACAGGTACCGCAAGACGGTAGACCCCACCGTCGTCTCCCCTGAACCCGCGTCGTCCTCCCCATCGCTTCCATCCGAGTCTACGGCCACTCCGTCGGCCGATTCGCCGGCGAGGACCCAGAATCGCCTGCGTTCCGCCCCTAACGGTCCTCCGTAAGTTACGGAGCGCTCCATCGCCCTCACTCTCCGTGCCTCTTTTCTCTACTATATAATATGGCTAGAGCTGATGGTTGATACGTTTTTAGTTTTCCAATTTTACCCCTATGTTTTATGAGAATTTACAACACTGCCACCGCGAAGTGAAAATAACATTTCGTATTAGACGAACATCGCCGTCCTCTCCGATCTCCCTCAGAAAAAAAAAAAACAGACGTCCAGGTGCATCGACCATGTCGCCGCCGCCGTATGGGGAGTATGCCGGCGGAGGCAGGACGGTGAGGGTGGTGGACGTGTGGGCGCACAACAAGGCGGCGGAGCTTGCCCGCATCCGTGGGCTCGCCCGGAGCTTCAAGGTCTTGGCGGTGGCGACGTCCATCGAGCCGCCGCCGCCGCTGACCCGCACCCTGGACGAGAGCTACAAGGCCGTCCGCGCGGCCGTCGACCGCGTGCGGTCGGCGCATCTGGGCCTGGTCCTCGTCAGCCACGCCGACGGCGACCTGCCCCCAGCCGGCCGCGTGTGGCGGTTCCACCTCGGGGAGGGGCGCGGCGAGGCCGACCCGCGCCGCCTGTGCGCGGCCCTCTGGAGCTACACGCGCGCCTGCAGCCCCGACGGCGTCTGCGCCACGCTGGACGGCGCGGCCGACGTGGCGTACCTGGTCAAGCACCTGGACGGCGGCGGCGCCCTGCCGGCCCGGCGCGAGGCGTTCCTGCGGCGGTGCAGCATGTTCTTCCCCCGCCTGTACGACCTCAAGGTGCTGGCAGAGTGGAGCGCGCTGGAGGGCAGGGATCCGCCGCTCACCGCCTCCGCCGGCGCCGATGATTCCTGGGTCAGATTCCTGGAGCTGGTACGCGAGTGGAGGTATTGGGGGCGCTGGCCATGTGGGTACAACGCGTTCATGCACGGTCTCGGCGCCGCCGACGAAGAAGCTCTGCTCTGGTACAAGAGGGAGGCGGCAGAGTACGATGAGAACAGAAGGCGACTGAAGGAGCTCCTTCTTCAGCACAACGACGAGGAATACGTGACGCAGATATTGCTTCCACTGATATCGTGATTCTTTCCACAGCACAATCTATCTGATGGAACCACAATTGATTGCACAAAGTCTACCGTTAGGAAACGTAAAATTAGTAGTTTGAAATCACACAGGAAATATAACACCATGCAGCAAAAAGTTTCCCGCACAACATAGTACTCTGAATCGGTTTCATACACTCTGAAATCCAAATTCAGTTTGCATGCATTCTGCTATAAGTTCAACTACCAAGAGCTCCGGCGGCGCCACACCGCGTCCCAGGAAGCGCGAGTGGTTCGACGCGCCGCGTCCGTGGGCGGCGGAGCCGCCCGGTTTGGGTCGCCGGAGCGGCGCCGGCGAGGCGCGGAAGCGGCGGAGGCCGGCGGGAGCGGCAGCGGCGATTCCGGCTTGTCGACGGCGTTCCGGCGGCCGATCCGCGGCGAGGAAGTCAAGACGGCGACGGCGGAGCGTCTGGTGGCGTCGGATTGGGGCGGGGAGGGCCGGGCTGGCGGCAGCGCGCGGCGACTTCGGGCCGTCGCGGGCGAGGAGGAGGAAGGGGGCTCTGGACGGTTTTGCAAAAAAGTCCTGTGTTTTGCTCTATTTTGGTGTAGGTCCTTCCGCGCGTAGAAGCTGGGGGCCGCGGTGCAATTCCTCGCCCGCGAGGGGTGTTTTTCCAAATTGAGCGGTTGTGTGCCGCTGACGTCTGGGGCCCACCCCGTACTGTAGCTACTGTTCATTTGCTACAGTAGCTACAGTGACTCGGGGGCCTGAGGGAGCGCGGATTTGTGCAGCCTTAATATAGTTAGTAATGGTTCTTGATCTCCCGTCCCACTCGACAGATAGAGAAAGGCTGGTGCTTACTGTTGCTATTTAGCACCTCTGTGGCTTGTAAGGAACATCACTCGCAATGGTGAAGCGATGTGGAAGTGTTGCTGCTTAAGGCAAGGCATACGTCAATATGATCGAGCTGCATATTCTTAGTCTGGATACTTCTAACAGACTTGAGACCAGGGAAAGATTCCCGACTTTCTATCCACTCCCAGCCAGTCAAGAAGAAGCTGAGAAGATAGAAGACCACTCCCTTTTGTTCTATAATAAAATAGAGATTCTCACCTCCTCGGAACATTTTCTCACTCCTTTAGGCCAGGTGGCCTCGGTTATTAAAAAAAAGTGCTAATTTAGTTACGTTAAACACCATGGTTTATCTGTAACCAATGACTCCATGTTCATTGCTCTTGCTAATATAGGATCATGATTGATTATAGTTGTTTTTTTTTTCTGGTTTTGGCATTAGGGAACACCGCCCCTCATAGATTCTTTTTTTTCCTGGTTTTGGCATCTAGGAACACCGCCTGCCTCTACTCTCTTTCCTTTCATCCCTACCGTACAGATTCCCATTTTTTTCTGGTTTTGGCATCCATGATCGCTTCCGAAAGATCAGCCGCATTTTGTTGATAATGGTGGTTTCAGAACTTATACTTATCATTCGTTCGTGATAGGATAGCTAATTATATGTTACTAGGGCGAGCTGGGCTAGGTATATATGTCGATGGCGAACATCATGTCGTGTACCATACATATTTTGTGTATTCCAGATGTCTTTTAAATAATAATCTTACGACGAAATGAAAAAATCCTTTCCAAAAGGTCATTTGCATGTCAATTTGTGTACAAATCGTTGTTTTGCGGTCAATTAGCATATAAATAATATCTCAGGATATTACAGACATTTATTTTCGGCAGCAGATTCTTCAAAACTGATTTTCAGGAACCAAACACACCCTTAGTTGGTATACTCCTTTAGAGGGGTTACTGTTGAAATGGTCTTATAAAGAGATTCAAGTGGTTATTCGTTTCTTCTCACATGTACCCTTCCAGCGCCCATGTAGAGGAGCTCCGTATTTTACTTTCCTCTTTACTATAGTCTATAACTGCAATTCTTTTCAATTTTAGTCAAGGAGCGGAAACTAATTAAGCACAAAATACTCCCCCTGTGTCAAAATACAAGGCGCGCTATTTTTAAGGTGGTCTTTGACGCTCAACTTTGAACACCAATATATAACAAAATATAATGAATGAGAATGTATATATGGTACCGTTGGATTCTTCTTGCAAAATTCTTTAAGTTCACATATCTTTATAATAATTTTGGGTACATATTATAAGTACAAATCATGGTCAAAATTATACTGCGTTGACCAGTGAAATTAAAGGGCGCCTTGTATTTTGAGACGGAGGGAGTAATAATCTATGTTAGTTCAGACATATAAGTTGGTAACTTTGTTGAATGTATACACGTCACATTATACAACGTTGAACTTCTTGTCTTACGAGATTTTGATCAAATTCCAAGTGTAAATTATAACTTATGTCCCAACTACTTAGCGATTTAATTTGTCCCGTAGCAACGCACGGGCATTTTGCTAGTATTTGTAGGATAGGAAAACGTAGAAAAGGAAATACACATGATTGCAAATGTTATGCCCATTTTAATCCTATAAGGTATTTCGTATGCACCAAAGTTTTGCTGGATTTAATCACGGGAAAATAAAGGGTCCTGAAAATAAGTATTTAGTGGATGCTAGATTTCGTACTAAATTAGGTGCAAAGGATTCCTTAGGAAAATTTCAGGACATGGATTCTACTTAACCTTGCATGATTGTCTGTAGATTGTAGGTTTGAGAAAATTTTAGGCTACAAAATTTTCAGACACGGTGTTGGATTACTCAGCGCTGAAGGCTTTACTCTTAACATATTTGTTCTGCTCCTCATATATGCAAGTTTTCATAGATGGAGATGCAAAACCACATGTGGTTTCCGCGTGTTGTTATAACTGTTGTAAGATGATTTTTTTTCCTTCGTGACATGTATCACATTTCTTAACAGTGTATTGAAGTTGTAGTTATTTCCACCGAATCAAACAATTTCACAAAAAAGGGTCTTTCAGGTTCGGAATAGATCATATTCTTGTTCATCTTAAACTTTTTGTCTGCGCCTCACTAAATGTTTGTAGCGCAGTGATTATACCTTTTTGAACGTTATAGCTTAGTAATTAAGCATTGAACATTTTGACAGTATAGTAGCATTTGGCTTCATTTGTATTTGCAAGGAAGTGTGTTTGTATGTATACTCGTATAGCGGTGGTTGGACTCTCAAGAGATGGGAACCACCTAGGCCTCATCTAGACATCTACTCCCTCCGTTTTGCACGTGTTATCTAGATACATACTAAAGTGAGTGAAGATACACACCAAAATATGTCTATCTACATTTGTATACATGTGCATGCGGATAAATGCTAAAATATCTTATATTAAAAAACGGAGGGAATACGAGACAGTGCAGTGCTGTAGGGCTACTCACTGGTTAGAATTTGAGGTGGCGGGGTCGAGTGCCAATGCTGATATTGCTCTTGCGTGGGGGGTGATAGGACAAATGCCATCGCCCATGCCTTCACAAGCCCATATGGAGTGATTGTTGAGATAATCAATTTATGATAGTGATGACGTGTGTTACACATATCGACTGATTGTTGAGCAAAACGGCGACGCCTTCTCCTCGGCTTTGAGCTTTGACGAACATTGGGGATCATACCTCAAATTGACGTACGTTACGTGATCAATATTTTCCTTAGAATGGCATGTAATTTCAACGCGGAAATTTTACAGGAACCGTTACCTACCGGATAGGTTGTTGCCGTTGATCTCTGCTTTGAGACGCGCGCCGAGTTTCGCCACTTCCAGCTGTTCGCCCGTGGAAACTAGAGTATTTATTGTGTATTTCCTGCGCAACTCAGCGGATGCGGATATGTACGGCGAGTGTGCAATACAGAATCTTTCACCCACCTCTCTCCCGATTGTATTCCCCTCCCTTTCTCTCTCGATCCAAATCTCTTCGCCTCCCGTCCGCCGGCGGCCGGCCACACCACCGTCGACGCCCAGCCTCTACCGACGATATGGCCACCGGATCCAGTAGGGATGAGCTCGGGGAGCGTCGAATTCGGCCGGGACGAACTGCGCGAGGACAATGACCCAGACCGTCGTCGTGGCGAGGCCCACCTCTGCCCCGGCTCTCCTCCCCACCCTTGCGGTGCTCCTCTCCGGCGACGGGGGCGCTCCTACAAAAACAGCTCAGGCCGCGGCCTCGACTGGCCGTGTGTGCAGCCGCAGCACCACTCAGTTGGATTCTTTGTCCGGTAACGCCATTGATTTCTATGTTCTCTACTACCATAAGAACTTATTTTCAGAAAATAATGCTCTCCTTCTTACTTAGAACTTCAATGCAGAAAGATGCAGAATAGTTCGTGGTGTTGCTCTAGTGTTATTTCCTAGAGATAAGTTGTTGGATAAACTGAAAGTTAGGCTATTCTTGGCATTCGTTTCCAAACATGTAAGTCGGTTTATTTTTTCTCGGGATAAATGCATTGTATTGTGCTGGGTTTGAATTGCATATTAATTCATGGAACATAACAGTTAAACCTGAAAACGATACACACTGATTCCTACAAATAATCGAAGCATCTACTTAGTGGTAGCGAATGGTTCATCAAGCATTTCGGGCTCTGAACCAAGCTGTGTGTATGGTACTTTAATATTGCTGTTGATTTACCCTCAGTGAATTTGTTGTGATTGAGATGTTCAAAATCTTTCCAAGTCGAATAATTCGGCATAAATGTGACTATGAAACATGATTTTGATCGGTATGTTATTCATTATCAAGCGTTCATGCCCATGGCCAGAAACTGTATATTTGAAGTTATCCTATTTCATTTAATTAATTCTATTGGTGGTTTCAATGTGTTATCTTCAGTCAGAATTCTTTTGCATCGTGATGTTATTTGTGCAGATGAGTGATATCAACAGGAGACAGATCTTTTGCATGTTTCGAGATGCCTTAAAACTCGATTAAGCATTATGGTAGCTTACAGGAGACAATGGACAATTTGGAGAGCCTTTTCCGGGATGTGGAGATATTGATATTGTCTGATTTTCTGGATGTATGTATGGAGTGTTTTAAAATTGATGATACACTCTACAGGGATGAATACCACTCAAGCCCTAGACAAAGCATATTTGGTCACTGAAGACTGTGAACTGTTTTGGATTATTTTATCATGGGTGGTATATTGGATATTCAATTCAAGATCGGGAAGTTTTACATGACTTTGTACAATATTCTGTACTTAGTTGAATGAAATCGGCGCCTCTGGCACCTTTCCTTGTTAAAATATTCACACTGGATGTTGTTTGAGGTTTCCATTGGTTTCATGTATTACTAGATTTTCACTCACACTTGAAAAAATATTTTTTGTTGAAGGAGAAGTCCAGAAATAGACTCATTGTTTTTACTCACATAAAAAAGTGCTAGACTTTTTTCTCACCTGATGCCTACATGCTTGGGCGGAGGAGTCGAAGGCACTGTCATATGCACACACATTGTCAAATTAAAAATATTGGTGGTTTAGGCAATTGACGTGAATAAATATTTTGGCCTCAACAGGTTCCATCTAGAAATTATATGTTCAACCTATAAACATAATTGGTAATACTGCCCATTTCCATTACCACGTTTATTTGATGAGACCAATTAATATTGGAGTGCTCCATGATTCATAATTCAATATTTGTCCTTGAGTAATTCGACGATTTATCAAAACTTATTGATGTTGCTACATATTTTATCAATACAATTCTTTTACAATCCACTAGTGGCTTAAAGAATGGCAACATATACAATTAATTATAACAAGATAGATAACTATTTCAAGGGTGGTATAATCAGAGCAGATACAAAGAGTTGCAAACCATAGAGGAATAGGTGCTACAATTCATAACCGTTACATAAACAATGTTTCCATATGGCAAAAATCAGAGGAATAAGCAACGGTAATGCACTTATCCACCTCAGATCAAGAAGAGCTACAAACAATTTCGTGTACTGAAAAAAAAACTACTACGGCTCCACTGAACGACAATATCACATAGAATAAATCCCCAAATACACAGAACTTATCGGTGGAAAACTAATTAAATTGGAGTACGTGTTCCCCCATAGCCGGGATGTACTTGTTGTTGTTCGGAGTAGATCGCGCCAAATTGAGTGAAACATCCGTCAAAAGCATATGAAAATTGAGTGAAACATCCGTGAAACACATATGAAAATTCGGAAACATATTATAAGACAAAAATAACAATCAATCACCAACAAAAATCATTTAAAAAACCCAATCATCGCCAATAAATTACCTAGATAGTACCATCGAAATCATGGAAAATTTGATTCCATATAAAAAAGAACAACAGTCATAATTTGGCTGGATGTACCAAAATTAGTCGAGTCGTTTGTCCATGTGCTATTTTTGGCGTGTATAGAACATTGCGGCTCCTATGTGATACCCTAGGGAAAGCAACAATTGACTTTAGTGTAAGAAATAATGAACCCCATGTGACTCGGCTATAACCTCAGTTGAAACTCTAGAGAAACATAAAACAATGTGAAAGGTCTTGTTCGGAGTAGATCGCGCCAAATTGAGTGAAACACCCGTCAAAAGCATATGAAAATTGAGTGAAACATCCGTGAAACACATATGAAAATTTGGAAACATATTATAAGAGAAAAATAACAATCAATCACCAACAAAAATCATGTAAAAAACCCAATCATCGCCAATAAATTACCTAGATAGTACCATCGAAATCATGGAAAATTTGATTCCATGTAAAAAAGAACAACAATCATAATTTGGATGGATGTACCAAGCTAGAAATTAGTCGAGTCGTTTGTCCATGTGCTATTTTTGGCGTGTATAGAACATTGTGGCTCCTATGTGAATGTGCTATTTTTGGCGTGTATAGAACATTGTGGCTCCTATGTGATACCCTAGGGAAAGCAACAATTGACTTTAGTGTAAGAAATAATGAACCCCATGTGACTCGGCTATAACCTCAGTTGAAACTCTAGAGAAACATAAAACAATGTGAAAGGTCTTGTTCGGAGTAGATCACGCCAAATTGAGTGAAACATCCGTCAAAAGCATATGAAAATTGAGTGAAACATCCGTGAAACACATATGAAAATTCGGAAACATATTATAAGACAAAAATAACAATCAATCACCAACAAAAATCATGTAAAAAACCCAATCATCGCCAATAAATTACCTAGATAGTACCATCGAAATCATGGAAAATTTGATTCCATGTAAAAAAGAACAACAATCATAATTTGGCTGGATGTACCAAAATTAGTCGAGTCGTTTGTCCATGTGCTATTTTTGGCGTGTATAGAACATTGCGGCTCCTATGTGATACCCTAGGGAAAGCAACAATTGACTTTAGTGTAAGAAATAATGAACCCCATGTGACTCGGCTATAACCTCAGTTGAAACTCTAGAGAAACATAAAACAATGTGAAAGGTCTTGTTCGGAGTAGATCGCGCCAAATTGAGTGAAACATCCGTCAAAAGCATATGAAAATTGAGTGAAACATCCGTGAAACACATATGAAAATTCGGAAACATATTATAAGACAAAAATAACAATCAATCACCAACAAAAATCATGTAAAAAACCCAATCATCGCCAATAAATTACCTAGATAGTACCATCGAAATCATGGAAAATTTGATTCCATGTAAAAAAGAACAACAATCATAATTTGGCTGGATGTACCAAGCTAGAAATTAGTCGAGTCGTTTGTCCATGTGCTATTTTTGGCGTGTATAGAACATTGCGGCTCCTATGTGATACGCTAGGGAAAGCAACAATTGACTTTAGTGTAAGAAATAATGAACCCCATGTGACTCGGCTATAACCTCAGTTGAAACTGTAGAGAAACATAAAACAATGTGAAAGGTCCTAACAACAATCGACACAAATATTCAGGAATGCAACATGGTGGATCGTACTCTTTATTGTTTGCATTATCATCTTTGCCCTAGGTTCGAGTGCAAGACAAAATTATGAAAATGACCGGTAGTCAACAGGAGCATATAAATTAAAGGCCTTGAAATGAACATGAGCCAATATCTCGCCTCAGTAGACTATACTAAACGTGACAACTAGAAATCATGAACCTTGAGGACTTGTGTCCGAACAGTTTGCACACATATTCAGTACATGCACATAGGGGGCCAAACAAATCCAGTTTTTTTACACTATAAACCGAACAAACACCCAATATACCCACATTGATATTATATCAGCTTCTGATGATTAAAACATAAAAAGACATGCTAACTTTATTTTCCTATTTCTTTGAGAGGGAATGAGGCGTTTTACTATAATACTGAAAAACAAAAAGCAACGACAACAAGTGTCTAAAAACTGAGACAAGGCATGGAGATTCTGATCATCCCGAAAGAACTGATATGCCATGCATTTGATTCAGTACCAATCAAGTATTTTCTTGGTGAATAACCCGGAACATCTCAGCAAGTAGCAAAGAACATGGGTTAAGAAACTAACAACCCCTGCATAGTTTGAATCTCGAATGATACCAGTATGAATCATCATTTGAATCAACAATTGAAAAGTTTTAACATAATAAAAGGACTGGATACATAAAAAGGAGTGGTGTCTGGCAGTAGAATTAAAGGCTTCCCAGAATCAACAGTTTGAGAAATTCTGGCATATTACACTAACTGAAGGGAGAAGGGCGTTCTTCTGTTCAATGCTACATAAATGGACTGAGGAGATTAAATAATGAACCTTATAATGCACTAAAGTCATCATCAGAGCTGGCCTGGGGAGCCTAAAACTGCTTTTTTGAGTGCATGTCCTGATGTCGTGATAAGGGGACTTGCACACACTACAAAATCTTGTTTGATGCACTCCTGTTCGTCCCCCAGGCTCTAATGACTTTGCTGCTTCCTGTGCCAGGACTTTATCTTTGCTTATATTGCCATGGAGACGACTTTTATAACGTTTCACTTTTGTTCGGCCAGCAGAAATGGTATAATAGGGGTTTAATTGAACTGACAGGGATCATAATCTTCTTCTTTGGGTCCTGGATGTGAAGTTCTCCACCTTCGGTGCCTGATGAATCAGCAATGAAAGGATGAATAATATCATCATTATCATCAGATCGGCATGATCCGTATCCAACCTGACAAGTTGTTGTTTTCATCTTCTTGAATGCCCTCATTTCTTTGTTTCCTTTCTCTATGTTTTTAAAAGCAATCTCACACATGGAATCATCTTCTTCGCCCATCCGCACCATTTCAAGAGCAGCCATATATAACCTCTTGCTACGCAGAGATCTACTAAATGATAGGTCCTCATCAGCATAACCTCTAGATTCTTTACCCCGGGGCGAAGAACGAGCATTTTTGGTCCATCTTTTCATAATGTGGGCATCTGGAATCTTACATACTCCAATATGGATAAGGGCATGTGTACCAAAATGGATGAAGTAAGATGGACATTCAAAGACTCCACACGTATATCATAAATTTAATATAAACTAACCTTCAAAGCATGGCAACAAAGAATGCCAAAATGTTCAAACAGGCCGCACTGGCAGAGAAACGACTTCTGAACCTCATCTATAGTTATTATATACACAACTCTGGACCAGGCCTCGCGCTTTTCAGCATCAACATGGGTAACTTCAAACATTTGTCCAGGAATATATTTTGTCACCACATAAGATGATGCTTTCACGAGTTCCTTCAGAAAATGAGAGTACACGGCGTGTGTGTATATCTCTGAAGCATGTCTCTCAATTGGATAGTGAAATGTTAGCTTGATTTTTTTCTGTTCAAGCAACAAAATATAACAAAGTAATCAACAAAAATGATTTTTTCTGTTCAAGCAACAAATTACATATGAAGACAGCAAAGTAATCAACAAAAAATGATTTTATTACCTGCTTATTGTTCTTCTCTGCTTCGCTATCATTATTCTCTTGTTCATCAACCATTTTTGTGTATTGTTTGATGAATTGATGATTTTGGGGGAACATATAATTTCAGCACATGATTTGCACTCTCACTTCGTTGAGTACTGGTCATTCTAGCACAAAAAACATTCTTGAAAAAAGGTTTTGCCCATTTCCTCCTACACTGGTATACTCTCGTCAGAAAAGGATTTTCACCTAGATCATACTTTGATATTATAACTGACCATGCTAACTCAAATTCGTCAATAGTTAGCATGTGATGGAGAACCTTATTGAAATCATCGGCGAAATCTTTGTACGTCCTGTACACGTGACCCAAAGCCTCCTGCGCTTTACGAAGAATGTGCCATTTGCACCATCTATGCTTCGTGTTACGCCATGTCTCCCTTATTGCAATTGTCATAGCCTTGCACTGGTCTGCAAGTGGGAGATCATATAAGATAGCAGTTAATGTATTAGAATATCAAATGGAAGAATACAAAATTACCTGTAAGAATGGTGACAGGCGCTTTTCCTCCCATCATTTTGGCAAATTCTGTGAAAGCCCAATTGAAATTAAGGGCTGCTTCATTTGTAAGCAACACACCAGCAAATACGACACTCTGGAAGTGATTGTTCACTCCAACAAACATACCAAACGGCATCTTGTATATATTTGTTCCAAAGGTTGTGTCAAATGTGATTGCATCTCCAAAGTGGTCATAAAGACTTCTACTTCGCCCACTAGACCACATAAGAGCATTTATACGGTTGTCATCGTCAAGTTGACATGCAAAAACAAATCTAGAATCCCTTACAATCATGTCCCTAAGGGTCTCCATTGTCTTCGTGGCATCACACTTAAGAGTTTCATTTGCAATCTCTGAACAAATAGTCCGCAAAGATTTTCTTGTGAAATGAGAGTTTTCAGTTGAACGGAATAAGCTAGATAATATTGTGTTCACTTTTGTTAAACTGACATTGTTTTCCCGGAGATGTTTGACAAGTGACCTAGTCTCAGTATCTATGTGCTTGTGTGAAAACAAATGCTTCTTCTCGGCACAACTCTCAACCAAGTCATGATTGTGGGCCTCAAAAAAGGTCCTCACAAACCATTCTCCACCCGGAGAAACAGCAATTCTCAACATTGCTTTACAGCCACATCTTGTTGTGGATTTCTTTGCGTTCTTCGTTATTCCCTGCCCAAATATAAATTTTATTGTCTCAAATAAAAATCTTCTCCAGTGAAACAGAACATATTTCAAATTGACAGAGAGTTTACCGCGCGCTGGCAGCAAAATTCTTGCATCGTTCTCTCCCCACCCTTTTTTTGGTAAGCATCGCCATTCCTGATGCTGAATCCTAGAACCCATGAATAAAGATTATAGAATTGATATCCTTCCGCTGCTGAACTGAAAGTCATTCCTAACTCAGGTTTGAACATAGGGACTGCTCTGTTTGAACAGAATGATCTCATTGCAGTTTCAATAGGATTAGAGACCTCCTTTGCTGAAACACTCATGGAAAATGCTTCTGGTCTTTGCTTCCTTTAGTACACAAACAAGATAAAAAATATATTCTTAAAAAATATTTGTTAATATTGGCAATTGAGAAATGAACATTCTAAAGTATGATAAACTAGACATACCGATAACAATAACGATTTCTAGTCCCTGAATCATAATCCGAAGAATCTGCATAGTATCCATCCCCAGGTGCAACTTCTTTTGTCAATATAGCTTCATCATCAGATGCAAAATCATCCTCTTGTGAATCTTGTTCATATTCCCTACATTAACACCAAAACATCATATCAACGCCTCCAATTAGGAATTTCTATGGTTTTTTTAGGAATCAATTTGGGTACATTACTTGTCAGAGAAGAATAGAGGATGCATGTCATCATCAATTTGTTCTTCACATTGATCGATGACCTCCTTTGTAGAAGGGAGATTGGGAGAATCGAATGCAAATTCCGGAAAGCTGGAAATTGGCGTAAAATCAAAAGCAATTGACATAAATAACCTATATTATTGAACATTTAAAGTTCCACGGTCCTTACCTGTCTTGTGAACTAAGCCATCTATTTGGATTTTCAACCGAAGATATTAAATCTAAGAATGATTCCGGCAAAGATGCATTTTCCATCCCAAGAAAAAAGGCCTACCAAATGCAATAAATTAATAATTAAAATCTGTATGATAAATGTAGGTTCATAGCTCGTTCAGCGAAAATATCTGATTTCAAGTTCATATACTTATATGAAAACTAACAGCAAATGAAAGTTAATTCTTTGAATATTCAGATCTGACACACTATTGTACATCACAATTTCACCAATGAAAATATTTTTGCATCTCAAAAAGAACAAATTCAATAAATATACTGAGCAAATTCAGCACTCGTTCTTTAAAAGGAGTAATACGAATTTGAATCCCCAACTTCAAAGAACATATCACTGATAAAAAAATGAAAATAGTTTGCGTTCCCCAGCAGCATTGATATACTTGCCTTTGCCCAGAGTAGATCGCCGCAGCGAGGAAGAAGGGGGCTTGCAGAAGATGCCTTGTGTGCGGTGAAGAAGGACGAGAGTGCAGCGGCGACGCCTGTTGTGAAATCGCCGCGCTGCTCTGTCCGCCGCTCGGTGGCGAGGTCGAGCGCACGGAGAAAATGCAACCGCCGGCCGCACTTGCCTGGTCGGCGGAGGGAGGAACACCTAGAAAATGGCGAAGGCGCGACAGATCCACCGGGGGGATCGAGCGGCGACACGAATCAGCTCGCTTGGCGGCGGGCTTGAAGGGCAGAGGAGCTCCGCGAACTGCTCGCCTGGATATTTCTTGCTGGGTGGGGATGGGAAGAGATAGAATAATATTTGATGGTGGGACCCATCTCCGAAAATACAGGGGGGTATATGGGCCTATTGCATATACGAGAGTAATACGCGAACCATGTACGCGCGAACTGGAGCAGGTGGCGGCTCCTAACAGGCTAACGGGACTCCGGTAGGTACCGGCTCCTGTAAATATGCATTCGCCCATGTAATTTCGCAATCTTAGCTGGTTGTACTCCTCAACTGTATCCTTACTTGGTGAGAGCATATGTAGCAAGAAAACCCAAAACCTTAAAATAACCGTCAGTTTATGTTTTCCGCGTAATATTTGATACAGTTTAGATCCCTTACATCGGTTCGGCCCTATTTAAGTAGGTGAAACGGGCCGGCCAAAACATTATGTACAAGGGTTTTGGTTCCGATTTTTAGGTTTCCCTGTACGCTGTAGCACTTTGACAGGAGGGATACTTCAGCGCCTCCACTACCTCAGATGCTAACGTACTACCAATTTTAAAAAGTTAATTTCAAATGTTACAATAACTCTAGAAAAAAAATTATGAATGTTCACGAGAAACGTGTCCACAAATTCCCAATAATTCCAGGTCCAAGATCGAAAGCACATCGAGGAACAAAGAAAGACAAATCCATATGATTTGTGAGTAGTATCAATTTTGCTTTTGTATTTGTTAGATTTTTTTCTCATGGTGTATTTCAAGTTTTGGGCCTGACATTTTAGAAGGTTGTAGACACGTTTCTTGTGAATATTCACACTTTTTAAAATTGTTTTTTAAACGGTAGCATGGTATCACCGAAGAGATGATAGCACTAGATGTATCCTCACTTGGTGTCCACTCCCTGAATTCCTCCAACTTGCTCCCCGTCATGTCAACTTCTTTTTTGCAGGTAACGTGTCATATCACCTCGCTCTCATCCACGTAAGCCACTCGAGACGTCAACTTTGTACCAGACTACTGTAGTACTGTAGTCGTATAGTGTTCCTCTCCACCACTCACACTCTTTCGTCCACAAGAGCTGAGTTCCGGCACGTCGCCAACTCTCCGTCTATTGCAGCTTGCAGAAGAAAAGAGAAACTCTGAAATGTAATTTTGACGAACGTTTAGCAGAGCACTACTGAATACGACTATATAAACTGCCCAACAACAAGTCCGGATATCTTGCTTAATTTACACCGGCAATCATGGATCAGGCGACGGACCCGTACTCCACGTCCACCACGCGGCTCCTGCTCCTCCTCGGTTCCCTCACGCTCGCTATCTCGCTGCTCATTGGCCATGGACGACGCGGGAAGGCGCCGCGTCTCCCGCCCGGCCCGCCGGCGCTGCTCTTCCTCGCCAAGTTCCTGGCGCTCCGGCGATCGATATACGACCTGGGCCCGCTGCTCGTCGACCTCCACGCGCGCCACGGCCCCGTCATCTCCATCCGCTTCTTCGGCACGCTCATCTTCGTAGCCGACCGCAAGGTGGCCCACCGCGCGCTCGTCCAGGGCGGCGCCACCTTCGCGGAAAGGCCGCCGCCGACCGATCCGGGCAGCATGTTCACGTCCGGGGGCCGCGACATCAGCTCCTCCTCCTACGGGCCCTACTGGCGCCTCCTTCGCCGAAACCTCGCCACGGAGGCGCTCAGCCCGGCCCGCGTCTCGCAATTCGCGGCCGCCAGGAGGTCGGCGTGCGACGGCCTCGTCTCCAGCCTACGCCGGGAGCAAGAGCGGCAGGGGCAGGAGGCCGTGACGCTGAGGCCGTTGCTGCGGCACGCCATGTTCGAGCTGGTCGTCTTCATGTGCTTCGGCGCGCGGCTCGACCGCGAGGCGCTGGACGAGGTGGCGGAGCTGCAGCACCAGGAGCTCGTCTCCTTCACCACCTTCCCGGTCTTCGAGTTCTTCCCGGCGGTCACCAAGAGGCTCTTCCGCAGGCGCTGGGCGGCGTACCTCGCGGTGCGCCAGAGGCAGGAGGAGGTGTTCGTCCCGCTCGTCCACGCGAAGCGCGGCGACGGCGACCCGCCGTGCTACGCAGAGTCTCTCCTCGCCATGCGCGTGGGCGACGAAGAGGGCGGCCACCGGCTCACGGATTCCGAGATGGTCAGCCTCTGCACCGAGTTCCTCAACGGCGGGACGGACACCACGGTGACCCTGCTGGAGTGGATCATGGCGGAGCTCGTGAACCGGCCCGACGTCCAGGCGAAGGTCTACGAGGAGGTGCGCTCTCTCAAAGCCAACCCAGAGCTGAACGACCTGCAGGCGATGCCGTACCTGAAGGCTGCCGTGCTGGAGGGCCTGCGGCTGCACCCGCCGGTCCACTACCTCCTCCCGCAGGGCGTGCAGCAGAGCGGTGACGTGGAGATCGGGGGATATACGGTGCCCAAGGACGCGGAGGTCAATTTCCTGGTGGCCGAGATCGGGCGCGACGAGAAGATGTGGACGGCGGCGCGGGAGTTCCGGCCGGAGAGGTTCCTGGAGGGTGCCGAGGGGCACGGCGTGGACATCACAGGCAGCAGGGAGATCAAGATGATGCCTTTCGGAGCGGGCCGCAGGATGTGCCCGGGTTACTCGCTGGGCATGCACCACGCCGAGTACTTCGTGGCCGGAATGGTGAGGGAGCTTGAGTGGCGGCCGCCGGTGGACGGGGAGGAGGTGGACATGGCGGAGAAGATGGATTTCACCACCGTCATGAAGCATCCGCTCCGTGCGCGCGTCTTCGCCCGAACCTGTTAGGCTGGTGCCAGTGCACCGCCTCACTGTCGCCCCGCCACGTCAGTTTTTACCCCCACTCTCACCCCACTCTCACCTCACGGTGCCAGTGCACGGGCTGTAGTGGCAGGCTGTAGCAACGTCAGCTTCTCTCTCCTCCACGTCAGCATTTCTTTTTCACATTTAGTTATTTCACTCGCTTTTGTTTAGACATTCAAAATAATGCAATAGAATTATTTTATTCAACTAAAAATATTACCGATTACATAGTAAATAAAAAATTACATATAAATAAAAAAATTACATAAAAAATTAAAAAATTACATAATCTAGGCATGACTATTTGCCCACACATGCTCAATCAAATCTTGCTGGAGCTGTGTATACATCGGTGAGTCCCTCATTTCGTTGTCCATCTGAATCCTGGCTGCTAGGCCTGGTGGTGCATTGTTGTGGATCGCCGGCCCGACATTGGACGCAACTGTCTCATAGATGTCGTCCAAATTGGTACCACGCTCATCGTCGATGATCATGTTGTGCAGAATGACACATGCACGCATGATCAACCCAAGAGTACGCTGCGAGTAGGAGCGTCCGGGAACTGCTATAATGTTGAACCTAGACTTGAGCACTCCAAAGGTACACTCGACATCTTTGCGCCAAGCTGATTGAGCAGTTGTGAATAGCCGATGCTTTTCACTTTGTGGAAGAGTAACACCTTTCATGAACACCGGCCAGGAGGGGTAGATGCCGTCGGCAAGGTAGTAACCCCTGTTGTACTCGTGTCCATTCACCGTGAAGTTCACTATGGGTGCTTCTCCCCTAAGCACATCAGTGAACAACGTCGACTGATTCAGTACGTTGATGTCGTTGTTGGACCCGGCCACTCCAAAATAGGCATGCCAGATCCAACGATCATACGATGCAACGGCTTCTAAGATTATGGTAGGGTGTTTGATGTCTCCCCTTGTGAATTGACCGGCATGCGCCACTGGGCAGTTCCTCCACTGCCAGTGCATGCAGTCGATGCTCCCTAGCATTCCCGGAAAGCCACGCTCCTCGGCTTTCACTAGGAGACGCTGAGTATCCGCGACATTTGGTCGACGGCAAAACTCTTCCCCGTAACAGTGAATGATGCCTTCACAGAACATCTCTAGACATTCTGATGAAGTTTGTCTAGCTAGCTTTAGCCACTCATCTACCGTATCCGCAGCGGCTCCATAAGCTAACAAGCGCAAAGCCGCAGTACACTTTTGTAGGGGACTAAAACCAGGACGGTTGAGAGCATCAACTCTTTGGGTGAAATACGGAGAGTATTCACCCAATCTATCTACAATGCTTAGAAAAAGCTTTCGCCTCATCCGATACCTTCGCCGAAAAAAGTTCGGAGGATAAGTACAGTTGTCGGCGAAGTAGTCCTCGTAGAGCCGATCGGCGGCACCAGCACGATCACGCCTGATGAACGTTCGATGGCGTCGCGTCCGGCTTGACTCCGCCTGGAGGTTGAGCATCGCCTCCTCGTACTCCGCTTGGAATGCATCGATCATAGCACCCTGCATTCCTTCGCTCGAACTGCTGCTGGACGAAGACATGGCGTCGAGAGGAGTGGAAATGGAGAGTGGAAGAGAGAAATGAGATGAAGTGGGGTGTGGAATGAGTGAAACCAGGTGGGGGTATTTATAGGGGGTTGGGGATGAAATTTGGAATTTTTTGCAAAAAAAATTCGAATTTTTTGAAGCTGCAACGGATACCTCAACGGCTAGCTGACGTGGACGAATCAGAGCTCGCCACGTCAGCTAGCCGTTGCTCTCACCCTGCTCTCGCCCCGACCCGCCATCGCGTCGCCCGCCTCCCGCCCGCTCCCGCCTCCCTCTCGCCGCCAACGCGGGCGACAGCGGGGCGGTAGCGGCCCCCGTCGCCGGGCGATGGATCCGTCGCCCGCCGCTGCCGTCCCGCCCGCCTCTCGCCTCGCTCCCGCCCCGACCCGGGCGGTATCGCCCGCCCTACCGCCCCCACTGGCACCAGCCTTAGACCCATTCTGAGGAAGTCAGCCCAAAATAATCTGGTCCTGAAATCAATTCATGGAATAACCTTAGGCCAGCCACACTCTGGTGGACAAACGAATCAAAGAGAACTCTGAGCCCGTTCTACACAGTGCGCATGTGCCATACGCTGATACGCCCATACCTTCTGCGAGCAAAGCGTATTTCTCTTCAAAATATGAATGAAACTGTAGGGGCTCCAATTCCTTTCATAGGAAGATGAATATATGGCTGCTGAAGTAACTTAATTGCCAATGCCTTCAAGGCTTCAACTCTGATATCTCTATACGGAACACAGATTAGCACACGCCTTTTGGTCAGGCCTATCCTCTCATTGTTGTGGCCACACTGATTCTGCATGATCACACGTTTTGAGCATATCCAACTACCTATCCGTTACACAAACTGAGCCTTGGACACATTTGCTTGCATCACCAACCTGTTGTTTGTTACTACCCGTTATGAAATACTAGGTATCTGAGCGCGGCAATGCCGCGCGTGTGTTTTTGAATTTGAATTTGAAAATGGTGGTGTTATAAAGTTGTTTAAGGTTGGAAATAATTGAAATTTAAAATGACTTCGTTGTGAAAATGGTTGGATCTTTGAGGTTGCTTAAATTTGAAAATTATTGTAATTCAATTTTAAATGTTTTTTTTACGTGGAAATATTCTGAAATAGTTGAAATGGTTATATATGTTTGTATTTTGTTGTAATATTTGTTTGAATTTTATAATTGGAGGATGTAAAGCACGTGATCGTTTGTTGAAGTCAATTTATAATTAGATGAAATTCATTTGGTTTTTTTTCGCAAATATTCTTTAATTTAGGGAGGCTAAATGCCATAATTTTTTTTACTTCATAATTAGAGAGAATGTAATATGTGAGACAATATGTGAGTGAAATGTGTTGCGTGTAATTTATTTCTGTGAGAATTATGATATATTTAATTGTAGAGGAAGTAATTTGCCATATTGTTTATTTTCAGATATTTAGAAAATTGGGATGTTTGGATATATTTTAAGTATACCTTAAGCATTTGTTTCGATTGCGTACTTAACGTTAATGAAATGTGTGAGATATATTTTAGAGTGTTTTAAATTTTCTAGCAATTTGGAATGTTCAAATATTTTGCATTTATTTGGATATTTATTTCGAATGTGTTAGTTTTTTTAAGGGAAATACTTTGAAATAGTTAGTATTATTTTTATTTTAGTTTTTTGAGTACTTTTACATATTGTGGAGTATTGTTAAGTGTTTAGCAAATTAAAATTGTTAAATATTTTGCTGAAATATATTATTTTGAATTGTAGGTCTGAAAGTACTTTTTTTATTGTTATTTTGAGTTGTAGTCTAGAACGTATAAATTTTTTAAGTCTTAACATTTTTTTTCAACTGTTATTTTGAATTGTAGTTTGAAAGGTATGGTTTTTTTTTTTTGAATTATAGAATGTTTCTTGTGTGGAAAATTTGATAATTTGCGGTTTTTTACAAAATTTAGAAAAATTTAGTATGTTGTTTATATTATTTACACTGTAGTTTTACAGGTATTAATTTTTAAAATTGTATTATTGTTTGTAATTATTTTTAAAATTTGGTAAAATGCATATTTGGAAATTGTGTAGGTTTGTAAATTAGCAAAATTCGGAAAAGTTTGCGTGTGGAAATTGTTTAGTTTTCAAAATTTGTGCAAGTTCGCAATGCCGCGCCTGGTCGGTGAATTTGAAATTTGGAAATGTTGATATTAAAAAGTTCTGGAGATTTGATTTTTTTTGGAATATGAAGAAAATTTATATTAAAAATTGTTTAGTTGTCGAAAGTTGTAAGTAGAGATTGTTTGGTTCTATTGGAATATTTATTAATTTCAATTGTATAATTGGAGGGAGTTTAGTTGCAATATGAAAAAAAATTGTCAAGTTGGTGTAATATGTTTGAGTTTTATATTAAATGTGTAATTAAACTCAATAAGCAGAGTGCATAAATTATGTGAGCATATATTTATTTCGATTGAAATTTAATACATAATTGGAGGAAATGAATTTGCATTTTGTTAAAAAAATATGTAATGAGTTTTTTTTAAAATTTAAATACATTATTGGAGAGATTTAAGTTATATTTCCTCTAAATAATACATTATGTGGGCATTTATTAATTTCAATAGGAATTCAATGCATAATTGGAGGAAATGAATTTGCATTTTGTCCAAATTTGTTGTGTAATAATTTTGTTGTTTTTCAAACAGATAGACTTGAAGTTATTGTTATAGTTCACATTTAACATTTATTTTATCTTTTTCTTTTGCTTAAATAGTACTCTTTGTATTATTTTTTTGTAGGCAGATGAGTTCGATGTTATAAATTTTTCTCGTGTCATTGTGAGAAATAGTTGTTTTCATTAAGTTCTAAATCGAAATTTCATTTTACAGCTTCAATGTAAAATATATTTTGGAACAACTCGAATAATATATTCAGAAAAAGCTGATAGAATATATCTGTAGTGAATTAGAATTTGTTGTTCTGAGTATGAAGGAATATTCAGTAGTTTGAAATGAATATATCTGTAGTGAATTTTGTGAATTGTTGAATTATGTTTGCAAACTTGAAGAAAAAGTTTTTTTTTTGGGTCCATTTTACATGTATGGCTCTGTATTTTTGTAATTAATAGCTTGAAAGTTTTCAATTGTGGTGATTTTTTTAATTTAATAATGAGACTTTATGTAATATTTGGGATTTTCAAGATTCTTTTTTTTTGTTGAAGGGTCTCAAAGTTTCTGGGATGTTGTTCTTGATTGATTAAATATTTGTAGAAATTATTTTGAACTGATTTGAATTTGTGAACAAAAGTTTTAAACTTAGCCGAAGCCCAGCAGCCAGCACGTTTGCCACCCCTCTCCCTCTCTCTCGCTGTCATGCTGGCCCCACTAGTCAGTCGTCTGCACTGATGTCACACGACGGCGGCGGCCGCGGCCGCAGAGCTCGCGCTCGCGCGGTGGAGCACGCGCGCGGGGCTGGGAGCGCGCGGATCCGCTGACGGGCGTCGCGGGAAGGCGAATGGGCGGCGCGGCGCGTCATTTGGTCGCCGGAGCGGCCGCCGGCGAGCACGGACGCGGCGGAGGAAACCGCGGCACGGTGGGGGTGTTTCCCGCGTGGCCGCGGCGCCCCGGGACGTGATCCGCGGCGAGGAGGTGGAGAGCGCGTCGACGGACCTCGCTGTGGCCTCCGATGCGTCCGGGGAGTGGCGTAGCGGCGGCGATGTGCGCCGGCGCTGACGGCGGCCTCGGGAGCCCGTCGCGAGAGAGAGGAAGAGGAAGGAGAGCGTGTTCTATGGGTAGTTTTGCAAAAAAATCCTCGACCTTTACGGAAATTACGGTTAGGTCCTTTGCGGGCGTTTTTTTGCAAAAATGCTGCGCCAAAGATCGTGCGGGGCGACGTGTCGCGCTGTGATTGGTAGATATTTGAGTGCTACAGTACCTCGTGTTTTGGGGTCAACGTGGACACATCTGGGACGTGCGCTGCGGCGATCGGACGGCCAGAAAAAGTGGGCGACGTGGATAGCGGGAAGGGGTGTGAATCGCACCAACTTTTATATATAGGGGAATAAGATGTTTTAGTTTGAGCGACTAGATCTCACTCGAGTGAGAATTAAGTTAACTCTCACTCAGATGACCCCATCCCGTTACATGTGCAACCATAATTTCTTAATTGTAACCCACGAATCACGATGCAAATCTGATACGATTAGAGTTGAGTGAGCTCTAACTTAATTCTCACTCGAGTGAGGAATAACAAAACCGTTTTTTTTTTTTTGATTTGGATGTATCTGCATGTGTTTCAGTGTGGAGATTCACTCAGTTCGGTCTGGATTTGGTACATACTGAAATATCTAAAACATCTTTTGTAACTGAAGGAGTAAATTGCACAGAGAACGCTATTTCGAAATGTTTTTGACGAAATATATTTATTCTCACTCATCTCATCACATCAGTTCTATGGTAAGGCTAAGGTATCCGTTCCAGCTACAGTTCTCAGCAAGCTCGCCATTGTGCTACTGTGGCAGTCCTCTAAACATCATAGCGATAGTGTGCCTTCAGGAATATTGGGTCAAAACCATATACGGCTGTAAAAATCTTCGCATCCCATGCTCAGGTGCTGATGCTGTGTTGGCAAGATGTATGCTGCTCTTCTCACTGTCACTGTCAAGGGAAACAGCTCAGAGATGAACTGAAATTGTTGATGTACATTCCTACTCAAGATACACATGCCACATGGTGGATGGCAACTATTATTATTACTCTTCAGAAAAGACAAAAGAAGAAGAGAAAAACCTCTCAGACCACATCAAACGGGAATAAGTGCTGCCTCTCGTCAGATCCATGGCGATGTTTAGCCTGTATATGCACAAATGGAATTTACGCGACTTACAAATAGAAAAATGAGACACCACGCATTTAGTTATATGTAGCATACAGTTACCTCACTCGCAGCTGGATCAACTTTGACATATACAGATTCCTTTGATTTGCTGAACAAGGCATCCATAAAAAAAGTCAAAACAACATAATACTAATGTGCGCACCAAGTTTTCAGTGGCTACAGCAAAAAAACAAAAAATTCTCTTGATGGTGGATCGCAGAATGAAACTGGAGCACAATGCGGGTGCGTCACGTATCAGCTGCTCGAGTACACAATTGAACTAACCTGTGATCCTCAGCATCAGTCATCTCAACTTTGCTGCTTGGCACTTGATCCTTAATTTGGTTTGAAAGATACTGCAACAAATTAAGATACACAGAAACATGTAAGGGAATGCTAACTGTAACATCAATAACTGAATCAGAAAATGTAAGGGTGTGGTAACTTTAACACTAATAACTGAATCAACAGGAGAGAAAACAGGTTACCTGATGCATGGATATGATTACTATTGATATTCCAAGGACAAAATTTATGGTCAGAGTATGACCGAACAGTACAGCAGATGCTACCCCCGTAAAGATTGTTGCGATTGTCGATGAGTACTTCTTCAAAATTGTATCTGCATTCATCAATAACGTGCATGAATCATACCACATTCCACTTGCCAAAACTACGGTAACCAAAATGCACCATCACAGAATTAGCCTATTCATGTATATGCGTACTCTTACGAGTTAGGACATAATCAGTGCTCGTGCTAGATGTGTTTGTGTACACTCAGATTTAACTGTTTAAGTAAATATTTGCATGTGTGGTAACCTTTGGTGGATACATCCGTACATGCAAATTTTCAAGGATACTGAAAAGATGTGGTACGCTTTCAGGAGCATGTGAACCAATAGCTAGGAGGTTTTGTTCTTGTAACATACCTGCATATTTGAAGAAAAATGAAGAAAGTATGCCTTGTGCAGCATTGTTGCAAATAAGAAACATTGTGGCCTTTGAATGCCCTTCCAGAATGTGAAAGCTACTAGGCCCTGAAAAAATTACCGAACAGATGTGATATATCCGTACAACATCCCAGTATTACATATCCATGTTATGCATGTTTGCAAAATCCTAGCACCCCAAAAGCATAGTTCAGCGAACATGTTGAAATGAATAATAAAAAAACAAATAGTTAACAGTTTAGAGTTCTTGAAATTAAACAGTTAGATATGTAAAGGTAAACAAAGCTGCAAGGATACAATATATAAATATATACAACACAGAATTACTTATACAAACCAAGATAGCAGATTCAAAATTCCAAGCTAACATGTGACAACTTGTATTCAGTTCATAGAGCAAAATTATTTTGCCAAGACGACACGGAACAATAAAAAGCAAAAAGTACAATGCTTCCCATTGTATTCAAATAATTACCTTGGATGATGGCAGTGATCACTAGCCCAAGGAAATTAAATATCACACCATATCCATACAGAAATAAGTTCTGTAAAGATGGAGACCAGGATGACAAGTAGCTTTTAGAGGAATAAGAAAATGCATAAGAAATCTACTTAGGACATTGCATTGAGTAGCACATGGTGCCAGATTAAAATAGCCATAAAAGCACTACAATGGATATGGTCATACCTGAAGATATATGCTGGTATCAAACTGGCTTTTCAGGGCCTTTTCACTGGAAACTGAAGCCAATGCAGGAACTGTTATCTGATTGCCCACAAAGTTAGTAAGGAATCGTCACGTCTCACCACTCACACTATTCTTTAAAGAAATTCCTTTTAACATTTTTATAAGCATAAATGAAAAATGAAAGGTCCATATTGTCCCCATGTTAAGAAGTTGATTGTATAGATTCTATCCAGAGATCTCACAACTGATTATTTTGTCCTATGGAAGTTTGCTATTATTTCTGGATCATATTTAGGTACATGTTCAAGTTACAGATAGCACAAACTATACCGAAATATCAAGTAATATTTTTGAAAGCAAGAAATAGCGAAGCCCAAGCACAGTATCAGTGAGACGAACGACATATACAAATCTGTACCGTAGTCTACTGACTGACAGAATACCATAGTTGCATCGTACATATACAACAAAAGAACGAAGTCTTACGTAATAGGCATGCTAGCTTCTCAAGTTACACGAAAGGTATGATATACTCTAACCTGATATGTTAAATAAAGCAGCACACTGCATGGTGCGTGCTACTCAGGTCCAAATGGATTAAAAGAAAGTATGAGAACAATGAATTAACAGTGAACTGATTCAGAACTTACAAAAAATAATGTATATACGTAGGCCCCAGCTGCAGCAGGAGCACCAAGTGCAGTAGAACCTTCAGGCAGTGATTTTAGCTGATTAACGGATATTCCAATTAACAAGAGAGCAAGGGCTTCCCACTGTTAACAAACAATGACACAAATGTCAATTACAAAAGTCCATGGCATCACTAACAAAGTATAGTTACTACATTTGTTAATCCACAGATATGAAGAAAAATAAGTGGTCAATTATCTTTTTCATTTTTTTTCATTTTTGCAGGGGAGCTGTCAAATTATATTTAAGCTGCACCAACACAAACTGACTTACATTTGGACCAACCATGCCCATAGTTGGAAGACATGACTGATGACAATTAGGAGCAAACTTACCTGAATTGTGGAAAAGCGCCTCCTCAATAACACCTTTAGGAGCACAGCGATTATCAGAACCTACAGATATCAATATAATAAAAATATATAATCACAGAACACAAAAGGTGTAAACCAGATGCAGATGTATGTTAAAGATCCAAAGATATATTACAAGATTGAGATTATCAGGAGGTTAGTACTTATAACTGAAACAAGAACAGAAGAATGTGTATGCATCTAAATAAACATGCGTGGCCTGCCCATCCATGCATGCACCAATTTGAGATTATGCAACTACTAAGATACATCTAGCATCTTTTAAAGAAAAAGGAAACTATCATACCTTGAGATTACCCAGCATTTTCACTGTTGCGGGATTAAAATATAACTGCACAGCGCACACGATAAATTATACTGGTTAGGATGTATGCACCAGATCAAAATTACACTAGTACAGATGTTGTGCTCCACTATTTTGTTTCCTTAAACAGAAAAGGTTAGTTAGTCAAGTCATAATTATTGAGGTGATTATTGATTATTTACCTGCATTATAAACTTCAAATAATTGTTGATAGCATAGAGAAAAGCAGGAACCGCAAGAAGAACATTGTTTCGAGCAGCCTGCCAAATGATGAATAATTAGAATGGAAAACAAGATAACTAGTTTTCTGCTAATTTTGCCATCACAACAAATATAGGTAGACTGGTGGAGAAAGTAATTTAATGAAATTTGTATGGAATTTCTATGAGCTGTCCGTGAAGTTGGGGTATCATGTACATGATAGCATATGGCCAGGTAATGGGGATCCCAAATCACAACTTCTCTTCAAACTAATATCATGTATTTGAGTATTTACACCATGCAGGTCTTCCAATTGAAAAAATCAGAGCTTGAGATTGAAATATCACAAGGCATTGTGCAGATCCATTGTATAGGTATAAATACTTTATGGTCACATTACCTGGACAAATGTGGAAACTGTGAGAATTGGCTTCTCTCCTACCTGTAGACGCCTAGCCTGCAGGAGGTAAAACCAAACTTCGTAAAGGCGTAAAAAAATACTGCAAACAGAAGTCTTCTTTAACCAATGCTGGAGTGCAATGTGAGAATTTAGAACAGTATGTTCATTCAACTCACTTAGCAGCATATTCAAGTATGGCTTTATGAACAAAAAAATGACACCTGACCTTACATGAAGTAAATTATTTTCTCTATAATGATCGAACTAAAGAATACAGCAACATATCACAACTGAACTATAGATGATTCCACATACCTGGAAGAACAACATGATGATGGCAAAAATAACTTTTGTAATTCTGTCAGGAAGTTTACACTGACTGGGCTAAATTTGAATTTCCCATCCACTTTACACATGTAGACCAATATAGGCTGTAGAAGAAGAGGTAAGAAGTGTCAACAACCATAAGAAGTTGCAATGTAGCAAACTGCCAATAAGTTAATGAAAACCTATAGAAACATGCTCATTTGTTAAGAATGATACTGCTCTTGATCTCTGAATAAATTCACTACTAGCGATGCGAATCAAGTAGAAGTCTTGATAGTAAGTAGGCATTAGTTCTTCCCCAGACATATGGTGCGTGTATCTAGACAATGCTAACAAGAGCATACTGAAAAATAAAACTGACACTGAAAACACGGAGCTCCTGAAACTCCACACTTTTTTGTTAGCAATTAGCACGCACTGTATGCACAAAACAGCGAATCACAATTCCAAACCACTCAATTCGCCTCCTCCACCGTCCTATCGCAGCCAGCACTAGTGGTTCAGTCGTCAGGCACCACCTGGCCAAACACACCGAGCAAACGGAAACAAAATGCAAAAAACGGAAGCAAGCGTCACCTGAAGGCCGGCGAGGACGCAGTCACCGGAGACGAGGAGGACGTTGAGAGCGCGCTGCCGCGACGACACGGTGCTCCGGTGGCTGTGGTACGCCTTGGACACCGCTGCCGGCACCGCCACCTTCGCGTGGCACACGCTGCACTCCACTTCCCCGTTCATCTCCTCCGAACTCTGCGGGGAGAGTTGGCTCGCCAAAACCCTATGATTCCGAGAAGCAGCGCCGACAAATGGCGAAGAAATTCAGGGAAATCGCCCGGGAAATCGCGAAAAATTCAGGACAGGGCGGGGACGACGAACGGGGAGAGGGGAGGTGGGAGGCCTAGCAGCAGTGGGGGCGTCCACCATGGGAGCTCGTGGGGGCGGAGGCGATCGCGATGCGAAGCTTCTCGAAGGCGCGAGCGGGCGACGGCGAGGGGCAATGAGGAGCGGAGAGGAGGAGAGGAGCGGAAATATAAAAATTCCGTGGGAATATCCCATGAGAACGCAATGGGGAAGGGTCAAGGGCTTCTCTGTGAGGTTTTCTGTTTTTGTCGAAGTCCTTGCAAATTTGATAGTTTTCAAATAAGACCCTTGCTGTTTGGACTTTGTTTTGGAATTTCGCATACATTTATGCTTGGCCAACTGTTAGCCAACTATGTTCATTAATTCATTTTATGATTTTCTGCTGAAAATTAGTGTCAAACTTTGCAGAAGCTAGTAAGAAAAATGATAAAAAACACAAATTAAAATTTACTAGACAAACAAGAATATTGTAATTCACCATTACCCTATGGGGCCCACCAGGGGCGGTGACGCATGGGGGGGAGAGGCTTCCCCTTCTCCAAAGCACCCCTCCTCTTATATAAGAGGGACCCTCCTCCCTCTTACTCCCTCCGTCCGCGAATAAGTGTATTGTCAAACTTATAAATGTTTGACTAACTTTTTTGAGAAACGTACCAACATTTATGACACTAAATTGATATCACTAGATTCGTCTTGAAATGAAGTTCCCAAATATACCAATTAGTTGTCATATATGTTGATACTCTTTTCTATAAATTTGGTAATTTTTTTAAAAAATTGACTTAATACAAAAGCTAAATGTACACTTATTCGAGTACAGATGGAGTAAGTCTTAACTCACAAAATGGTTTGGTATTTCTTAGGAGTCATTTCCCCTAACCTTTTCTTTCACCACCATGTTTGGCTGTGAGAATCTTTTCAGACTACACCGACATTTATTTCCACTTCAGGGTGTTGATATGACTATTAGATCATCTCTCGCTTGTATCTGCATAGATAGATCTTGGTTATTACGTGTAAGGCGGAAATTTTAAATTTCTACACGTAATCCAATAGATCTACAAATATGGAAAACTATAGTGGGAAATTCGTTATTTTAGGCTGGACAAAACTAGTAAATATGTGGGCGGAACTAGGTCGGTGAACAATACATGGTTTCGAAACATGAAATTTTGGCATATTTGTCTCTTTTGCATGTCTTGGATTTCCATCGAATAATCAATGCATTCAATCCACATCTTTCTTACACGGAGAACTTGTTTAAGACAAGAATCCTAGTTCGTATTCCGAGCTCACCTTTGGGGCTTGGACTGTAAATCCAACCGGAGTTAGTCTTTCGAATCCACCTCAATGTATCCTAAAATAAGACAAAGTATGGACTGAAAATTTGCACAACTGGTAGTTCTCGACACTATCTACATGTAGGATGTTTATTTCGATTTTTTAGATGAAAAAATGTTGATTTTAAACTTATTGAAAAAAGCTACATGGAGTTTGGGATCCATTTGCACTTTCCGACAAGGGAACGCGTACATTTATACTTGGCCGACTCTAAGTCAACTATTCTTATTAACTTATTTTATGATTTGCTACTGAAAATAGTGTTAAAATTTGCACGACCTAGTAAGAAAAATGTTAAAAGAATACAAATTAAAGTTTACTAGACAATAGGAATTATTGTAATTCACCATAACACAAAATAATACATGAACCTTCTCTAATTACACAAATGGCGTGCAATTCTTTCTCGGATTCGCTCCTGGATTGAACATAAAATAAGAAAAGAGTTGAACCACATCATTTTATTCTATCACTGCAATGTTTACTCCATTGCAATTGGATGGGATTACCAAAATTGCTCAAGCATATAAACAGTATGTAATTATAGTGTATTCATGCATACCATCTTTAGACGTACATCTTTAGATGTACCAAAATAGTATCATTTATATACTTCCTTTAAAATGCCGGTTCATAAATGGTACCCAGTTCAGCGCTTTGGTGAACCTGCTGGTGTTTTTTAAATGCCGGTTAAAATTTCTCCCCTCCCATGCATGTTCTACGGTAAAAAAAAAATATCGTCAAGATAAGTTTACACTCGCTGAAGGATAATAAAATCACGGCCAAGACAAATAGCCATTGCGATCTCAAACAAGAAGAAAAGTAGTGCAAGGGCCAATCTGAAACATTGCACCGTCCTTTTCTCTGCGTGCGTGTTGTCACAACCATGGCGGAGACTTTAATTTAAGGTGACGAGTAACACACCGACAAAGTCGAGTCTATCCAAGACACGATCTTCCTCAACAACAAAAAATAGGACAAACACGAGCTGGTGTTACTATATTGCCCCCTGGTTGCTGATGGTAATTTGGAGCAACCTCACGATGGGCTCAAAGATGGGAGGGGCGTTTCCGATAATTCGACCACGCAGGTGCGGCCATACCGAACCGTTAGGCGGAATGGATTTATATTCGTAAAAATAAATCTGAATGGAACATTGATTGCACGGTAAGAGGCTTGTGAGGATAATCGGGTCGGAGTCAAGCCTCCATATGGTGATGGGAGCTTCTCAGACGTAGTGGAGCGTTCGCGTGGCACGTGTATGCGGATTGCCACCGACGCAAAGCAAAAAAAAAGTGAATATATACGAAAAATGTTTTTGGCACACCAGCATTAGTGATCCCTTTTTCAAATAATCATAAAATTTATAGGTCACTAAAAATTCTAAAAAACATATCAGTACATACAGATGTCTAGTATGTACGACCAAATTTGTATCAAAAAATATTTGTATACGTGACCTACCCAAAAAGAAAAAAATTGAAAGGAAAAAAGAGTTATATGTTGCCTTTTCAGGTGTGTGATTCTATAATTTTCATGTAGCCTAAAACACAACATCATATATAGCCAAACTCTGCAGATAGCTACATAACATGTATATATATCCATACAAATAATTTTTAGGTCCTTTTAAAAGTTAAAATAATATTTTCCATTTTTTTAAATGCTGAGATCATAAGAGTTTGGGAACCGAAACACCTCTGACTAGATAACTGAAATTATGTAGCTAGAAGCTAGAAACACCTTAGGGACACTTCTTTTGGGCTTCTGGCGCTGCTTCTCGGTGCCCCACAACAGAAGCGTAAAAGAAATCTCCAGCTTCCAGTTTGCTTATTCCCATCGAGAAGCGAACCCCGTGTCTATTTCCAGAATCCACCACCGAACAGATTCACGAGCTTCTGCGCTAGGCCACCGAAACAGTGTGCGGAAAAAGACATGTCGTTCCGGAAATTTACGCCCAGAATGCCACTAGGCCCGCGTGTATTCTCCTCTCTCTTTCCCTCACCGGTCAGCAATCAATTGATAGAAAAAAGAAAGAAAAGAACCCCACCAGGCCCCGACCCCCACCCCGACCCATCGTTCCCACCCATCCTGGTGGCGCTAGCCTGCCACCGCTCGCCCAAGCTCGCCGCCACCAGATCTCGGCATCCCCCTCCTGGATCCCACTCGCTGGCTCGATTTCGACCCGGCCAAGTTGTGTTCCGCCCCGGCCAAGCTGTGTTCCGCCTCGGGTGCCCCGACCAAGCTCTGTTCTGCCTCGACCGGCCTGCTCTCCGTCGGCTGCCGCCAGCTTCTCCTCGAGCTCGTCCGCACCAAGGCCGGCGTTCTCGAGTTCTTACGCACGAACCAGCGAGCCGGCAACAACCTCCCTCGCCACATCCATGTCGACGTCCAAAGCACCGATAAGAATTTGATTCCCCCCAGTTTCTGTGCTAGATGTTTTGTTCTGCTAGATTGTGTTGTGGTGGTCATCACTCCTATGTATATCCATGCTAGATGAGTATGTTATGCAAGACGTATGTCAATATGTTCATTTCCGGTTTGCTAGACAATGTACTGTTAATAGATGTTTTGCTAGACAATACTAGCCTGGGAGTCTGGAGTACTTCTATGCTACACAACTTTTCCTTCTACAGGAGTATTGTGAAATGTTTGCTTGTTTGGTGGAGGATGCAACGCCTGCCCAAGGCTTGATTGGATTAGGATGACATGGGAGCAATATAACAAGAAGTAGTGTTATTTGTCATGAACTATGTTATTTACTTAGAACTTGTATTTGTCATGAACTACGTTATTTGCTTAGAACTTGTATTTTTCCTGAACTATGTTATTTGCCTAGAACTTGTATTTGTCCTGAACCCATGTTATTTGTTATGAACACGATTGTTTATTTTTGTCCAATTGCAGATGAATTCCTCAAATGATGACTCTGATGATGAGTTTGATATGTGCTTTCTGCTTGCGGCTTGTATTGCTGAGAATGAGAATGAGAAGGTTCATTATGCTACTAGAAGATTGCCTTTGATCACAGGGATACAATGGGTTGAGGAGAGGTTGAAGGATCCAAGGAGGTTCTACAAAGCTTTTAGAATGAGGAGGTCAGTTTTTAGAATGTTACATGACATTCTTGTTGCTAACCATGGTCTCCCAGTCCACTTCTCAGATGTCCAGTGTAGAATCACTAGTCTATTTATGTGGATGTTGGGGGGCACCCGAGTCTAATAGTCAAGCTGCAGATCGTTTTGAGCATAGTGTTTCTACCGTCATCAACAAGTTTCATCATGTGTTAGACTGTGTAGATCGTATGGCTGGTGAGTATATTAGACCAAATGATCCTACTTTCACCCAACCTCATGCTAAACTTAGACATCCTAGATTCTGGCCACATTTCAAAGATGCCATTGGAGCAATTGATGGAACACACATCCGTGTCACAGTTGCTGAGAAACTCAAGCAACAATACACTAACATGAAAGGTTATACAAGTCAGAATATGCTAGCAATATGTGATTTTGCCATGAGATTCACATTTGTTGTTGCTGGATGGCCTGGATCTGTTCATGATGCACGTGTATGGACTGATGCTTGGCCCCATTTCCCCAATTATCCGCACCCTCCTACTGGTAATCTTTTCGCATATGTAATACTCCCTCCGTTCCAAATTAATTGACACACATTTGTCTAAACATGGATGTATCTAGACACTAAACAAGTGTAGATACATTCATATTTGTATAAATCCAAGTCAACTAAATTGGAACGGAGGGAGTATATACAGAAAATATTTGCTCATAATTACTATTGATATGTTCTGATAATGTGCTACTTGCAAGAAAATACTATCTTATTGACTCGGGATACCCAAACAGAACTTTCTATCTCGCCCCATTCAAAGAGCAACGCTATCATGTTCCATAATTTCAAGGGGCACCTCCATGAAACATGATGGAGAGAGATTTAACCATCTTCATTCATGTCTACGAAATGCTATTGAAAGAGCATTTGGTGTTCTGAAAATGAAGTGGCACATTCTACTTACAATACCACATTTTCACGACCCTCTTACGCAAACGAAGATCATCACTGCTTGTATGTGTCTGCACAACTTCATTCGTGAGAGTAATCTATACGATGACCACTTCGACAGGTTTGAGCGGTGCTCATATGTACACGAGGATAGCGCATCATATACTGGTGGAGTCGCTCCCTCTTCATGTGATAGCGTCATGGTTGCACTACGACAGAGTATCACGCAAGGAATAGTAGCTTGGGCAGTTCTTGTTATTGTACTTGAATCATCATGGCATTGCTTTTATTTTGGCATGTACTGAACTATTCATGTTTACCTTTAAAACACAATGTTTTTTATTTCATATAATTTTGATTCTATTTTTTGCTCATTTATCAGACGACAACACAACAAATAAGCCGAAATACCACTTATTAAGTACACATATCAAGTTCAGGGGCATTCCAGACATCTCACAACTAGACACAGCAAATAATCCAAATCTGCAGAAGCCCAAAAGAAGTGTCCAAACAGTTTCTAGGAGCTTCCATCCACCACAGTTTCTCCCCACCAAAATCCATAAGCAGACTTCTGCATAAGCAGAAGCCCAAAGTGTCCCTACGAGTCTTTCGATTGGAGAAAATCATGAAAATTTTGGAGGATTCTTATCCATAGAGTTTTGCCAATGGAAGTCCTTTAGATCATAAGATTGAGGTCACCAAATTCCTATGAAGTCCATTTCTATGCCCTCAATTTCATAGGAATCTCAATACGAGATCAGTCCGGCCTCATTTTATTTTCTATTTGAAAAGTCCAATAAACATACAAGCTATCTCTCTATCTCTCCACAATTGTTTTATTACTGTGCAACATTCAAAAACACATCTATAAAATCCCCTGTTTTAAAACATTTGGAAATATTAACATGTAATACTGCGGAACGTGCAAATGTGCTCAAGGGCTAGCTGGATCTCATGCAACGGTAGTACCATCTGCGCAAGCGCGACATTTTCTGCACATTTCGTTATATTTCGGGGGACATTTTTAAGTGGGCTTTCTTCCCCGATGGTTTCAAGGTTTTGGAGCGTGATTTTGTCCTCCATTGTTGATTGCCAAAGTTTTGCTATATGTTAATCCCCTCCAATAAATTTTTTCTCCATTTTTTGCGGGAAAGAGATAGGAGATCTATATCTTCTAAGTCTTTGCATCTAAGATCATCAGATTCACTTGACTTTGGTGAGTTACGAGAGCAAAGGATTTGAGCACTTTGTGTGTTCTTCACATTGTATTAGTTGCATCTAACTGAATTCTCTATGGTGATTCATGGATGTGAAAGTTTGAAAAACATATTACTCTTTTATACATATACCAGTGCTGCTCAATTATTGATGTGGCCGGCCCTTGTTTCAGTCTTCACACTACATAGTTTCAGTTCAGTGGGATCATATGACAGTCAGAACATCGACAGACACTGTTTGCTGGACGAAGAAATCTACTTCAGACGAAACTGCTTGTACAACCATGCAATACAGCAGAACCTAAAAATCTGTTCCGGCAGAATACATACAATGCCACTGCTTGGGAACAAATCGAAATTGAAAGAAACAAGAGAACAAATAAGCCATGCTGGAGCAAATCCACCCATGGATTTGCAATGCTCAGCCCGGAGCAGTGCAGCACAACTGAAGCACCCAGTGAGCACTACAGGGACGAGCAAAAACAAGCAGGTCTCAGGCACTTGCAAACGCTGCGCCACCTAGAGACGTCCCCACCAGGGATGAATGGCAAGATACTGATACTCTTTGTCTCGGAAATGCTCGACTGCAGACCGCCTACAGGTTTCTCGCTGTTCCAGCTTGCCACCAATCCTATCCCTCTCTGAGATCTTGCAAAAACCAGTGATCAGGTTCTGTTTGGTCGATAGCACGAAGCGGAAGCACCTCCTCTGTAGTTATGCACCGATCTCGGAACCATATAAGCGGGTTATTCAACTTCAGGCACCTTCAGTTCAGCTTGTAGGCGTATATATTATGTTAATAGAGAACCAGCACACTACCAAACTCCATCAGCTGCATAGTTTGACTGTGCATGCCACTGTCTGAGCCCAATACTTGAGCCTAGCTTTAACTTCCTCTGGATCATCACCTATAAAAGCCAATAATTGCTGATTAGCCATGAGCAGTAGGTCATTTTAGACGAAATCAATCACGAAGAAAATATAATCTCAGAATAAAACAGACAGCAAATAAAACACATATCAAGAACAAGCTTCGGAGAACGGCGCAGTAGCCCAGTGGCTTGGGTCGGCAAGGTGGATTTCTTCTATATCAATGCCACCAAGGGCTAGTCCTGGTCGGCTTTCATTTTTTTTAGAATAAGCTTCGAACTACTGGGGCTATGCATAAAGAGAACTGAATATTCATGGTAGCAAATTAGCGCTTCTTCGATTTTGTATGTTTGTTATGAGGTGGAACTATGTCTTGGAGTGAGGAGCATAATTTTGAGTGGGGACTAGCTTGCTTTGCTTTGTTGTGAAGCTTGTCTTGGAGAAGACAGCTCGCCCCTACTAAGAAAAGTGACATCAATGAACAAGCCACATGTTCAGTTACTTTTTTGCTTGAGTTGTGATAAAACAGAGATGCAATCTCAGGTGGGGATTTCCATCATGTACATCTACCAAATGATAAAACTAAGAACAATAGTATTGCTTCCTCCCTTATGCTCAAACTTTTCGGTTTTTCCATTTGGCATCAAATTTAGATGTAACCAAAACCATAGAATAGACGACAGTAGAAAAAGTCAGCAGCATGTTGATTATCTACGATCCTAACCTTCTATTTGTAATCACACAAATGGTTCATAATTCTCCATGCCTAACATCTTACAGACTACACCATGCAAGCTCCACCAAGACAAAGGGTGAAGCTGAAATCTATAGAACAAGAATCGACTAATGTCCAACCAAGAGTTGGAGAAGGCAAGGATAACTCAAAGCGAATTCAGTATGAATTAATATATTTTCAGTTGATTACCTTAAATTCATACACTGCTCCAATACACACTATCTGTCTACAGTTCTCCCCCTAAATTATTGTTACAACTTTGTGAATTCGTAATGAACTAATACATCAAAAAAGTCGAGCAAGCTGTTGTTAATAAGCAAGTTTTAGTGGAAAAAAAGGATGATCAAATTCAGAAATTCCTGTGGAATTATTGCTGAAAAATTTCCCCATCCTGGATGCATACTGTTTGGTACTACATAGTATTCAGCAATATCTTATGTCTTCACAATTCATGTGACGGTGTCCGAGTTCAGGCTACAGCTATAGGATTTACCATTCCATGGTTCATCAACTCAAAAACGGAAATCAAATGTTGTAGACTATACCACGGTGTAAACTACACGGGATTGAACACGCAAGCTAATGAACAAAACGCACCTGATACATTTTTTTTACTGTAACACATACTCATCCTATCTGGGCAAAACAGAGAAGCATCAAATCGTTCACGCACAATGAAATATCCATTTAGTCGCCAGACACATCTCATCATGAAATCTCTCACCCACAACCTTAACTGAACCAAATAATCCGATCCTACGAACGAAATTTACATCTAATTGTTTCAAGAAAAAGTTTACATCTAATCGTCTCCCAAAATCAGAGCATCCCCACCAAAACAACAGAGAGAAAACCTCCCACCATCGGAAACAGTTTACCAAAACTGAAACATGCACAGGAAAACAAATCTTACCAGGGCCGGAGATCTTCCAGTCCGGGATGGGTGCCGCCGCCGTCTCCGCGGGCTCCAGCTGGCCGGGCGGCGCCCTCTGCTCGTCGAGGAACCTCCTTGTCATGGAGTAGCAGAGCTCCAGGCCTGGGAGTGTCCTGCATAGCCCGGGGATCTCGTTGTACGCGAAGCCGAAGCCCAGGTCGAGGCAGCCCTTAAGCTCCTCCAGGTCCTCCTCCGTCAGGCTCCTCGTCCTCCCCACCACCGCGCCGCCAACAGAGGCCGCCCCCTCGAGCATGACGCAGCTGCCGGCCCGTCGGTTGCGCGGTTGCCGGCCGCTGCTTCTGCTGCTGGTGGTGGCCGTGGAGGACGGCAGCTGCGGCTGCGGCTGCGAGGAGAAGTAAGAGGTGGAGGAGATGGCCGCCATTGTCTTGTCTGTTGGTTTGTTTGCAGTGCTGCTTCGGCTGTTCGGTTTTGGCTTCTGGTTCTGGAGTTTGTTGTGCCTCAGGTTGGCTTGGGTTTTGGCGTATTTATAGACAGGCAAGTCTTGGCAGCTGTACTGGTCTATTTTTTGGATTTGTTTTAGGTAAGTAATTCCTGGATGGATGCCTACCTTTCCTACGGCTAATTTTGCAAAAACTTTTGGGAGTGTGATTTTCGTTTCGATAAAGTTGGTTCTCTCTAAAGAAACTGAAAAAAAAAACTGTCTCTATTTTAGGCATGCTATGTCTAGTGACCTATCTAGCTAGCAGCTGCCTCTTCTCTTGTAAGGGAGGGCGCGTGCTTAATGATCCTTTCTTTTTGCCAGTGTGCTTAATGATCCGTTAAACCTTTTTTTTGTGAAACATGATCCTTTAAACCTCATTTATCAATCCGCAGTGAGGAGAACCGCACCATTTTTTAGTCCTTCGAGGATGACCGCACCATCCGCGGTGAGAACTGGGACTTCTCGTCCGACCAGGAGGAAAAGAAGGTGAAGAGATGTACCCGCTACCAACGACCACAAAACTGGCGTATCAAATATAAGACGTTTTAGCATTTTCGAACCTACATGTATGCCACATGAACATGTTTAGATACATGTGGGTCCAAAAATATTAAAATATCTTATATTTTGATACGGAGCGAGTAATAGTTATCTCCAACAAGGAGAACTATGTGTACTTTCGTTTACTATGTGGATCGGAGTAGAGGATGAATATCGTAGTACGTACGTAGTTTGCTATAATTTGATATCTATCTACAGTACATGGTGTCGTAGTTATTTGAGCGCTCAAAAGTGCGGGGTGTGGTTGCGGGGAGGACATTGGAAGTTGGCGTGCTTTTTTTCGCGGAAACGTACTGACATGTCCGTTGATATATAGGGATCAAATTAGGCCCCAATACATCGTAGCATTATAGTTCTCCTAGGTTAATTAATTAATATATGCGGTGTGCTTCAATCGATGCGAAGTATGGTTATTTTTTCCCTTTTCGAAAGAAATACACATCGTCACCTGAGATGCAAGTGCTTCGTAGGCTCCACTAGTTCTCCGTGGCAGACAGTGATAAACAAAAAGTTAAGTCTTCCGCGTTCTCCAGCTATGAGACAGGATCAGACGCAAATGATCGAGAGTTACGCGCACTACGTATCTAGGCTGAAGCCGTCTTGGGGGCACATGCAGGGATCCATCTGGAGAATGACTCTCCTAATTAATTACTGTACGTACGTGGCCTTTCTGCAGCCTCGTTAATGTTTTTTTTTTGAATTTTTGCAGCCTCGTTAATTAACCCACCGCTAGCACGGCCCCGCATGCTCCGAGCACATCATGATCACTCACTCACTCTCAATGCAAGACTCTAGAACTGACCTGGCTGGTTGCACCCTTGATGCAATGTATCAATGGTTGCTTATCAGGTAGTACTAATTAATTGATTAAAAATGGTTGGCATATACTCCATCCGTTTCTAAATACAACATGTTTGAGTTCTTTTAGATTCACTCGTATCTACACACATTTTAGTGTGTATCTTCACTCACTTTAGTCTGCATGATCTAGTCAACATGTGAAATATTTAAAACATCTTATATTTTAGAACGGAGGGAGATTTGTTAATACGGATTTATCTAAACACTAAAATATGTTTACATATATCTATATTTTAAATATTTCTGTGTCCGTCATTTTTTATCGGAGTGAAGTGAGTACTCTTCGAGTTTTTGACTATCCGCCCACGCATACACAGCTCATCGACCGATCTCCGTGAAGAAAAATGACAGGTACTAGTATTGTTTTGCCCCGCTATTTTTCCTTCTTCCGATCGAAAATGATTGACATAGATGTATCAAAATACGGACGTTTCTACACAATAAAATATGTCTGAATACATTCGTATCTAGACAAATCTGTGTCAATGATTTCCAATATCTCTTATTCTTTCGTCGAAGACACACGAGTAGATAAACACCAATCGAAGAGAGTATTGTTTCGTCGGAGACACACATGAGTAGATAAACACGAGTAGTTGAAGAAGCGTTTTGAGTTGTTTTTTCCTCTTGCATGAAGAAACAAACAAGCAACTTGATTTTGAACCATCGGAGTGGCCAAGCGCGCAGCTATTTCGGCGTGGCCGATTTATGTGTGACGCTGAGCGATTCTGTTGGGACGCACGACGTGGACACACGGCCGGGGAGCCCACCGGTGCCAGGTGGAAGTGGCGCCTACGCCGACGTGTATATGGATAAGTACTGGTACAAGCGCGGAAGCTTGTGGCGGAGGAGGGAGGAGCCAGCAGCTAGCTAAGGAGCGGCGGCGGCCGCCGGTGACGATCGAAGCCGCGCGCCGTGACCAGCCGATATCCCTGGCCGCTCATTTGATCGCCGGCGTTCACGTTCAGCCACAGGTAGACCACGCAACCTACCGCATTTTGCTCCGCCGCTGTGGGTGCAGCCACGTGATTCTGTCTCGTTCCGTGGCGCCCAAGGCCACGACGGCAACGTTACACCAGCTGCAGCCAGCTGCATGACAGTATGGGTACACGTACTGCAATACAGACAGCACGGAGGGTACGCCGGAGGTGTTTGAAAAAAAAAATTGACGTGCAATAAATAATATTTTATGGCCAATGCCCCAATATTTTGAATTTTCTAGCTTCCTAGCTAGTTCTACACATTTAAATGACTAGCAATCGTGCCCGTGCATTGCAACGGTGAAAAAAATCAGTTTAGGTCCCGTTTGGTTTGTCATTTCATGGCACAAAACTGAAATTTTAGTCGGATCTGTAATAATTTTTGGTCAAGAGAAAAAAGTTGTTTGGTTCATCGTTTTAGTATTTATAGCAAATATGCCCTCTTGGCTGGAGATTGATTTTTTTTAACAAAATAGGCCTGCTATAGAAATGTACATGAATACAGATTGGAGGATTGTAAGATACTTTATTTTCTCCAAAGTGCCTGCTATAGTATTTATGTAATTATGTTGTTACTCATCTTCCTGTAAAATGTTTTCACATGTTCTATATTGTATCTTTTTCTTTGGGCTATCTGCTCGTGGCACATGGCGAACAGCTCCGCCGACGCCACCATTACTGCTTCGCTCCTCTCGTTTAACATATTGGGGTCGGAGTTGAGAAAAAGAAACAAAAACACCGAGCTAACAACTACAACTAATCTACGTCTTGTCGTCATTGATATGATCAGTACTGCCGCACTACTGCGTCCACGACGTCCTTTGTGCTTGTGCCGTGCTAGTGTTGCTAGGTCATCCTGCCCTGACAAGCTCAAAACCGTCGGCACCTGTCATCCCGTGGGCGTCAGCACGCGCGTCACCGCTGGCGCTGTGCACGACGCCGGACGCGTCGGCAGCGGAGGCCACGACGGGGCCGAGCGTGAGCAGAATGCTCCGAGCCCCACCCGTAGGAGGCGCAGCGGGGGCTCTGTTCTGGTCACCCTCGCCGGTACGAGCCGGCCTGGAGCGCCCCGTCGCACAGCGCCGCGATGAAGGCGTCCCGATTTGGAAGCAGCGACGCTGGGCGCCGAGGCCGGCCAGCCGCTGCTCCAGGTGGAGAGAAGTGTGCGGCGGTGAAACTCACGCTGTCGCAGTTGCACGACGACGCACCATTGGTCAAGCCAGTCGGTCTCCACCTTTTGCCCTTCTTGAATTCTTGAAGACGATGCCGCGAATTGGGGATTGGTAGAATAGATGACTTCGCAGGGACAAAGGGATTTGTTTCACCGGGGGCCGTCTGCGTGTAAGCGCACATGCTGGAGGCCGTCGTTTCCTGGGGCGAGGTCGCTCGAGGGTGCCGACGCTCGTAACCCGTCAGACTTTCTATTTTGAACAGTTTTTTTTACTTACGGCCTTATGAGTGGCATATGTGGGTAATTATTTACAAACTTAGGGCTAAATCCGATGACCTACCAAACCAAACCGCGAAAGCCTTATCGTTTTTATTATTAGGTAAAGATAAAGATATACAAACAATTTTCTAAAAGGAATTCAAATTTGAACTATAAGTATGTTATAGTTTGTTCCTAAATATGGCTATAAAACCATTGAAGATAACCAAGTAGGATTATATGCAATATCCAGAGAGGGTGTTAAAAGCTTCATGTCCTTATTATGAATAGATGTGCCGGCAATTTTGACCCAGTTGAAAAATCGAAGAAAATGATGAAAACTGAAGAAAAAAATCATCTGCATGGCGTTCTTTTTATGTGTAATAGTTCCGGAAAAAATGACCAACTTGGATTTTTACAATGGTTTAAAAAAAATTAGGCAAGATGGCATATATTATATGCACATTCATGACTTTCAAGTCAAATGATCAAGTTGATGGCTTACAACTTTTTTGTTTACTTTTTTCTATTTTCTAAATATCAAAAATGGGTATTTCGTAGAGCAAGTACAAATAATATGCCGCAAAATGACATCTCTCCAAATTTAGACACAAAGTAGACCGTATTCGAGCATCTCCAACCGGTCCCCTCAAATCATCCCTATACGTCCGGCAGCACAGCCCGGACGTATCCGGCAGGAAAAAGAGTGAAAAATCCTCACCCAACCTGTCTCCTCAAACTGTCCCCATACGTCCGGGCTGTCCAGCACCCCCCCAAACTCAAATTCAAGGCATATGTGGGGAAGTTTGGGGTAGGATTTACATGTCGGACGTCCGCTTGGACCACGTTTTCCTTTCTTTTTCTCCTTCATTTATTCTTCTCTCTCCTTCTCCACCAATCACATGCAAATGACCCCACATTTCGAGGAGACTTTGAGGTACATGGTTGGAGGAGACCACTTTTAGGAGCGGTCCGGTCACTGTCCGTGGACACGCCCGGACGTGTCCGCGGACTGTTTGGGGGCCAAATTTGGCAACTCCGGTTGGAGATGCTTGTAGATGGCTAGTGCCCAATTATTTTCAGATTTTCCTGGGGTTCTAGCTACCTCTGCATATTTTAACAATTTATTCCGACTTCTCGAAAGTATTTAAATTTGAGATACAAATGACTTTTAATTTTTATTAAAAATTCCATAAATTACTTTCATGTACCAAGGATTTTATGTAATAGCCACACAGATTGTGGAAAGATTCATGTCCTAGCTAATAGCTATGAATGGATGTGTTAGCGATTTTGACCCGATGTAAAAAACAAAGAAATGAAGAAATTTAAAAAATAATACAATATTTTGGCATGTAAATCTTTTAAATGTACTAATTGGCAGAAAATTGAGAAACTTGAATTTTGATAAATAAAAAAACTTCACATTGGCATATCATGTAAGAACTTTCAAGAACTTCAAGCCAAATGACCAATCAAGGCTATGAACATTGACATGGCATAGTTCGTAATAATGTGCTCATTTTTGGCACATAGGTGCTGAAAGTGCATGTGTTGCCCCATGTGTGGTTTTGGTAATTAATGACAATCCTTATGGACTAATGTTTGCATTGAGATATTCTTGTAGATCTTGTCCATAGGAAAAGATTGGAGTTCATTTGTTGGATTCTAGAAGATTACATGATGACCAAGGTTCTATCCAAGGGTTTATATGAAGAATGGTCATGTGAAGAGTTGAACTTATTGCAAGTATGGCTTGGAAAAAAGATTGAGTGAACTTTCATGTTATCTCCAAGCCATCGTATATATCAAGATAAGAAGATGAAGTGCAAGTGGATTCATGAAGACGGAGCTTAGCAAGGATCTCCCATCATGGTGTATGGGGGAGCATTTGAAGAAGTCTTCATCAAGCATGTGCTAGCAAGCACAATCAAGAAAGATGTTCCTACTTGAGGAAGTCAAGATCGTCATCATCTAGCTCAAGTGGAATGCGCAAGGAAAAGGTATGATCTTGATAGGGTTTCTATTTTACTGGTTTCTTGTTGTGTTCGGAGACCGGGTTATAGGATAGACGGCGTACTATCAAGAGGGGCTCTCAAGTGAGTAACTTGATCGCATCTTTGTGGAGAGCTCAAACCTTTGCATATTTGGCATATCATCTTTCTTGGTTCTTATTTGGCTTTTATACATGTGAGAATTTAGAGTTTGTGTTCATCTCCATACCAAGCTCTAGTTTATCAAAAACGGATTTCATATGAATATCTTATTGCGTTTTTTTATGTTCGAGGTTTTACCGGTTTGTCTTTTCTAAGAGAGGTCAAACTCTCCACTTGTGGTTTCTTCCTCACATGATGGACTATGATGTGTATATTCATAATCTTGTTGTATCTTCGAAACAAGCCCAAGATCATAGAAAACGGAGTCCGGATGAAAAACATATTCGGTTTTGGTTTGGAGGTTATATCGGTTATTCTTTTATAGAGAAGGTTTACCTTTCTACATTTGGTTTTATCCTCCCATGTTTTACTATGATGTTTCTCTGCATGATCTTGTAAAGCTCTTCGTTGTGATTCCAACGAGCCCAAGAACATCGAAAACGGAGTCCAGATGATCAAGATATATTCGTTTTCGTGTTTGGTGTTGCTGCAGTTTTTTTCAGGCCGGAGTCTACGGTATGCACCTTTGTTTTTCGTCCCAAACCGGAGAGCTTCTGCATAGTGGTCCGGAGTCTTACCGGAATGTCTCCGGAGTCTCCGGGTAGGCCGGAGTCTCCGGTCTAAGCAGACCGGAGTCTCCGGTGTGAGTTTTCCTACAACGGCTCTTTTTTCTGGGGACCTATAAAAGGTTCCCTTCTTCCCCAAGGAGACCAGCTCTTCCAAGCACGATTTTTCCCCTCTCTCACCTCCATTGTTGACCTTGAAAAGCTTGCCTCTCCCTCATTTCCTCCCATGATTCTTGCATATCATTGAGAGAAAAGAGAGAGGAGATCTAGATCTATATTTCCACCAATCCATCTCTCCTCTAAGTGAGGGGAACCTAGTAGATCTTGATCTTGGAGTTCTTGGTGTTTCTCCTTCTTTGTTCTTCCTCTCTTCTCCCCCCATAAGCATTAGTTGCTTTTGGTGGGATTTGAGAGTGAAGGATTTGATCACTTGTGCTCTTGCCATTACTTTGTTGCATCGATTTGTGCTCTCCACGAGGATTCGTGGAAGTTGAAAGTTTGTGAACTTGTTACTCTTGGGTCTTTGGACCCTAGACGCCTTTGTGCTGGTTGAGACCTTGTGTGGTCACTTGTAGCTGTTCGGGAGCCCCTAATTCGGTTGTGGGTGTGTGCCCCGGATCGTTGTTGTAAAGGCTCCGGTTTCCGCCTAGAAGGATTCCGATAGTGGAAGGTGAACCAAACCTTTGTGGTGCGGTTCATCGGAAAATAGGGTGAGCCTTTGTGGCGTTGAGATCGACCTTTGTGGTGCCTCACACCTCTCCAACGAGACGTACTCCCCTAAAAGGGAGGAACTCGGGAATACATCCTCGTCTCCGCGTGCCTCGGTTCTTTCTATACCCGAGCTCTTTACCTATGCACTTTACATTGTGATAGCCTTCTGATGCCTACGTGTGCTTCTATTCTTGTAGACAGTGTTGGGCCTCCAAGAGCAGAGGTTTGTAGAACAGCAGCAAGTTTCCCTTAAGTGAATCACCCAAGGTTTATCGAACTCAGGGAGGTAGAGGTCAAAGATATCCCTCTCAAGCAACCCTGCAATTAATATACAAGAAGTCTCTTGTGTCCCCAACACACCCAATACACTTGTCAGATGTATAGGTGCACTAGTTCGGCGAAGAGATAGTGAAATACAAGTAATATGGATGATTATAAGTGGTAATTGCAATCTGGAATAAAAATGGCAGCAAGCAAACATGTAGCAGAACTTGTTGTAAACGGTGTTTCAATGCTTAGAAACAAGGCCTAGGGATCATACTTTCACTAGTGGACACTCTCAACAATGATCTCATAACTGAATAAGTAAAAGCTACTCTTAAACACTCTCTTGTTGGATAACAAACACCATTCATTGTGTAGGGCTACAAAAGCACACCTCAAGCCGGAGTAAACAAGCGCCACAACGTCATAAAGGAATCACACACGGTGCACACACTGTCACCTTTACACCGTGGAGAGTACCGGAGTTCATATTAAAGTAATCTATAGAGTGCATAATAGATAAAGAGTAACATCTACTTATTCAACTAGATTACAAAGCTCATGATCACATAAAGATCACACCATGGGAGAGAGAGATGAACCACATAGCTACCGGTAGAGCCCTCAGCCTCGGGGGAGAACTACTCCCTCCTCATCATGGGAGTCAGCAGCGGCGATGAAGATGGCGGTGGAGTCGATGGAGATGACTCCGGGGGAACTTCCCCGTCCCGACGGCGTGCCGGAACAGAGATTATGTCCCCCGAAACTTGTCGTCGATGGCGGCGGCGCTGCGGAACTCTTCGTGGAGTATGATAGGATATTTTAGGGTTTTTGCGTCAGAGAGAATAAATAGGCCAAAGTACGCTGGTCAGAGCCTCCCGAGGTGGGCTCCTCACCCCACGGCGCGGCTGTGGGCCCACCCGCGCCACCATATGAGGAGGATGGCCCATGGGCCTCCTCCTTCTCCCCTTTGGACTCCGTGTACATGTCGGGAAAATAGGAACTTCGCCTTTTGTTTCGTCCAATTCCGAGAATATTTGCAGAAGTAGTTTTCTGAAACCAAAAACAGAAGAAAACAGGGAACTGGCACTGTGGCATCTTGTTAATAGGTTAGTCCCAGAAAATGCATAAAAGTGATATGAAGTGCATATAAAACATGTAGAAAATGGTATAATATAAGCATGGAACATCAGAAATTATAGATACGTTGGAGACGTATCAAGCATCCCCAAGCTTAGTTCTACTCGTCCTCGAGTAGGTAAAACGATAACAACAAATAATTTCTGAGGAGACATGCTTTCAGAATCATAATATTGTAAGACATGTAAGCTGTGATCAAATCATTCAAGGCAAATGTATATAGTTGATATCAAAAGACAAAGCAAGAGTCAAACAAGCTAAAAGTTTTCATGAACTATTGCTTCAAAGACATGAAACCGTACAAGGTTCATTAAAGATGATTTAAGTATCCAGCATAGGAGTTCTATCCTTCAATCCAAGCATCAAGCAAATTTTCATAACACAGAAGGATTCAGCCAAGTAAACATAAACATGAACGTCATGAATCAACTGTTTCGAAGTCTACTCAACCGGTGAGCGCAAGCATTTGGTATTGGCACCAGGATGTTATGGCAAAGAGAACATTAATGGGGGTTTGGAAGGCCAATGGAAGAAAGTCTCACAAAGCTATAAGTGATCATTAGACAAGAGGAAGTCTTATAATCGAAGCTATGTAAGGAGTAGTGATTGCCATGCAACGGATGCACATAGAGCTATATGTGTATGAAAGCTCTCCAATGGAACTAGTGGGGGTGCATCCAACTTGGTTGCTCATGAAGACCTAGAGCACTTTTGAGGAAGCTCATCATTGGAATATACAACCCAAGTTCTATAGTGTAAATTCCCCACATAGTTATACTAGTAAACATGAAAACTCTCTCACATGGAGTATAGGTGCTAAACATGAGCACAAATGATGACTATGAAACTGCAGGTGCTAAACATGAGCACAATTGATAAAGGATAGTAATGTTGCCCCCTTTTCTTTATTCTTTTTTTTTTTTTTTTCTTTTTTCTTTTATTTTTTTTTTTTTTCTTTTTCTGTTTCACTTTTCGATGGCCTCCATGGCTCTTTTCAAGAAGGGGCAACACTCTAATATGATTACAACTTTTTGGTACAAATAACTCATAATGAACAAAACATGATGTATAAAACTGTATGCCTCTGCCAGTGTAGCAGGATGTGCAATGATCTAGCGTAACATGGGTAAACCACACATCAGCTGTATAGAATCATGCAAAGCAATATGTATGTGATGAATGACAACAAGTCATGTAATGTAAGATGGATGTTGCATGGCAATATATCTCGGAACAGCTATGGAAATGCTGTGGTAGGTAGGTATGGTGGCTGTTTTGAGGAAGATGTATGGGCTTATGTGTAGGAGAACAAGAGGAAGTCCTCCCACGGGGTTGGATGTACTGGCGAAGTATGCACAACTCTCAATGTGAGCAGAAGGCAATGCACAGCACCGAAGAGGCTAGCAAATATGGATGGTGGAAGTGCCAAAAACCGTAGCTTAACATTAGTCAAAAAGAACTCACAAGTTATTGCAAACAACTAGCAGGTTCAACATTAAGAGCATGATTAAAATTCACTCCAAGAAGGGCCGTTCACGGCGGCACAAGTACCCCGTTAGATCCCTCGACCTTCAGCACAACTTAGTTATTACAATGAACTTTCAGACATGGAAAGCTATCAAGTCCAACTACACCTTCAACAATTTTAGAGTTTGTAGTACGGTACAAGCTTAAAGACAACAATCCACTAATGATTTTAACTTAATTAACCAGCAAGCTTTACCATCTAAATATCTCAAAACATTTGCAAAGAATCAAGTTATCAAAGTTTCAATGATCTACAAGATTATGCAAGTTTTCATACCACTACCACATGCAGCATTTTCTTTCTTCCAAGCAAACACCAACAACTTACTTAAACATAAACTCTCCAAATGATAATATAATGCAGCAAGAGAGTATTTATAAACACGTGCTAACAGCTCGAAGAGATGCATGAAAAACAGGAGCTAAAAGCACTGCAGTAGCTAGTTAAGAATACTCAACAAATATAAGTGAAGAACATGAGTATTCACATGAAAAAGCGGAGCGTGTCTCTCTCCCACACAAGGATTGCTAGGATCCGAATTTATTCAAACAAAACAAAAAAAAATAAAAGCACACAGACGCTCCAAGTAAAGCGCATAAGATGTGAAAGAATTAAAATATAGTTTCACTAGAGATGACCTGATAAGTTGTTGATGAAGAAGGGGATGCCTTGGGCATCCCCAAGCTTAGACGCTTGAGTCTCTCTGAATATGGTTGGGATGAACCACGGGGGCATCCCCAAGCTTAGCTTTTCACTCTTCTTGATCACATAATATCACCCTTCTCGCTTGATCCTTGAAAACTTCCTTCACACCAAACTCAAGACAGTTCTCATTAGAGGGTTAGTGCATAATCAAAAATTCTCATATTCTGTAATGATACAATCATTCCCAAAGCTTCTGGACATTAGCTACAGCCACCAATGCTTTGTGGAGCAAAGAAATCCACAAAACATCGTAAAAGAGCGAATGCAAAACAAAAGGCAGAATCTGTCAAAAACAGAACAGTCTGTAAAGACGAATTTTTCGAGGCACTTAAGTTTCTCAGATGGATCTGGCCCAAAATAATGAAAGTTGCGTACATATCTGAGGAAGATGCGTGATTTTTTCAGAATTTTTCGAATTTTCCAGGGAGAAAAGCTCAAATTCGTGACAGCTAAAAATCTGTCTCTGCGCAGAAATCCAAATCTTGCATCAACTTTCAATAAAGACTTTACTTGGCACAACAATGCAATAAAATAAAGATACAAAGGAGTTGCTACAGAAGTAACAAGCTCCTTGACTCAAAAAAAGAAAAATAACAGAAATAAAAACAATGGGTTGTCTCCCATAAGCGCTTTTCTTTAAAGCCTTTTAGCTAGGCATAGTGATTTTTATGATGCCCACATAAAGATGAGAGTTGAAACATAAAAGAGAGCATCAAGAAGCATATATAAAACATGTTTAAATCTAACACTCTTTCTATGCATAGGAGTCTTGTAAAAAAAAAGTCAATGAAGAACAAAGTGACTAGCATAGAAATGCAAAACAAGTGTAACTTCAAAAATTTCAACATAAAGAGAAAGACTTAATATTATTGTGATATATGAAATCGTGTCTCCCTCTCTCATAAGGACCAGTAGGTCTTAAAGTACCCAGCAAATAAAAGCAAATCAAGAGAAAGCTCAAAACATTCATCATAAAGAGAAGAAATTTAGTAACATGAAGATTTCTATAACCATACTTTCCTCTCTCAAAATAATTTTCAGCGGCATCATGAATAAACTCAACAATATAGCTATCACATAGAGCATTCTTATCATGATCCATATGCATAATAGTATCATCACTCTCCACATAAGCATGAACATTATCATTAGTAATAGTGAGAGTAAAAGTATCACATCCATCATTGCAATCATCAAAAATTGGAGGCATAGAATAATCATAATGAATTTTATCCTCAATAGTAGATGGACTGAAATATCATATTCATCATTGTAAACATCATATATAGGAGGCATATCATAATCAACATAAACTATATCCTCAATAGTAGGTGGACTGAAAATATCACAATGATTATAATATCATATATTGGAGGCAAAGTATCATCAAAGCAAATTTCCTCCTTAAAGCTTGGGGGACTAAAAATATCATATTCATCACAACCAGCTTCCCCAAGCTTAGACTTTTCCATAGCATTAGCAATAATGGTGTTCAAAGAATTTATAGTAATACCATTGCTACCATCATGCAAACAAGCCTCCATAGGTTTTTTAATTTTCTCTCAAAAGCATCATGTCCTAATTCAATATAAAGTTCATAAAGATCTCTAATTTTTTTGTTGTTTTCCATTAAGCCTAACTAGTGAAAATAAAAACAAGAAACAAAAAGATATAATTGCAGAATCTAAAGGAAATAACTTCGAGCACTCACACACTAGCAACAATACTAGAAAATAGCTTTGTAGCCAGAGGATGTGAATACCTTTTACCTTACCTCCCCGGCAACGGCGCCAGAAAATAGCTTGATGTCTACGTGTGCTTCTATTCTTGTAGACAGTGTTGGGCCTCCAAGAGCAGAGGTTTGTAGAACAGCAGCAAGTTTCCCTTAAGTGAATCACCCAAGGTTTATCGAACTCAGGGAGGTAGAGGTCAAAGATATCCCTCTCAAGCAACCCTGCAATTAATATACAAGAAGTCTCTTGTGTCCCCAACACACCCAATACACTTGTCAGATGTATAGGTGCACTAGTTCGGCGAAGAGATAGTGAAATACAAGTAATATGGATGATTATAAGTGTAATTGCAATCTGAATAAAAATGGCAGCAAGCAAACATGTAGCAGAACTTGTTGTAAACGGTGTTTCAATGCTTAGAAACAAGGCCTAGGGATCATACTTTCACTAGTGGACACTCTCAACAATGATCTCATAACTGAATAAGTAAAAGCTACTCTTAAACACTCTCTTGTTGGATAACAAACACCATTCATTGTGTAGGGCTACAAAAGCACACCTCAAGCCGGAGTAAACAAGCGCCACAACGTCATAAAGGAATCACACACGGTGCACACACTGTCACCTTTACACCGTGGAGAGTACCGGAGTTCATATTAAAGTAATCTATAGAGTGCATAATAGATAAAGAGTAACATCTACTTATTCAACTAGATTACAAAGCTCATGATCACATAAAGATCACACCATGGGAGAGAGAGATGAACCACATAGCTACCGGTAGAGCCCTCAGCCTCGGGGAGAACTACTCCCTCCTCATCATGGGAGTCAGCAGCGGCGATGAAGATGGCGGTGGAGTCGATGGAGATGACTCCGGGGGCACTTCCCCGTCCCGACGGCGTGCCGGAACAGAGATTCTGTCCCCCGAAACTTGTCGTCGATGGCGGCGGCGCTGCGGAACTCTTCGTGGAGTATGATAGGATATTTTAGGGTTTTTGCATCAGAGAGAATAAATAGGCCAAAGTACGCTGGTCAGAGCCTCCCGAGGTGGGCTCCTCACCCCACGGCGCGGCGGTGGGCCCACCCGCGCCACCATATGAGGAGGATGGCCCATGGGCCTCCTCCTTCTCCCCTTTGGACTCCGTGTACATGTCAGGAAAATAGGAACTTCGCCTTTTGTTTCGTCCAATTCCGAGAATATTTGCAGAAGTAGTTTTCTGAAACCAAAAACAGCAGAAAACAGGGAACTGGCACTGTGGCATCTTGTTAATAGGTTAGTCCCAGAAAATGCATAAAAGTGATATGAAGTGCATATAAAACATGTAGCAAATGGTATAATATAAGCATGGAACATCAGAAATTATAGATACGTTGGAGACGTATCACCTTCGTGCTTGAAGTATTCTATATTGCTATCACCTTGTTACTTGTCTTGCCTAGCATAAGTTGTTGGTGCACATAGGTGAGCCTAGTTTATTTAGGTTGTTCGCTTGTTAATTTAAACACCTAGTTTTATTCCGCAATTATCAAGCCTAAACCGGAAAAAAAAAATCGCCTATTCACACCCCCCCCCCCTCTAGGCGACATCCTTGTCCTTTCATGTGCATCTTTCCATGTTAAACAATGTTGCAATTTTGTTTTGACTTTTTTTGTTTAAGAAACAGGTTTACATGTTCTAAATGCCAAAACAAAATATTTTAGGATGCAAGTGCAAATAATATGGTGCAAAATAGCACATGTCTAATTTTAAGACGAAATAAACCATATTGAATGGCCAATGATTAATGATTTTAAATTTTCTAGCTTTTGGGTACTTTTGACCATTTGAACTTTCGCGGAAGTAATTATAGTTTGTTCCTAAAATTTGAAAATCAAGGAATGTGAGAAAAATAGTACTTTGAAACTAATTTAAAAGTATTTGAGGGTAATGTGAAACCTTGAAGAAGAAAAATCAAAAGTGAAACAATCCCCCCTATCCTCTTCAGGACTCTTGAAATTCTAAACCAGTCAAATGAACGTGTATCAAACAGTTGGTGTACAGTAACAAATATACTCTATGCATCAATAATTAGAAACACAAGACGGAAAATGTGAACCATGAGTGGGAGAGGCACAATTTTCAAGTTATGGCAGTCTTACCTTGTTTTTCCTCTAGGGTCAGCATTTGATCACGTTTTGTCCCAAGCACAATATGGCACACCTCATATTCCCTTAGTGATGACACTAGAGGGGTCAGCTATGGGTGATCAGGATATGAGAGGGAGGACAGGCAAGAGGATTGCATTTTGACATAAATGGATCTATTTAACATGGAGGTTGATAATATGTTGGTTCCTACCAGCGAGATAATAAGGAAGAATTTTTGGTGAGAAGCTTAAGGTTCTCGAGATATCATTCAGATTGTAACCGTCCAAACAGTCTCCCTTGTAATATAATTGATGGGAAATTTTTCTTGCGGGTTTATTGCCTTGCCGATGTGCGCCAAGCGAAACTGTTTGGAGATATTCTCTCAATCGTGCCTTTGTAGCATGTTTATTTTTATTGACTTCACACGTCAGATTGATAACTTTGTAGGAAATGTAACAAACTGAATTTTTCACATGTTTTATATTTGTGGGACAAGTGGGATTTCAGTGGAATTGCGTTAATACTGGATGATTAGTCATCTCATTTAAACCATGATTGTCTACTATTTTTGTTGGAGTGTACTATCTCGAACCATATCCGGTTCATATTATTATTTTATATGTACATTCCTAATTTAATATTTTCTATTACACTTTAATAAATTTGTCAACATAATATTTCTACCAAATATTTAACTACAAGGTTATTTGTTTTAAAATTATAGCGTATCAATAAATTAAACAACGTATATGTTTTAGAAAATTGGTTAAAGTTTGTATACATATAACTTACATTTGTTATTGTCTTTTGATTCATTTTCTCATTTTTATTCGGTCGGGGAGTTGTCTTTACCCGACATAATAACGGTGTCTGAGTGCTCGACTAATCCATATTTATAAAAATACCATCTAAAGCGCGTGCGTTTTTCATCGTAATTTTACCTTTCGGCACACACATGCATATTTGAATTTTTTCCCCTCTATCTCGGTGCACTGGTTGCTAGCTATGCACGCATATGATTGTCCTATTGTTTATAAAAGCAAGAATGTAGGCGATTTCTCTTGGACCTAAATCCTGAAGGACAAATTATTTAGGTGCAAAGACAAGAAGAGTGGTACCATATAATGAGGCCCGCGGCTGCATGATGGATGGTCTAAGGTCTCTCATCTCGTCCACAGAGTTTGGGTCCTTATTGTGGTTTTGGTGTTTCCCATTCCTTTTGTTGAAGTGTTCTCATTGAGAGTTCCGTCGCGTTGAGTTACGATTGTTATTTGTTGGTTGAGTTTGCGCTGTGTAGGCGTGGGGTTTTGTGCTTTTTGCGTAGTTAGATTGTGCTCTGTTTGTATCGGTTGTTTTCTGGGTTTTCAGGACAATTCTCTCGTTATTAATTAGCAAATTGGGGTAAACTTGTGCCTCTGTTTTTTAAGAGAAATTATCCTACTATTCAAATATTGCACAATAGGCATGTCGATATGAATATAAGTATATCGACCAACTGCGGAATTGCTTTAGCGCCCATATTCCACAAGGAGATTTTGGACGCAAACCTCATAAAAACTGATTACGTGATGGTCATTGCCCCTTAATCTGCATCAAGGAGAACCATGTATCTTGCATTTAGTATATAACCGAAATAGATAGACATAACATACAACTGATAAAATAAACAAAAGAGCAAATGATTACATAGACCTCATCATCCGAAATTTGAGTGTGGGGAATAAAAGTAGTTACTCCCTCCATTGTAAATTGATTGAACCTACAGCTTTGTGTTAAGTCCAACTGTTCTATGTTTGACAAGGTCTACAAATATGCTAATACTCCAATATATGTCATGATGAATATATATCATGATGAATCTAGTGAAACTAATTTAGTGGTGTAGATGTCGATACATTTTTCTGTAAACTTGGATAAACTTACAATGCGGATGGTCTCTCACCCCAGCGGTTGGGGAGCAGTGGCCCTTCCCAGCCCACCCGAGTTCGACTCGTGGTGCCGCACATTCTACCTATTTAAATACCTTGAGGCTCCTCCCTCAAGCGGTTCAAAAAAAAAAAAAGACAAACTTAGAATAGCTTGACTTGGAGTATGCATAAACTGACAAGCCGTCTAACAAAGAGCAAAATCAGCATTTCAAGGTCAAATACGTACAGCTCCCCGAAGAAAAGGGCAAATACAGCTAACCAAAATAACAGCAAAAGGCAAAGATGGGCGAATCTTGCTGATATATGAATATATTTACGTCACATTTGACTTGTCCACGGAAAATTTCGTACTCTAACACACTGTTAAGTAACAACAATCCGAAGTGTGCTCGTGTAACTGTGCTTCTAGACAGGTATACATTTGAGGGTATATATATAAAACTCTAGTGCTTGTGATGATCGAAACAATCGCTCATCTTTCCCTTCTCCGATTAACCCGAAAATTTCCGAAGGCGACCGTACATGACTGGAGCCTTCTTTGGTTTCGTAGCGGCGCCCGATCCGGCCCGCTTGGTACTTAAAAAAAGTTTGGTTAGTTTTAGAATATTGAATCTGATTTGCTCAATTTGTGCTAAGTATGGCTTTGGCGGGCCTAAGCGGGCCGCCGCTTGACACCCTTACTTCTTTCCACAGCGAGCGGCGCAAGCCAAGGCTTCAGCTATCACCGTACTGGCTGAGCTCTCCTTCAGTTGTGAGATTTTTTTGTATCTTTCCTGCAACTCAACCTCATAGATTTCCGTCTCTATTCTGCAATTCTCAACATTCAACGCTTTAGTTATTTAGTTAATACGCGCAGTTTTCAGTTCGTTTTTGCCACTCAACAAATGTCTACGATACATCAGACGAATCAAAAACACACAAAGCCGGAAGAAAATGGACACAGGTAATACTACGATCTTGCAAACAATCTAGCAAGGTAGTGGAGCGAACAGAGACTATCAGCTTTGGCTCGACATGATAGAAAAAACTATATAGAAACCAAATACGGTAACCTCATCTGATCTTGACATGGTCTGGGCAAACGGAACAAGAATCGGAAAACCACAATACGATTGATTCCACAGTGCTGCTAATAAGAGTAGCGAGTTCCTCGTCAAAATCAGTACACTGAAAGGGAAACTACATGGCATATGCTTGACACAGAAGGCTATGCTGCTTAGGTCAACCGCTGTGCAGCCTCCTTGGCGATGAGCCTTTCCCTTGCCTTGGTCTTCGCCTGGGACTTCGAGCCCATGACGCCGCCTCCCCACTTCTTCCTGACCTCGTCAAACTTGTCGTTGAAGTTCGCCTGCAGAATAGTGGACATAGGAGATGTTATATGGGTAACAGCAAGAAGAGGAAGGCATATCCATGAAAGGGAGGGTTTCCCTAGTTAGTACCTTGATAGCCTCCAAGATCTTGCTGAATTCAAGCTTGTCCTCGTTCTTGACAGTGGTCAGGCACAGAACAGAGGCAGTCTTCTTGTGAACAATCTACAGACAGTTACAAAGCCAAAATGAGCATTTGTTTCTAGCAGCTGTTCCAGATTTCAAAATTAAACAACAGAGAGACAGGAGTAAATATACCGATCCAAGGCGTGACTTTCCCTTAACGATGCAGTATGGGACCTCCATCTTCCTGCACAGGGCTGGGAGCCACACGACCAGCTCAATTGGGTCAACGTCATGAGCGATGACAACAAGCTGGGCCTTACTCTGCATCAAAATACACAATGATTAATCACATGATTGTTTCTTGTAATCAGAAAAGGTATCTATGATTAAGTACTGATTAGGTGAAAGAAGAATCCATTTTATTACCTGCTCAATGAGGTAAGTGACATGGTTAAGACCATACTTCACAACAATTGGCTTCTTGGCCTCAACGGTCTTTCCCTCAGCCTCAGCCTGGGCCCTCTTCAAAAGCCTCTCCTTCTTAGCAGCCTTCCTCAGGGCGGTACTTGAGAAGCATCTTAAAAAGGTTGGTGGCTGCAACATGTGATTCATATCAGAGATTTGCAACAAAATTCTTGCAGAAACAAAACTTATGCCTGGTATTTAGGAATTAATGTTGTACATTACAACACAAAGTAAAAGCAAACAGAGAATGATGACTCCAGGTCCAAACATAGCCAGAACATCCAAACTACAATGGTTTTTCCTAAGTGGCATCCTTAGAAGAAAAGGCACATGCAAACAATTCACTTAGTTCTTCAATTACTACATACTTATGAAAGCAACGAGGCACAATTTAGTGTTATACTGTCAGTGTATTCATGAAATTAAACAATGAAACAAGGCTCTATTGCTCATTCTGAAGCTGAGAACCGAAACCATATTAGATAGAGAAAAGTATTCAAATATTAACTCAGGCATCCATTCATCAGAAACACATCCTATGCAAAACAACATGCTGAATAGATAGCCACGCATTCATAAAAGGGCAAATTAGCATGCGTTTAGCACACAACAACATGCATTGCCCCAATCATGCAGGCGGGAAGCTCAAAATGTCACCTAATACCAGGAAACTCGTACAACTCAATATCTTGATCTCGTTAAGACAGGTTTAATAAACTGCTGCACGCATACAGGTCACAGCGAACCAGTACATCTTCTAACATACATCAGGCATTGCAGATTCCTAGTACAGTAACGCACGAATAAAAAAGTCAAGTGCATACCGAGGTTCTTGTCGAGGGTGCGGGTGAACTGGTGGAGCGCCGGGGGAACCTTGAGGCGCTGCTTGAGGATGCGGCGCTGGCGCTGGATGCGCACGACCTTGGGCCACTTGACGAACCGGTGCAGGTCCTTCTTGGGCGGCAGCGCGCCGCCGATGCCGAACTGCTTCGGCCTCTTCTCGAACAGCGGGTTCGTCACCGTCACCTGCAACCAACAACAACCAACCCAGTCGAGTAAGATCACAGCCTAAATCAGATAACACAGCGATTTGGAGCAAGGACGGGAGTATCGGCGGTGCAGTACCGTCTTCTTCTTCGCCGGCACCGGCGCCTTGCCGCCTCGCTTAGGGGCCTGCGAGATTTGTCATCGACACCATTAGACAAGAATCAAACGCTAAAAACGCGCAGGTATAAACCCTCGCTCAGATCCAGGAAAGGAGATCAGAGCGAAGTAGACAGAAAGAGCGGCGATGACGCTGGAGGACCGCGGCAGGGACGTACCATTTCGCCGACGGGGGAGCTGGGGGTTCCGAGGCGACGATGCGGGGGAGGAAGAGGGGGGAGGCGGCGGGGGGCGGCGATGCGGGGGAGGCAGTACTAAAGGCGGCGATTAGGGTTTAGGAAGATGGAGTGGGCTGGGCCAGTCGCTCCGATAATTTGTCTTATGGTTGTTTCGTAACTTTTGTATGTAAAGCCCTCTAGCATACCAAATCCTAATATATCGCCAGCAACGGCGCTAGGCAAACCCTATTCATCGACCTGGTCGATGATAAGGTGCCGTCGCACACCCCCAAATAAGCCGGCCCAACATGCGGAGCGCACCTGCTCGTCCCTCTATTGCTTATGGGCCAGCCCAGTAGTGCACCTGCTTCATTTTTTTCGTTTCTTTTGGCTGTTTTTTTTCTTTCTTATTTTTCCTGTTTCTTTTTTCTTTTTTCTTTTTTGACTGTTTCTTTTTCCTTTCTGTTTTATTTTTAGATATTATTTAAATTTTAATATTTTGAAAATATTTTAAGTATTAAAAATGTTAAGATTTAAAAATTGTTCATATTTAAAAAATGTTTAGATTTGAAAATTGTTCATCTCTAAACTTTGTTCATATTTTAAAAATCATTCAAAAATAGTTTTCGTTAATAGAGTTTTTGTTTACTTTTTAAATATTGTTCAAAACATAATTTTAGTTCATAGACTTTTTTCTGTTCACTTTTAAAATCGTTCAAAAATAAATTCGTCCACCGACCTTTTCTGTTCACCTTTAAAATTGTTCAAAAATAGTTTCGTTCAACGACATTTTCCGTTCATTTATAAAATTGTTTAAAAATAACTTTCGTTCATAGATTTTTTTCTGTTCACTTTTTAAAATCGTTCAAAAATAAATTCGTTCACCCACCTTTTCTGTTCACTTTTAAAATCGTTCAAAAATAGTTTCGTTTAACGTCATTTTCTGTTCATTTATAAAAATTGTTCAAAAATAATTTTTGTTCATAGACTTTATTCTAAAATCGTTCAAAAATAATTTTCGTTCATAGACTTTTTTCTGTTCACTTTTAAAATCGTTCAAAAATCGATTTTGTTTACCGTCCTTTTCGGTTCATTTTCAAAATCGTTCAAAAATAGTTTCCGTTCACCTTTATTTTGTGCTCGTTTTTTAAAATCGTTCAAAATTAGTTTTCATTCACTGGCCTTTTATGTTCACTTTTAAAATCGTTAAAAAATAATTTCCGTTCATAGGATTCCGTTCAAAACCAAATTCCGTTCAACGACGTTTTCAAAATCGTTCAAACTCAGATCCCGTTCAAACACACAATCCGTGCAACCGTTCTCCTATTTCTGTTCGAAACCAAATTCCGTTCAACGACGTTTTAAAAAATCGTTCAAACTCTGATCCTGCTCAAACACACTTTCCATGCAACCGTTCTCCTATTTCCATTCAAAAACAATTTCTGTTCAACGATGTTTTTCAAAAATAGTTTAAAGTCGGATCGTTATCAAAGACACAATTTGTGCAATCGCTCTCCCATTTCCGTTCAAAACCAATTTTTGTTCAACGACGTTTTCAAAAATCGTTCAAACTCAGAGCTTGTTCAAACACACAATCCGTGCAACCGTTCTCCCATTTTCGTTCAAAACCAAATTCCGTTCAACGACGTTTTCATAAATCGTTCAAACTCAGATCCCGTTCAAACACACATTCCGTGTTCAAAAATAGTTTCGAACATCTCGTATATGATCGTCAAAACGAAAAAATTACAACATGAAAGTTGGGCGAAATGTGGCTGTTAACCTACTCGTCAAATAATATTTCAAACGGTCAGCCGAGCGTGATGAATTCGATAAAATTTGGCTAAACAGGTTTCAAACATCTATTCAAAATTGAGAAGTTATAATCGACGAAACTCGAAACTGAGTATGCGAATGGAACCTACTCGTGGACCCGCATAATTTTCGTGTACACAACTTTCAAAGTAGTTCAAGTGTTCATAATTTTTGTGTAGTAGCGATGCTACTCTGCTAAAACGCATTCAACGAAGAAACAGGAAACAGTACAATGCTCGTAGTCGTCGATGCGCTTCAGAACATAGCGCGTTCATGGGCCAGGCCCACTATCGCTGGGTATGCGAACGCGTCTTATGGACGCATAGGTCAATAAGTAGGACATCCCGCGGCGCTAGACGGCCGCGCCGCCTGAAACGCGCCGCTGCTGGGCCGGCCCATCTCGCATTTTTTTTCTCTTTTTCTTCTCAGTTTTCTTTTCATTTTCGTTTTCTGTCTTTTTCTTTTTCTTTTGTTTTCCTTTTTGTTTCTTATTTTCGTTTTTCTTTCGAAAAAATCAAATTAGAATTAAAATTTTGTTCAAATTTAACAAAAAATCATTTCGAAAATTCTTCAAATTCGAAATTGTTTATTTTTGAAATTTGTTCATTTTTTGAAAATTGTTCGAATTTGAAATTTGTTTATTTTCAAAAAATTCAAATTCGAAATTTGTTCATTTTTCAAAAAGTGTTCAAATTCAAAATTTGTTCATTTTCTAAAATTGTTTAAATTCGAAATTTGTTCATTTTTGAAATTTGTTCGTTTTCGAAATTTGTTCAAATTCAAAATTTGTTCATTTTTTGAAAAAAAATCAAATTTGAAATTTGTTCAAAATCGAAATTTGTTTAGTTTTTGAAAATTGTTCAAATTCGAATTTTGATCATTTTCGATAATTGTTCAAATTCGAAACTTGTTCATTTTCAAAAATTGTTTAAATCATGATTTGTTCAACTTTGAAATTTGTTCAAATTTTAAAAATTGTTTAAATTCAAATTATGTTCATTTTCAAAAAAATAGCAAGGCTCGCCGAATGGGCCGGCCCATAATCGGTCGCCCTTCAGGTGGTGCTAGCTCGTAGCACTGCACTGGAGCGATATATAGCTCCACCCCTCTAGCATTCGCATGCGGCAAACCTATAAATGCAAAGTATCAGTGAACCGATCACGCGTGATACGATTGGATAATGGTTTCTCCATATCATTATATATTTTTTGTCGGATTTGGAGCGGATCGAATAATAACCGGATACGGTTCAAATGGGGATAATATCGAACTATGGATTCGGATCGGAAACGTAGCGGATTCGAACCGGAAACAAATAGCAGATAAAGACGTGCAAAGGAACACAATTTCACCTTGCAAAAAATACGAAAAAAGATCCATCCAAACACATAACACTACAAAGTGACCAAGTACAGTGGTTGTGATGCAAGTGCACGGTTACACTAGAACAAAATGAATACTTTTTTAAGATTACTGAGTAATAGTCGTACTAGGGTAGGGAAATTATACACTAAGAGACACTAGTAGGAGATTATTTCAGTGTGCCAATGGATTAGTTGCCTATTTATACTAAATCATTAGGCTAATAATCAGATTATCCTAATGGAGTGCATCGGATAACCCGTAAAAAATGGCGGATAGTCCGCATCCATACTTTATAGCCCACTACTTATTTCCCTTGCCACCCCTCGTGTAACTACTTTTGGGTATATGTCTTTTCAGGGTGGGCGTTCGGGGAAAAAAGTTCGGGATTCACAAGTTAACTCCCGATTTTACATGGAAAATCTGATTCCCGACAATTCGGAATTCGGGAAATTTGGGATTGGGAAATCTCGAATTTCCCGAAGTTCAGACCTCAGCATACATGGGATTCGACTTGCTGTGCGAGTGGGGTGGGGTGTGCACGAGGGACCAGGGTTGTTGCTGGCTTGCTGGGCCACTAGGGGAAAAAGACCGGGCCTAGTCACGAATTCGCCGGACATAGCGTACATGGGCTTCGCCTAGGCTGAAAAGGACTAGTGTTTTGCACTTGGGCCTTCGGCTTTTTATGTTTTTGGGATAAACGGAATTTTCGAGATTCAACACTACATTCCCGAATTTCCCGAAATAAATTCGGGATTTCTGAACAGCTTCCCGAGAAAACGTTCGGATTGCCGTGTTCGGGAAATTCGGGATTGGGATCGGGAAATTCGGGATTCGGGATTCAGGATCGGGAAATATGCCCAGCCTGACTCTGGAGTATGTTTAATGGTGAATACCCATTTACATCCTACAGGATGCTGATGATCCCGAAGAGCAAGTCTTGATGCCTGCACAAATAACAGGATTTAGGTTGAGACTCCAAGTGCAGAGTGTATAGTATAGTGGAAGACAGTTTTCCCCACGAGGGTTGACTCGAGGGTTTAATATCGAACTCTCGGGGAATCTGAAGTGGTAGATTTATCTTCTTATCCTTCTTTTGGTTACCTACAAAACAAGGTTAGATGTTTTGGTCCTCAACCTCACATGTGGTTGTCAAGCACAAGGTGTAAGAATGATATCAGGATAGTTATGCAATGCAAACAGGAAATAAATATACAGTGATGGTGGATGCAATGATAAATGATATTTTTGGGTTTTTAAATGATGTATGCAAGATGAAAAGTATTTTTGTATTTTCGGATTTAATGATGGCTGAAAATATAAAAGTGGTATATGGTGTTGGAAAGGTGTTTCTTATGATTAAAAATGGACTGGGGTTCATGGTTTCACAAATGCACTCTCTCTTTATAAAGTGGTAGACAATGGAACACACAAAGTTAACATATGAGATTGCAACACAGGGTTTGATAACAAGTTACTTAGATATATGGGCATCACGTCCTAACATAGAGATCTTTTGGTTATTAACCTCTCTTATACTCCACCAAGATGCGAACTAAATCATAACACCTCGGTAATTAAGATAACTCAGAGTATAGCAATAAGTATCATGACATAAAGTGAAAATAAGAACATGCTAGATCTAGTCATGGAGTAGTGGCAATGGTCACGCCCACATCCCCGGTAGCATGGTATTTTAGTTTATCCCTAGTGAGGTAACAAAGTAAGGTAAAGATACCAAAGTGGATCGCAGAACTTTCTCTCACGTTCACTGCACTAGCCACCCCCCGTTACTCCAAAACTAATGCACACGTTCCCCCTCACACGCTCTCATAAACATGCTTGATCAAAACAAGTAGACAAGAACGGGGTACATAATATGCATCTATACTCATAACTGAAACAAACATTGCAATCTCAAACATATATTAACTCATAAAGATCCACCACAAAGGTATTACAACGGTGACCGTAATCATGTTCAGCAGCTCATACGGTACTAATTAGTGAAGCTCAAGAGAGGAGAGATACATAAGTTACTTCCACAAACCCATAGTCCAGAGGTGGACTACTCCCTCTTCATCATGGAGATGGTGGAGAAGTCGATGGAGAAGGTGGAGACCACGCCGGCAGCGCCCCCCCGGAGTTTTCCCCCTCCAATCTGCAGCTCCTGATCTCCGTTTCGGTGTTTCTGTGTTTCTGCGGCGCTCCTTCCAGAGAACGACGGGGGACCTTTTTTATAGGCGTTTTTAGGTCAAGACGAAGGCGGTGGAGCGAAGATCGACGGCAACAGAGCCACGAGGCCCAAACGGGTGGGTCCCACGCGGCCTGGTACTGTGGCCGCGTGGGCCATGCCGTTTGGCCCTCAGGTCTCCGTTTGCTTGCTTCCTTTTTCCGTAGTCCTTCTTCCTTCCAAATATTGACGCCCGTAAATTTCCAGGTGATTTCGTTGACGTTTGGGTCCCTGAAACATTAAAATACAAAACTAGGGTTTTCTGCCTGTGCAGGGTTAATTCCAAATAAATGGGAAAACTATGAAGTATTCCCAAAATCATGATAAAACATTGATATAACCCTTATATGATGCAAATATGATTGGAATATAAGCAATTAAAGTGCAAAGTTCATGTATGCATTTTACATGCATCAGATGCTTACCTGGTGGTGATACGTGCATTTTATATCATCATTTATACAACTTATATTATCATATTAGAATGTTATTGGCATTGTTATATCATTGTTTTTACATGTTTTAGATGATTTATGGGACTTTCATACAAAGTCCCTATTTTTGGTATTTAATTTCTGGGAGGCAGAAAACCTCCTTTTTCTTGTTTTTAATGTTTCAGGAGCTACAGGGACCCAAATAAGAAAAGGAAAATTGCACAGCTGGTTTTTCATCGGGAGAACAGCAGTGGGAAGAAGATCGAAGGGAGGAGAGCCACGAGGCCCAAAAGAGGGGGGCCCACGCGGCCAGATTCTTTGGCCGCGTGGGGCCCATCATCTGGAGCCTCGGGCACTTCCTCGCTGGGGCTTTTTAACACGCCTTCGTCTCGCCCGAAAAGTTACGCCCTAATTTTCCAAGTCCATCCGAGGCCGCGGCGGCGGCGAAACTCCTGATTCCCTCCGAGGGGGTCAGATCCTGCTGCTCCGGAGCTCCGGAGAAGGGGGAAATCATCGTCATCGTCATCACCTCTCCTCCTTGGCGTGGGAGGAGGCCTCTACATCATCACCATCACCAAGACCAGCACCATCTCCATCATCATCTCCGTGATCCACTCCGTTCCCCTCGTAGTTTGAGAGTTGCTATACCCTAGATACTTGTCTTGTGCTACTATTCATGTTTGTGATTGAGTACTTGTCATTATTTGGTGGTGAAGTTATATTTTCAGATTGTGTTGTACCACTTATGCCACTGAATATCATTATGTTTGCACGTTGTGAGTAGTTCCCGTATGTTCCTGAGGGCATAGGATGAATTGGCAATGATTTATATATGACATGTGTTGGTATTTTGTCTAGTGTTTATCTTTTATGTGATTCTATGATGGTGTTGTGCGAACGTCGACTGCACAACACTTCACCTATATGGGCTCATAGGAGAACACCGTAGTGTAATGAATTGAGGGAGACTTGGGGGACATGTAAACCTGAGACCGAGTCATGAAGTTATTATGAGGGTATTAGTATCGGGGACCTTAGAGTGTAATGCTATGGTGGGACTTTATGTCTTAATAATTCTTGTGCAGTCATTTACTTGGCCACATGATCCATCATAAGGGGTTTAGTTTATTTATTTAGCTATACCTAACAATGGCTCCGTCCAAAGAAGATTAAAACTTGACAAGATATTCAACGTGTTGTTTAATAAATCTCTATGCCTAGCAATATCCATGCCGCCCTCGGGAACGTTTTCCACATATAAGTTACACATCACTTGAGCTTGTCCTCTTGCCACATAGAGGATTGGGCTTTCTCTCTTTGAGAGCTTTTACTTGCTACATTTATATTCAGCATTTACTTCTTGCAACTATACAACCAAAAATACCAAAAACACTTGCATCTTTTATTGTTTTATTTATCATCTTGCTAACCAATACCTTCAGCTCCTCGTGGGTTCGACAACCTTTTCTAATTGAAAGGTACTACAATTGATCTCCTGCACTTGGGAGTCATCAAGATACTTTTCTGGCGCCGTTGCCGGGGAGCGTAGCGCTATTGGTAAGAAGTTTGGTAAGGAAACTTGAAAGCTGAATTTTATTTACTGTTTTATCTCATTGTTACTATGGCATTTATGAATCGTGCCTCGCTGCATCTTGCTCTATATGAAAGTGCTTATGCCACTACTCCTAAAGTGGTTGAAACTACTGTGTCTGAGGTACCTAAAGTGGGATTTAAAATTCCCATTGGTCATGTTAAAAGAGTTATGAAAAATCCATTTACAGGGATGGAACTAAGTCTGCACGTGAACACATGGAGACAATTGAAGACATATGTGGCTTATTTAGACTTCCTGGTATTTCTGAGATCAGGTAAAAAGGAAGCTATTATATTTGTCTTTATCTGGTAATGCTCGTATTGGTTCAGGTCTTTGATGAAGAAGTCATATTGAATGGAGTATTTGAGGAAGGTTTTCTTTCTTAAATATTTTACTCCTAAAGAAGCTTATGAGAACCGCTGCTATATATTTAATTTCTGGCCACATCTGGGAGAGAGTATTACTCAAGCTTGGGGGAGGTTAAAGGAACTCCTTCGCAAGAATCCTTGTCATGATCTTACAAGGAAAATTATATTGATAAACTTTTATGTGAGGCTACCAATGAAACAAAGGAATTCTGGATAATTCATCTGGTGGAAGTTTTACAAATAATACTGAAGAAGAAGCATGGAATTTATTGGAGACTATTTCTGAAACTGTCATTGGGATCTTGATAAAGGTAATGAGCCCTATTTGACTATGGATATTCATGTGTAGAGAACTTCTCTACTTCTATTTGTTTAAAAATCTGAGTGATACTTTTGGTCTTGATCCTTATGTTATAATTGAGATAGCTAAATTTTGCTGATCATATTGGTGTTCCTAAAAGTGGGTTTGAAGTTTATGTTGTTCCTAAAGTTATTAAACAGGTAGAACCAGTGTCATCTGTGACAATTGAGGAGTATGTTGAACCACCTCCATATCCAAACCAAGTTAAGGAGAATTTACTTATTGCTGTTACTAACAAGAGTAAAAGAAGATGTTCTCAGCCTTATGAACAGGTGGAAGTCAACAGTCAAATTTCATTATCAAACAATTAAATGAAGAAGACCCTGTTGATGTTTATTTATGTGAAGATGCTACTAAAGTCATAAAGGTAATTCGGCCAAGTTGGTAACCTGTTATATCATGCTCTATTGGGACTTCAAGTTATCATGGTTATGTGATATTGGAGCAAGTATTAGTGTCATTCCATATTCTCTTTATCTTGAAATCAAGCCTGATATTGATCCTATCATTATGGAAGAGACAGGTATGACAATTCAACTTGCTAATAAAGATTATATTAGTCCATTTGGAATTGTTAGAGATGTTGAAGTATTGGTTGGCAAAATAAAATATCCTGCTGATTTTATTGTGCTTGGTTGTCCTCAAGATTCATTTTGTCCTATCATTTTTGGTAGACCTTTCTTACACACTGTTGGTGCTGAAATTAATTTGCTAAAGAGAAAGTGTTTATTAAATGTGCTGGAGAAAAACTTGAATTCAACTTTTCTAAATTTGCTGATAAACATTGAGAAAGAGCCAATTTCTGAAGATTAATTGAAACTCTTGCTCATATAGCTGTAGCTTCAACAGATGTTGTAGAACGTTATATGCTTAATCAAGATGAACCATTTAATGATGAGAAAAAGATGCTTTAGAACAAATATTATGGCAACAACCACCACAATTACAATTGCATATCCCACCTGATAATTTAGGAGTGCTACCACCACCTAAAGGGGATCCTAGTTTTGAATTAAAACCTTTGCCTAAAATCTGAAATATGCATATTTGGATGAGAAGAGCATATATCCTGTCATTATTAGTGCTAACCTTTCAGCTGAAGAAGAAGAAAATTACTTGATGTGCTTAAAGCTCACCGACCAGCCATTGGATACTCTCTTGATGATCTTAAAGGTATAAGCCCAGCTCTATGTATGCATAAAATTAATTTGGAGGATGCAAAACCTGTTGTTGATTATCAACGCCGTCTCCATCCAAAAATGAAAGAAGTGGTAAGAAAGAGGTAATAAGACTTATTGAAGCTGGTATCATTTATCCCATAGCTGATAGTAAGTGGGTTAGTCCTGTTCATTGTGTTCCTAAAAAGGGTGGAATGACTGTTGTTCCAAATGATGAGGATGAACTTGTGGCTCAACGTACTGTTGTTGGTTATAGGATGTGTATTGATTTCAGGAAGTTAAATAAAGCAACTCGTAAAGATCATTACCCATTGCCATTTATTGATCAAATGTTAGAAAGGTTATCTAAACACTCTCACTTTTGCTATTTAGATGGTTATTCAGGTTTCTCACAAATTCCTGTCCATAAGGATGATCAAGAAAAGACCACTTTTACTTGCCCATATGGTACATTTGCTTATAGGAGAATGCCATTCGGTTTGTGCAATGCTCCTGCTACTTTTCAAAGATGCATGAATGCTATATTTGCTGATTATATTGAAAAGATAATGGAAGTTTTATGGATGATTTTTCTGTGTATGGTACTTCCTTCGATAATTGCTTGTTCAACCTTAACAAAGTTTTGCAGCGTTGTGAAGACCAACACTTAGTTCTTAATTGGGAGAAGTGTCACTTCATGGTTACTGAAGGTATTGTTCTTGGGCATAAGATTTCTGGAAAGGAATAGAAGTTGACCCAGCAAAGATAGAAGCTATTGAAAAGCTGCCATACCCAAGGGACATCAAAGGTATAAGAAGTTTTCTTGGGCATGCAGGTTTTTACCGTAGGTTTATTAAAGATTTCTCCAAAATATCAAAACCTCTAACCAATCTTTTGCAAAAGGATGTTCCTTTCTCTTTTAATGATGATTGCATTGAGTCCTTTAATATTTTGAAGAATGCTTTAATAAGTGCTCCTATTATTCAACCTCCTGATTGGAAATTGCCTTTTGAAATTATGTGTGATGCTAGTGATTATGCAGTTGGGGCTGTTTTGGGCCAACGTGTTGATAAGAAACTGAATGTTATTTATTATGCTAGTAGAACACTTGATGCTGCTCAAAGGAATTATGCTACAACTGAAAAAGAATTTTTAGCAGTGCTATTTGCTTGTGACAAGTTTAGACCTTATATTACTGATTCAAAGTCACAATACATACTGATCATTCTGCTATTAAATACTTAATGAATAAGAAAGATGCTAAGCCTAGACTAATAAGATGGGTACTTTTATTGCAAGAATTTGATTTACACATTGTTGATAGGAAAGGGGAAGATAATCAAGTAGCTGATCATCTTTCTAGAATGGAAAATATACCTGATGATCCTATTCCTATTAATGATAGCTTTGTTAATGAACAACTTGCAAATTTAATGTTTCTAGTGCTAAAGTTGCATCTCCATGGTTTGCCAACTATGCAAATTTTATTGTTGGTAAAGTTTTACCTCCACACTTCACTTTCAACAAAGAAAGAAATTCTTTTATGATCTTAGACATTATTTTTGGGATGATCCTTTCCTTTATAAGAAAAGTGTGGATGGTATTATTAGACGTTGTGTACCTGAGCATGAACAACAGGCTATTATAAGAGATTGTCATGACAGTCCCTATGGAGGGCATCATGCAGGAGATCGTACAGGTGCAAAGGTATTACAATCTGGTTTTATTGGCCTACTTTATTTAAGGATTGTGCTGAATATGTTAAATCTTGTGATAAATGTCAAAGAGTAGGAAATATTGGTAGGAGAAATGAAATGCCTATGAATTATTCTTTACCACTTGAGCCATTTGATGTGTGGGGTTTTGACTTTATGGGACCTTTCCCAGAATCAAAGACAAAGCATACTCATATTTTGGTTGCAGTGGATTATGTTACAAAGTGGGTGGAAGCAATTCCAACCAAAAGTGCAGATCATGCCACAGCAATGAGATGCTCAGGACATCATTTTCCCCAGGTTTGGTGTTCCTAGGTTTTTAATTACTGATGGTGGTTCTCATTTCTTACATGGTATTCTTAGAAAACATTGGCAAAATATGATGTTAACCATAGAATTGCATCTCCTTATCATCCCCAAACAAGTGGACAAGTTGAATTAAGTAATAGGGAAATTAAACTCATTTTGGAAAAGACAGTGAATAAGTCTAGTCTGATTGGCCACTTAAAATTAATGATGCATTGTGGGCTTATAGAACTGCTTTTAAAAATCCTATGGGAATGTCTCCTTATAAAATGGTTTATGGAAAAGCTTGTCATTTACCTGTTGAATTAGAACATAAAGCTAGATGGGCTATTAAACAATTGAACTTTGATTTTAAAACTGCGGAGAGAAGAGAATTCTTGATTTAAACCTACTAGATGAATGGAGAAATGAAGCTTATGAAAGTGCCAGAATGTTTAAAGAGAAAGTTAAGATTTGGCATGACAAGAAAATTAAGAGAAAAGAATTCAAAGTAGGTGATCAAGTTTTATTATACAACTCTCGTTTCAAGTTTTCTGCAGGAAGTTAGCTTCAAAGTGGCAGGGACCATTAGTGATACAGGAGGTGTACCGTTCAGGAGCTATCCGTCTTCACGGTGATATGAAAGGTAAACCTCATGTAGTCAATGGACAACGCCTTAAACATTATATTGCAGGAAGAGCTTCATCGGAAAGGTGGAGGAGTTGAATTTAAAGACACCGGAGGAGGTAATTGCGAAGAATTTGCAGTTTCAGAAACCCAAAATCAATAAAGGTAACTTTTGTGTTGGAAAGTTTCTCGGAATTGCGTAAATTTTACGGAGTCATTTTTTATGGAAATTAACGTGTGGGACAAGAAAACTGGAAGGAACGGAGCCCGAGGAAGGAAAGAGGGGGTCCCACGCGGCCAGATCTTGGCCGCGTGGGCCCACTCCTTTCCCCTCGGAGTCCCGTTTCGTCTCGTTTTCGTCTCCGACGCTTCGTCTTGACCTAAAAACCGTCAATATATACCCCTTTTCGTTGATCTAATCTCGCACCGAGCGTTCTCGAGCGATCTTTGCTTTTGCTGTTTCTGCCTGTCAGGTTTTTAGCTATGTCTTCGGGAGACTCCTTCCAATGCTCCTCCATGGACGATGATGATGAACTCGAGGGCAACAGCCCCACGTCCATATGGAGGAGGAATAGGAAGAGGAAGGACTACTCGATGATGAAGACTACAAGCCCGACGAGGAGGAGATGGAGAAGGAGGAAGCGGAAGAGAAAGAATACAAGCCCTTCGTCGACATCGCACCTATTGCAACAGCACCACCTTCTCCTATCTCCGTTGCTGGTGTGAGGGTGAACGTGTCTCTTGGAAACAAGAGGCAGACGGCGCGCATGAGCACAGGAGGGAAGGCTCCTAGGCACGCACTTGCTAGCAAAAACGTGGTTTCTACTCTTATTGACAGGGAATTCAGCGTGCCACCCAAGAGAACTATCCTGGTGAATGGGATCGTAAGATCCCAATGTAAAGTACCAAGCCCGGAGTGGAAGCCTAGCAAGAAGACGGTGGAGAAGAATCTCATGGAAAAACTGGGAAAAGCTGCAAGCAAGTTTGAGGAAGCCTACAATCTTATGATGAGCATCGTTGGAGAACTTGAAGATAATTATTATGAGACAAGAAGAAGAGAAATAAAGAGTCTAGCAAAACGTCAAGCTTGGGGGAGTTCCACCTAGTCTTTATCTTTACTAGTTTATCATATCTATCTAGTCATGGTGTGTTTTGCTTTTATCGTTTAGTTATCAATCTCTCTTAGGCGTGTGTGAGCTCATGGAGCATTATCATGTATCCCTATCTTGTGGTTTATCAATGAATATTAAAGTATGGTGTCATCCATGATTCTCTTGTTTGGAGATTTATGGGTAACACTCATGCAAATGAGCGTGGCATATTTAGAGTTTCAGTCACATCTTGCCTTGAATTTAATTAACTTGAGTGTTGGACAATTGTAGAATTATCTCATTATAAAATAAGTAAAGAGAATGAGTCAATATGACTTGAAAATTAATAGTTTAAGGTTGAGATATAGTCTTGTAGGATAAAAAGTTAGGAAGGTTAATGAAAAGGATATGAAACACTCTTGTTAGAATCTAGTATCTTTTGAGCAAATTAATGAATCATGGATATTTCAATACTTATGCTCTTGGAAAGTGAATGAAAAGGAAGGCACCTGAAAATTCAGTTAGCCATGGAAAGTGTAAGATAAAGGTTGTATAGAGCATAGGAACTTGATTGAAATATCCATGACTAAAGTTTGCACTAGTTACTAGTGAAGCAAGTGTAAACAATTTATATCTATCTTTTCATTTGTCTTCTTTAACTTGTTATCCAATGAGAGTTTATCTTGTCTTTAAATTTCAGCAAAGTATAAAATATTATAATGCTTGCCATAAGAGCAAAAGCATGTGAAAAAGAGTATGATTCAATTGTCCAACATACAATGGTTATTTGCTTTCAAAAGTAAGGGGTGATTGCTAGAGCTTCTACTTATGTTGCCCTCATGTGTATGAGTTTTAGTTCATTAATCTTTCATTGCAATTGAATATGATGATGATACAATGCTCGTATTTATTTATCAACCATAAGTCCATTGATGCATGTAATGATCTATGTCCTTACTTACTCGAGGACGAGTAAAGGTTTAAGCTTGGGGGAGTTGATACGTGCATTTTATATCATCATTTATACAACTTATATTATCATATTAGAATGTTATTGCATTGTTATATCATTGTTTTTACATGTTTTAGATGATTTATGGGACTTTCATACAAAGTCCCTATTTTTGGTATTTAATTTCTGGGAGGCAGAAAACCTCCTTTTTCTTGTTTTTAATGTTTCAGGAGCTACAGGGACCCAAATAAAAAAGGAAAATTGCACAGCTGGTTTTTCATCGGGAGAACAGCAGGGAAGAAGATCGAAGGAGGAGAGCCACGAGGCCCAAAAGAGGGGGGCCCACGCGGCCAGATTCTGGCCGCGTGGGCCCACATGGAGCCTCGGGCACTTCCTCGCTGGGGCTTTTTAACACGCCTTCGTCTCGCCCGAAAAGTACGCCCTAATTTTCCAAGTCCATCCGAGGCCGCGGCGGCGGCGAAACTCCTGATTCCCTCCGAGGGGGGTCAGATCCTGCTGCTCCGGAGAAGGGGGAAATCATCGTCATCGTCATCACCTCTCCTCCTTGGCGTGGGAGGAGGCCTCTACATCATCACCATCACCAAGACCAGCACCATCTCCATCATCATCTCCGTGATCCACTCCGTTCCCCTCGTAGTTTGAGAGTTGCTATACCCTAGATACTTGTCTTGTGCTACTATTCATGTTTGTGATTGAGTACTTGTCATTATTTGGTGGTGAAGTTATATTTTCAGATTGTGTTGTACCACTTATGCCACTGAATATCATTATGTTTGCACGTTGTGAGTAGTTCCCGTATGTTCCTGAGGGCATAGGATGAATTGGCAATGATTTATATATGACATGTGTTGGTATTTTGTCTAGTGTTTATCTTTTTATGTGATTCTATGATGGTGTTGTGCGAACGTCGACTGCACAACACTTCACCTATATGGGCTCATAGGAGAACACCGTAGTGTAATGAATTGAGGGAGACTTGGGGGACATGTAAACCTGAGACCGAGTCATGAAGTTGCATTATGAGGGTATTAGTATCGGGGACCTTAGAGTGTAATGCTATGGTGGGACTTTATGTCTTAATAATTCTTGTGCAGTCATTTACTTGGCCACATGATCCATCATAAGGGGTTTAGTTTATTTATTTAGCTATACCTAACAATGGCTCCGTCCAAAGAAGATTAAAACTTGACAAGATATTCAACGTGTTGTTTAATAAATCTCTATGCCTAGCAATATCCATGCCGCCCTCGGGAACGTTTTCCACATATAAGTTACACATCACTTGAGCTTGTCCTCTTGCCACATAGAGGATTGGGCTTTCTCTCTTTGAGAGCTTTTACTTGCTATCATTTATATTCAGCATTTTTACTTTCTTGCAACTATACAACCAAAAATCCAAAAACACTTGCATCTTTCATTGTTTTATTTATCATTCTTGCTAACCAATACCTTCAGCTCCTCGTGGGTTCGACAACCTTTTCTAATCGAAAGGTACTACAATTGATCTCCTGCACTTGGGAGTCATCAGGTGGCAAATCCACAAGCTCCCAAGTTTTATTCCTTTCCAAAGCTTAAATCTCATCAAGCATGGCATCCTTCCATTTTGGGTCCTCTATGCCTATTTCCCAGCGAGATGGTATGGAAACAGAGTCTAAAGATGCAATGAAGCTTCTGAAGGAAGGACTATAGTACTTATAGGAAACTAAATTAACTATATAATGTTTATACCCAACATAGTCTTTGAGATATCCTGGAGTATTTCGGGTTCTAGTTGGTTTTCTCAAGGCAATAGGAGAATTAATTTGAGGGGCATCATGATGGATATGAGTAGCTGGTTGGTTATCACTCTGCCTTGTAGTGCTAGTAGGAGCTTCAGAACAAGAAGAGTTAGTGTCAATACTTGGGTCCTCATGCATGGGAGACTATGTACCTTGTAATGGAAGTGATAAATTCCTCGTTGCATCTTTTGTATCACCTTGGCGAGAGTCACTATCATCATGTTTCTCCTCCCCCTGACTTTGAGCATTGTTATGAATAAAAGAGCCACCTGAAGATGGAACAAGAATTGGGTTCATGGTATCATCATGCCCCCTTCTTGTTGCACTTCAGGTGTAGCCAAGGTAATGCAAGTGCTACTTGTTGGGCCATACTATGACTCATGTTCACGAAAGGTTACATCCATGCTTACAAAGAATCTACGTTCTGAGGGACACCAACACCTGTATCCCTTTTTTGATGGTGAATAGCCTACAAACACACATTTAATGGCCCGTGGATCTAATTTCTCAACAGAATTTCTATAATCGTGCACAAAACAAACACATCCAAACACCTTGGAGGGACTATAAATTCATTTGAGTTGAAAAGACACTCAGCAGGAGTTTTATATCCTAAGACACGGAGAGGCATACGATTTATCAAATATGTAGCCATTTTTTTATTGCTTCTCCAAAAGAAACTTAGGTATATTTGTTGTAAACATAAGTGAGCGTGCAACCTCGAGTAAGTGCCTATTTTTACGCTTTGCGACACCATTTTGCTATGGGTATTGACACAAGTAGTTTGGTGCTCTATACCATTTGAGGCTAGAAATTGACCAAATTCCAAATTAATATATTCGGTGCCATTATCTGAACGTAAAATCTTAACTGTTGTGGCATGCTGGTTTTTTATAAGAGCACACAGATCTTTGAACATTGACAAAACATCACTCTTGTGTTTTAAAAGGTAAGGCCAAGTATAACGGCTAAAACAGTCGATAAAGGTTACAAACCATTTGTATCCTAAGATAGACTTGACCTCACAGGGTCCCCAAACATCTGAATGGATTATTTCAAATGGTTTGTTGCTCCTCAGACCGACACTAGGATAAGGACCCCTGGTATGTTTAGCCAGCTCACAAGCATCTTCCCAAACCCTAAACCCTAAAACCCTAAACCCTAAACCCATATACTAGAAGTTCTTAAGGACATGACTTGAACAAAGTAGGATACATACGAGATAAGATTGCAAAAGAAAGATGGCCAAGCTTGCGATGAAGTAGAAGCTCTTGACCAGGAGACAAACAAGATACAAGGGCAACTTCATCACTTCCATCATTAAGGTAATAGAGTCTTTCATGCTCGGTACCAGTCCCCAAAAGTCTTCCAGTTCCTAGCTCCTGAAAAGCACAACAAGTAGGATCAAACCAACTCCTACAATTAAGGGTTTTATTAATAGAGCTAACAGATAATAGGTTAACTGGAAATTTAGGGACGTGAAAAACAGGAGATAAGGACAACGTCTTGGTGCATCTAATGGATCCACGTCCTACAATAGGTGACATGGAGCCATCAACTACACGTACCTTGTCCTTATACTTGAACAATGAGTATATGTAGTGAATAGTTCAGGAACTCCGTCATATGATTAGTGGCTCCCGTGTCAATAATCCAGGGCTTTGATTTTGATGTGCCAGTATATGCATGATGACATTCTTTACCTTTAGATGAAGTGGCTAGGAGACTGGATTCAGCCTTAGAGGACCCTGGAGGAGGAAGTGCCCTCAGAGAGTCTTAACTTGGAACTGAATTCCTCAAGAGCTTGTGCATCTACCACTGGTGAGTCCCGCACGGATGTGATGTGGTTAGCTTGTCGTTTACTCGCTGCCTGAGCTCCCCTGGCCGAGGTCTCCCTTTATCCCACCAAGATGGAAAACGATGCAGCTCAAAACACTTGTCTTTAGTGTGCCCATTCATTTTACAATGATCACAATAGAATTTACTATTGTCCATTTTACTGAAGGACCTTGCAGCATGAGGAGGTCGCATAGACAGAGCTGCACGATCATCCCACATTTCAGGTTATCATACTTAGGTTGAGCCAACCGTATCTCTTCCTCAAGGACACTAGAGATGATATCATCAAGGCTGGGCCACGCAGGTTGAGAGAAGATGACGGAGATTAAATTCCTGGTTTAGTCCATCAAGGAAAATCTTGGCAACATGTGACTCAAACCATTTATGATGGATGGCTAAATCTTGCTTATCCACGGGTTCAAATGGATGAAAGTACTGCAAGTCCCTGTACAACCGTTTCACCTCTCCAGCATACTCTATCACTGATTTTGTGCCTTGCTTCAAATGAGTAAGCTCGTCCATGATACGGGTGGCCTGCATTTTATTCGACTTTCCAGCAAACTGATACTCTAATGTTGACCACACTTCATACACAGTCTGCATTATCTCCACTTGTTGACGAACAATGGGTTCCATACTTGCCAGCAACCACACTAACACTCGGTCGTTGGCTTGTTTTCTGTAGATGTCACCACCCTTCTGTTTCTCATCATCACCAACCAGGAAATTCTCGTAGCCATGTGAACTCAGAATTAACTGAGCATGACGTGCCCAGCTGACATAATTGGCAGGACCTGATAGTTTGACAGGATTGGGCTCAAGTGCATACTTTATAGATTCAGGGGATACCTTAACTTGTTGTTGCTGCTCCAATAATTTGCTGAATATTTCATACATTTTGTCCATACTCGAACCACCTGATTTGTCCTTGTTTGGATCTGCCATTTTTCAGCTCAGAAATACACCAATGAACAAAGCTCTTAACTGCTACTTATACTCAGGAGAAATAAGAATTCAATAGTGTCACATGATTTGACTTTTGTGGCAACACAAGAAGGCACAACAAGTACTAGTATTGGTAGCGATTGGATGTACTAGTACGAGTTGTTCTCAAATGCACACATGCAGGAACTTCACTTCAGTCTTGACTCAGTTCAACAACAAGCAGCACCTACATGGAACCCAACACCGCTCCCTCACAAACGCACGCCAGCAAGCAGGATCAGTACCAGAATGAACTCCAAGGGAAAGAGATGGGGCGCCGGCAGAGGACACTTCAACTTGAGCAGCTCTCCACTGGCCACCAGTCTCCGCATGCGACACAGCACCTCTACGGCTCCGCCTCGATCCGATTGCTCGTGGGAGGCCTCAAATCCGCTCAAGATCTCAGGAAAACCTCACCGGATTCGTCCTGCTTTGATACCATGAAAAAATTTAGGGAAGGTTTCTTTATTTCACTGAATATTTTCTCAATACAACTTTTTTTTGACGGTAAATAGACAATCTATTAAACTTCAGCCATAGCAATGTCACTGGCCAGCAAGCTTACAACACAGCTGGGGGCCTCATCCTCCCAAAGAGAGTCCTAGGACTCACTACTCACACCCATCTTAGCCAGTTCATGGGCAACAAAATTACACTCACGCCTACTGAAAGAGAAAAGGACAGAAACGAAATTTAAATTGCATAAACTTCTTGCCTCTCGGACCAGCACACCAATCGTTGCCTTGTCAAAACTTCTAGTCTTCAGAGCATTCACCAGATTTGACGAATCAGACTCAAAGACTAAACGATTAGCCCTGATTTTGATTGCCCCATCAATGGCTGCAAGGCAGGCAACAACCTCAGAATGAAGTGCATCCCTAAGGTGCACAGATTTTCCCGCTCCAGCAGCAACGAACTCGCCCGCCTGGTCGCGAATGACATAACCCCAACCCCCTTTCCTTGTTGACTGATCAAAAGCCCCATCAAAATTTACTTTGACAAACTCCTCAGGAGGCCTTAATCACTTATGCTTATCAGGTGGCTTAGGGAGTTTGTCAGGGTCCCTTTGGTAGGAGAAATCAACAGCCAGCTTCTCCACCCGGTGGCACACCTCTTGTGGGTTAGAGAAGGCCTCCCCTGCATTTGCCTTGTTTCTAACACTCCACCACTCTCACATCAGGATTAAGCTCTTCATTTTGTCTTGCTCCTTGGTCTTCCACAGCTCTGCCAGCATCTCATGTGCCGAGGTGCAAAGAAGCAGCTTTTCCTTCATATCACCAAGCCCCAGCCTGCTCCAGCACTCTCTTATCTTTTTGCATTTCAGAAAAGTGTGCCCTCCGTCTTCATTCATCCTGTAACAGACCGAACATCGAGTATCCAGCTCAACTCCCAACCTCTCGATCTTCATTCTGTTTGCCAGACTGTTGTGAGCGAGGCGCCACACAAACATTATGAGCTTATTAGGTGCTTTTAGCTGCCAAATCTGTTTCCAATTGGCCCTTTCAATGATGATTCCCGGATTGTTGTAGGAGCATTCAGCCTCTCTTCCCTCCCTTCGATCTCTCAGCTTCACACCAAGCTTGTACGCTGATTTTACCGAGAACATCCCTTCGGATCAAAGTGCCATGCCAATGTGTCATCCATGTTCTCACACAGGCTGATAGAGAGGATGGATTTTGCATCATCAGGGTGAAAACTCTCATGGACGAGGTCAACATCCCACCCCCCGGTGGTCGGGTCAATAAGACCAGCCACCTTTCCAAACAGAGATCGACCGTGGAGAGGTCTTGGTCTCCTAGTGTCCCCATCCGGGATCCATGGGTCCTTCCACACCTCAACATTGGAGCCATCCCCAATCCTCCAAACCAGGCCCTCCTTCAGGGGTCCAGCCCTTTCAAAATGCTCCGCCATGAGTAAGAAATCCCCGGCTTCGCAGCAGCCTCCAAGACACTGTTATTAGGAAAGTATTTGGCTTTCAGTAATTGGCCGCAGAGTGAGTCAGGTTCCTGGATCAGCCTCCAACCCTGCCGAGCCAGCATGGCCATGTTGAAGAGATGTAAATCTCTAAACCCCAGCCCGCCCTCACTTTTTGGCTTTGTGAGGCATTCAATACAACTTAGTACAGGTCCATGGGGATAAGGAGGAGTTCTCGAGCTTCTCTCTAATTCTCGATTCTTCTCAACACTTTACACGTAAGACCCTAAAATACTACAAAACTACAACTTACTCCAACATATTCTGGGTACACAAAAATAACAAATATTGTATGTTTTAGATATTTGAAAGTATGTACATTTAGATCACACATTTGTCATTTTTTGTATAAAACAGAACTTCAAACCGAGATTTTACAGGTCTATGGGACATATTATTGATAACACGCAGGATTTTTTCCAAAAAAATACGAAACTTATAAATATGAATTTTCTTTTAACTAGAGGGATCACTGGAGCCCGGGAGTAAGAATCTCTACTCGATAGTAATTTGCTATAGATTTACGGTCATGGTGTTGTAGTTACTTGGGCGCTCAAAAGTGTGGTTGTGGTTGCGAGGAGGACATATGGAAGTTTGCGGGCCCTTTTTTTTCACGAAAACATACCGACATGTCCGTTGATATACAGGGATCAAATTAGCACAGTTCGGTTGTAGATGCTCTGAGCCCCAATATAACGTTCGTTGCATTTTAGTTCTCCTAGGGTAGTATATGGGGTGTGCATCAATCGATGCGAAACATGCATTTTAGTTCTCCTAGGGTAGTATATGGGGTGTGCATCAATCGATGAGAAACATGGTTATTTTCTCCTTTTGTAAAAAGATACACATTGTCACCTGAGCAAGTGCTTCGTAGGCTCCACTAGTTCTCCGTGGCAGACAGTGATAGACAAAAAGTTTAGTCTTCCGCTAATGTGTCTTAGTGATGGCGGACTGATGGTCGAGTAAAGTTCACTCTTGCTTGGTGGTGCTGTCGGTATGGCGTCCTCCAGCTATGAGACACAAATGATCGAGAGTTACGTACCTAGCTTGAAGCCGCGCGTCTTGGGGGCACATGCGGGGATACATCTGGAGAATGACTCTCGTACTGCATGTAGGCCTTTCTGCAGCCTCGTTAAGTAAACCCACCACTAGCACCGCCCCGCATGCTCCGAGCACATCGTGATCACTCCCAATGCAAGACTCTAGAACTGACCTGGTTGGTTGCACCCTTGATGCAATGTATCAATTTCGATCTACATGCCTGAAAGTCAGCCTGGGAATGGTGAGAGAACCGCACCAAACCCGCCCCAGCCCAGCAGGAAAATTACTTCGCCGCCACACCAAACCACCCCACTAATTAGTCAGTAGAAACCGCCCCGCACCGCCCCGCAGTCGTTTTTGCCCCAAACCGCACCAGTCCATCCGTAATTTGCGGATAGAAACCGTTTCATACCCCCACGTACAGCCCACACGACCAACCGAAGTAGGAACGACGACGCACATAGAAAGCGCGCTGACCGCGCCCGCACGCCGCGCACCTGTGCCTGCTCGTCGGCACAGGTGTTCGCTGGCCGTCCCGCTCGGCCGTGTCCCTGCGCCCGTGCACCTGCTAGCCACGCTCGCTCGTCGCGCGTCTCCTCTGTTCCACCCGCACCGACAGGTTCTTGCCTTGTACTTGACGTCGACGGCGCCGAGCTTGGGGAGCGGCGCGGCCATGTCGGGCAGGTCATGGCGGCGAACACCGGGCAGCTGAGCACGAGGTCGGTGTCGTTCGAGTAGACTTCTACCTGGCCACCTCCACCCCGCCCTTGAGCTCCACGACCTCCTTCCACTCCTTGGCCATGCCCTTGAGCTCCTGAGCGCAGGCGGCATCTCAGCGACGGCGTCCCTGGCCGCGCTCCATGAACTCCAGGTCGGCAGGTCGGCCAGCACGGCATGCTCCCGCCCTGCCGCCACCGACGCCGCGGGGGCGACGCACGAGGCGCACTTCTCCCGGAGCGCCCGCCGGACAACACCGTTCGACCGGGCCGCCCGAGCCGTTGCCGCGCGCGGCGAGGCGACGCGTGCCTGCTCGACGCGCGGCGAGGGGAACGCATAGCAGGGCGAGGCAACGCGTGCCTGCTTGATGCGCGGCGAGGGGAACGCATAGCAGGGCTCCAAGCGCTCCCGCGCGCGCAGGTCGCGAATGGAGGAGGACGGCGGCGGCGACGTCATCGCGGTGGCGCGGATCTTGGTGAGCGAGTAAATGGCGAGGCGAGGCGGAGGAGGCGTTGCAGGTGCTAGGAGCCCTTGGCGGCGGCCATGCGGTTGAACAGAAGTAGGAGAAGAAAGGGAATCGAAGCTGGAGATCGTGTGCCCAAATGGCTGGTGCGGGTTCAACCCGCGGGTTCAGCCCATTAACGTTTGTTTTTTCTGACCCCAAACCGCACCGCCCCAGGCCGCAATCCCACTAAGCCCGCACCGCACCAGTCCAATACGCTATAACAACCGTTTCAGCCCAAACTGCTTGAGTCCACAGCACAAACCGCACCAAATAGTCCATTTCAACCCGCACCATTTACAGCCTGACCTGAAAGTAAGACGTATATTATTTTTGAAAAGTCAAACAACGTAAAGTTCGACCAAGTTTTATGGAAAAACCATTAACATTTATTATATCAAATAAATACCATTAGATACATCATGAAACATTTTCATATGATGTCCATATAGATATAGTATTATAATTGTTATTTATTTTTCTATAAACTTGGTCAAACTTTATCTTGTTTGACTTTCAAAAAATATATGCCGTACTTCAAGAAACGGGGAGTAGTACTAATTAATTACTCCCTTGATTAGAAATGGTTGGAATATACTCTCTTCATTTCTAATTAATTAATTACTCCCTTCATTAGAAATGGTTGGAATATACTCCTTTCGTTTCTAAATATAAGATTTTTTTTCTAAATTCACATGTATCTACATATACCTTGACACGTTTTAGTGTAAGTTCACTCATTTCAGTCTTCATCTAGTCAACATGTGGAATAGCTAAAACATCTTATATTTTGGGACGAGGGGTATTTGTCTAAATACGGATTTATCGGCACACTACAATATGTTTAGATATATCCATATTTAGACAAATTTGTGTCAATCATTTTCGATCGGAGGAAGTACTCTTCGAGTTTTTTGACTATCCATCCACGCATACACAAGTCATCGACCGATCTCCATGAAGGAAAATGACAAGTACTAGTATTGTTTTGCCCCGTCAAAAAAAAAAACTCCGATCAGAAATGATTGCATGGATTTGTCAAAATACGGATGTATCTACACACTAAAACATGTCTAGATACATTCGTATTTAGACAAATCTGTGTTAATCCGATAAGCACGAGCAGTTGAAGCGGGAAAATATCTAGTGATACCATGTCTGATAATATTCTTCAAAAGTCAAATTTAGAAGTGCTACAAAATTCGGAGAATAATTGGTGGTTGCTCACAAGATATATGTTTACATTCTCTCAAGGCCACGACGTACGGCAACGTTACACCCGCTGTCAGGGGCGGAGCTAGAAATTTTGGTCAATGAGTTCACTCACGATCAAGGCATGAACTAACTACGTACTGCACAAGCGTAGCATCTAAAAAAAAGACCATATCACTCAAAGACAACATAAATAACCAAAATAAAATAACATATATAGCTGTTGTGTTAAAAGTAAAGGATGAAGACATACCGGGTAAATGAAATCCTAAAATCACTTGTTTACATATTAATAGCTGAAAAGCATCTCTCACTAACGCAGTGGCAACTCGAAATATCAATACTAACTTTAGGTGGGAGACCAATTTTAAAAAACGACCAATTTTAAAAATGAACAATTTTCGACTTTGAACAAATTTTAAAAAATGAACAAATTTTGAATTTGAACAAATTTCAAAAATGAATAAATTTATAAAATGAACAAATTTCGAAAATGAGCAAATTTCGAATTTGAACAATGTTAAAAAATGAACAAATTTCAAATTTGAACAATTTTCCAAAATGAATTTTTTTCGAAAATGAACAAATTTTGAATTTGAACATTTTCGGAAAATGAACAAATTTTGAAAATGAACAATTTTCGAAAACGAACAAATTTCGAATTTGATTTTTTTTCGAAAATAAACAAATTTCAAATTTGAACAATTTCGAAAAAATGAACAATTTCAAAAAATAAACAATTTCGAATTTGAATAATTTTCGAAATGGACAAAATTTAAATCTGAACAAAATTTTAATTCTAATTTGATTTTTTTGAAAGAAAAACAAAATAAAAAACGAAAAGGAAAACAGAAGAGAAAGAAAAACGGAAACAGAAAACGAAAATGAAAAAAAAACAGAGAAGAAAAAGAGAAAAAAAAAGGAAAACTTGAGATGAGCCGGCCCAGCAGCGACTGGCCCAGCCCACTCCATCTTCCTAAACCCTAATCGCCGCCTTTATAAAACTGCCTCCCCCGCATCGCCGCCGCCTCCCCCCTCCCTCCTCCCCCGCATCGTCGCCTCGGAACCCCAAGCTCCACCGCCGGCGAAATGGTACGTCCCTGCCGCGGTCCCCCAGCGTCATCACCGCTCTTTCTGTTTACTTCGCTCTGATGGGTTTATACCTGCGCGTTTTTAGCGTTTGAATCTTGTCTAATGGTGTCGATGACAAATCTCGCAGGCCCCGAAGCGAGGCGGCAAGGCGCCGGTGCCGGCGAAGAAGAAGACGGTACTGCACCGCCGATACTCCCGTCCTTGCTCCAAATCGCTGTGTTATCTGATTTAGGCTGTGATCTTACTCGACTGGGCTGGTTGTTGTTGGTTGCAGGTGACGGTGACGAACCCGCTGTTCGAGAAGAGGCCGAAGCAGTTCGGCATCGGCGGTGCGCTGCCGCCCAAGAAGGACCTGCACCGGTTCGTCAAGTGGCCCAAGGTCGTGCGCATCCAGCGCCAGCGCCGCATCCTCAAGCAGCGCCTCAAGGTGCCCCGGCGCTCCACCAGTTCACCCGCACCCTCGACAAGAACCTCGGTATGCACTTGACTTTTTTATTCGTGCGTTACTGTACTAGGAATCTGCAATGCCTGATGTATGTTAGAAGATGTACTGGTTCGCTGTGACCTGTATGCGTGCAGCAGTTTATTAAACCTGTCTTAACGAGATCAAGATATTGAGTTGTACGAGTTTCCTGGTATTAGGTGACATTTTGAGCTTCCCGCCTGCATGATTAGGGCAATGCATGTTGTTGTGTGCTAAACGCATGCTATTTTGCCCTTTTATGAATGCGTGGCTATCTATTCAGCATGTTGTTTTGCATAGGATGTGTTTCTGATGAATGGATGCCTGAGTTAATATTTGAATACTTTTCTCTATCTAATATGGTTTCGGTTCTCAGCTTCAGAATGCGCAATAGAGCCTTCTTTCATTGTTTATTTTCATGAATACACTGACAGTATAACACTAAATTGTGCCTCGATGCTTTCATAAGCATGTAGTAATTGAAGAACTAAGTGAATTGTTTGCATCTGCCTTTTCTTCTAAGGATGCCACTTAGGAAAAGCCATTGTAGTTTAGATGTTTTTGCTATGTTTGGACCTGGAGTCATCATTCTCTGTTTGCTTTTACTTTGTGTTGTAATGTACTACATTAATTCCTTCATATCTGGCATAAGTTTTGTTTCTGCAAGAATTTTGTTGCAAATCTCTGATATGAATCACATGTTGCAGCCACCAACCTTTTTAAGATGCTTCTCAAGTACCGCCCTGAGGACAAGGCTGCTAAGAAGGAGAGGCTTTTGAAGAGGGCCCAGGCTGAGGCTGAGGGAAAGACCGTTGAGGCCAAGAAGCCAATTGTTGTGAAGTATGGTCTTAACCATGTAACTTACCTCATTGAGCAGGTAATAAAATGGGTTCTTCTTTCACCTAATCAGTACTTAATCATAGATACCTTTTCTGATAACAAGAAACAATCATGTGATTAATCATTGTGTATTTTCATGCAGAGCAAGGCCCAGCTTGTTGTCATCGCTCATGATGTTGACCCAATTGAGCTGGTTGTGTGGCTCCCAGCCCTGTGCAGGAAGATGGAGGTCCCATACTGCATCGTTAAGGGAAAGTCACGCCTTGGATCGGTATATTTACCCCTGTCTCTCTGTTGTATAATTTTGAAATCTGGAACAGCTGCTAGAAACAAATGCTCATTTTGGCTTTGTAACTGTCTGTAGATTGTTCACAAGAAGATTGCCTCTGTTCTGTGCCTGACCACTGTCAAGAACGAGGACAAGCTTGAATTCAGCAAGATCTTGGAGGCCATCAAGGTACTAACTAGGGAAACCCTCCCTTTCATGGATATGCCGTCCTCTTCTTGCTGTTAGCCATATAACATCTCCTATGTCCACTATTCTGCAGGCGAACTTCAACGACAAGTTCGACGAGGTCAGGAAGAAGTGGGGAGGCGGCGTCATGGGCTCCAAGTCCCAGGCGAAGACCAAGGCCAGGGAAAGGCTCATCGCCAAGGAGGCTGCACAGCGGTTGACCTAAGCAGCATAGCCTTCTGTGTCGAGCATATGCCATGTAGTTTCCCTTTCAGTGTCCTGATTTTGACGAGGAACTCGAAACTCTTATTAGCAGCACTGTGGGATCAATCGTATTGTGGTTTTCTGATTCTTGTTCCGTTTGCCCAGACCATGTCAATATCAGATAAGGTTACCGTATTTGGTTTCTATATAGTTTTGTCTATCATGTCGAGCCAAAGCTGATCGTCTCTGTTCGCTCACTACCTTGCTAGATTGTTTGCAAGATCCTATGTCAATTTTCTACGTGCTTTGTTTGTTTTTGATTCGTCTGATGTATTGTAGACATTTGTTGAGTGGCAAAAACGAACTGAAAACTGCACGTATTAATTAAATAACTAAAGCGTTGAATGTTGAGAGTTGCAGAATAGAGACGGAAATCTATGAGTTTGAGTTGCAGGAAAGAGACAGAAAATCTCACAACTGAAGGGAAATCCATATGGAAAAGTCTTGTAATCACCCGGGGATCCGATTCTCCCGTCCTGCTGCTGCTACGCGCGACACGTGTCCCACATGGACCCACGCACCACCGCTCCCGGTCATCCCCATCCTCCTCTTATCCTCTCGCTCGGAAAGAAATTCCCCATGTAGCTCACGCTCCCATCGACTCCACAGCTCCAGCTCGCCCCACCGGTGGCCTCCACCTCCATGAGGGCGCCCTTCAGCCTCCACCTCCGTCAGTTCTCTCCGCCGTCGGATTTCATCTACGTGAGCGCACTCGCGCCACCCACGGGGAACCTCTCGCTCGGCTCCCATGGCCCCGAGGAGTGGCGGGTCGTCTCCTTACCCTCCGGCTGCGGCGTCGCCGCCTCGCTGCAGAGGGCGTGCGCCGGAGCTGCAGATGGAAGGCACCCGAGCTGCAAGGCTACATGCGGCGTGCGGCGGTGCTACACGCTCCCGACGGACGGCGCCGGTGCTGTCGAAGGAGGCCGGCGTTGCTCCCGTCGGACGGCGTCGTTGCTGCCGAAGGAGGACGGCGTTGCTCCCGTCGGACGGAGGCGGTGCTGCCAATGCAGGGCGGCGTTGCTCCCGTTGGACGGCGGCGGTGCTGCCATGGGAGGGAAGGTGTGCTACCATGGGCACATCTCGATGCTACCGTCCGCATACGGCGGTGCTACCTGCGGCAGGTGGCGCAGCTGGCGTCTTCTCCAGCGTCGGGCGGTGCTCCCATGGGCGCCGGGCCATGCTCCAACCGGCGTGGGGCGGTGCTCCCATAGGCGTCGGCCCGTGCTCCGAGCGGCGTCCGTCGGTGCTCCCAGAGGCGCGACCATGTCCCAGCGGCGTCCGGCGGTGCGCCCATAGTCGTCGTCATGTGCTCCCATAGTCGTCGGCTCGTGCTCCCGGCGGCGTCGTGTGGTGCTCGCATGGCGATGGCGGGCGGAGCGTCTTCTTCGGCGACGACGGGCGGAGCGGCGGTGAGGGGGAAGTTTCTGCACGGCATGGTGGCGCCATGGGCGAGCGTTTTTCGGAGGGGACGAGAGGAGAGGTCCGTGCGCATGTGCGTGGTCCCGTGCGTTTTTGCATGTGGGCGGTTTGGTCCGGTGCATGCTATTTGACCAATCAAAGGGACACGCATCGCTCTCTCCACCCGGGGATCGGACGGAAAGATCCCCCGGGGGACGCCTAGTTCCTTCCAATCCATATCGGGTCAGGGTCATGGGTGTGCACCCACTGCTTAAAAAACACTTTTTAAAATATCACAAAATTCAAAATAAAAATTTCGGATATACTTCAAGACATTTTATGTTAGCACAAAAAGTTTCGCGAAGAAGACATTTTTTGTGACGTGTGAAAAAAAGACAAACCCGGACGTTCCAAAATGATTTTGTATGAGATATTTTTTTGTCTTTTTTTGCACAGGTCTCAAAAAATACTTTTTATCCATGAAAGTTTTTGTGCTAAAACAAAATGTCCTGATATATATATCCGAATTTTTTTCTGCAATTTTTGCAATTATGAAAAAAAATGACACAATGGGTGCATCTGCACACATGAACCGAAACGCTTTGTCCACAACTGAAGACTACTATCTCCTGCTTTGTCACATATCCCACATATCTTCGTTTTTGCCAAATTTGAAAAAGTCCAGTTTTGAAGGTGCCTTTGGTTGTCCAAAGAAGCCACATAGTGTACTTTGCATATGCACCTGGTATTTGGAAAACGTATTTTCAAATGTCAAAAGAAACTGAAATAAAATTTTGCGAATTCTATTTCATCTTTGGAGAGTGGTGGTGTTTTGGCTCTCGTGCATATGCACCATTTATTTAAAATGCATTTGGGACGCATTTTAAATTTTCAATTTTTTGAAAACAAATGTTTGTGCATATATCTTAAAATGCTATGTGTTCACAAAGCCGTTTCACGAAAGCCGACATTTTTTGTTACTTGTGTATAAGGTGAAAATTTGGTACTCAAATAAGTCTTTTCACCAGTTTTTTTGTCTTTTTACACAGAACGCAAAAATTATCGACTTTCGGTGAAACGATTTTGTGAACACATAGAATGCTAAGATGTATACGTGAAATTTATTTCACATTTTTTCGATATTTGGTACTTGATACTATGTTTTTTAGATTTTATTTCATCTTTTTTTGGGTATTTGATACTATGCTTTTCAGATACCGGGTGCATATGCGCACCCAGTGTCAAAGTGAATAAGCAAAGCAATATCCTAAAACTATGCCTCGGTGGCATCCACAATGCGCATGAACAAAATAGGCCACATCCTAAACCTATGGTTGATGGATACCTCAGATTAGGACTGAAGTAGTCGTCGACGAGCTTTGCATGAGCAGCGGCTCAGAGCGAGTTAATTGTACTATGCTGCCGTAGATCTTTGCACTGGCCTGCATATCGATCAACATCAACACCGCCATCTCCTCGTCATTATCCCACCCTCATTGGAGAACAAGTCGTATAAAAAACTCTCGCATAAGAAAATAGATATGTCCAAATGCCGTACAAAAATAATGTCCATACAATCACCACAACTAAAAATGAATAAATAAAAAATTACCTTGCGAGAATTTGGTCAAACACCTTGGGCGTAGGGTAGCCGCAGTCGGCGCCGTGGGTGTGTGGATCGAGACGGAGCTCGCCGGTGCACGGAGAGAAGTCGTTCTGGGTGGAAAGTCAGATGACGTCGCGGGAGACTGACGAACACCACAGTGAGAACGAGATAGACTTAATCAAGGTAGTTGCTACAATGGTGCGGCGTTCACGGGACAGCGGTGTCCGAGCTCTCCCTACTATATTCGGGGCAGAGGAGGAGCAGTTGGCCCGGTGAGAGGGTGGACACCGATGTATAGCGGAAGAACGACGATGATCATTGCGGGGTTGGCGGTCCATAATTTCAGCTTAGGTAGTTGGCATTTCCGGCCTGTGCATTTTTGACTTATCGATTGACAAAATAAGTTCCTGTTTGGAGGGAGGGGTGATGGTATTTTTAAGATCTTCCTAAACAGTATAGAGATAAGGGACAATGAGGGGACAGCTGAAGCTCATTTTTCTACGTTGTGAGTGCGGCACTTTCTACAGTGGGGGTTTAGGGTTTAGGGACTCTGGTGGCAGAGCCGGGACAACAAATATAGTACACTATTTTGTTTTGGAGCAAAACAACAAATGTAGTTATTTTTAGGGCAACAACAATAAATGTAGTAAGATGCGACTAATATGGTCATGCTCGTAAATGGGCTGGGTCCATTGGTCCAATGGGCCATGTGTGATACGTCTCAAACGTATCTATAATTTCTGATGTTCCATGTTGATATTATACCAATTGTTACATGTTTTATATACACTTCATAACATTTTTATGCATTTTCTGGGACTAACCTATTAACAAGATGCCACAGTGCCAGTTCCTGTTTTCTGCTGTTTTTGTATTCCAGAAAAGTTAGTATGAAAATATTATCGGAATTGGACGAAACTTGTACAGAATCTCCTATTTTTCCAACACGAAGACGGAGTTCAGAGGAGAGACGGAGGAGGGCCACGTGGCACCCACACCATGGGGTCGCGCGGGCCCCCCTGCCGGGCCGTGGGGTGGTGTGGGGCCCTCGTGGCTCTGCAGCCGCTGCCCTTTCGCCTATTTATTCCTCCCGACGCGAAAACCCTAAATACCCGAGCCATTATCCACGAAAAGTTCCAGAGACGCCGCCGCCATTAACCCTAGCTCGGGAGGGTTCAGAAGCTCTTCTCGGCACCCTGCCGGAGAGGGGAATCATCACCGGAGGGCTCTACATCACCATGCCTGCCTCCGGAGTGATGCGTGAGTAGTTCATCCTTGGACCACGGGTCCATGGCAGTAGCTAGATGATTGTCTCTCCACTTTATGCTATCATGTTTAGATCTTGTGAGCTGCCTATCATGATCAAGATCATCTTATTGTAATGCTACATGTTGTGTTTGCTGGGATCCGATGAATATTAAATACTATGTCAAGTTGATTATCAATCTATCTTATATGTTATTTATGATCTTGCATGCTTTCCGTTACTAGTAGATGCTTTGGCCAAGTAGATGCTTGTAACTCTAAGAGTGAGTATTTATGCTAGATAGTGGGTTCATGCCTCCGGTAATCTGGGAGAGTGACAATAACTTCTAAGATTGTGGATGTGCTGTTGCCACTAGGGATAAAATAACCGATGCTTAGCTTAAGGGTGCGCCGTTAGGTCTAATGCATTTGTTTACATTACGCACATTACTTAATGCGATTATCCATTGCTTGCAACTTAATACCAACGGGGAACTCGGTATGACAACCTGGCGGTGGATTATTAGTCATAGACGCTGTTGGATAACGGTCTATGTATTTTGTCGTAATGCCCACATGAATATCATAGTAATCATCATGTCATATATATGCATTGTCATGCGCTCAATATTTTGTCAATTGCCCAACTGTAATTTGTTCACCCAACATGTTAGTTATCTTTTATGGAGAGACACCACTAGTGAACTGTGGACCCGGTCCATTCTTTTACACTGATAATACAACCAACTGCAAACATTGTTCCTTTTCATTCTCTGCAATTTAATACTGTTTTCCACACCATACGTTTAATCATTTGTTTTCAGCAAGCCGGTGAGATTGACAACCTCACTGTTTCGTTGGACAAAATAGTTTGATTGTGTTGTGTGCAGGTTCCACGTCAGCGCGCCGCTGACAACCTTCAGAAGTTATTTCTTGCTCCTACTGGTTCGATTAAACCTTGGTTTCATACTGAGGGAAAACTGCTGCTACACTGCATCATACCTTCCTCTTGGAGTCTCCCAACGAACGTGTGATCCACGCAATCAAGCATATTTTCTGGCGCCGTTGCTGGGGAGCAAGAGGATTTCTGCAAGGGGAGTTTCACGCTTCCAATCTCTTTACATTGTTATTTTCTTGCTTAGTTTATTTTTATTTAGTCTTGTTTGCTTTATTTATCAAAAACACAAAAAAAATTAGTTACTTGCATCTAGTTTATTTTCTGTTTAGTTTCTGTTATTTCATCATGCTTCTCCCTAAGTATACATACTTCTTTTAGGGTTCTTTTGTGCTTCATACTTGCACCTGCTGGCACACTATTTTCTGCATTTTGATCATTAGTAACATCTGGTATTATAGGCAAAGGCATATAGTCATCAATATTTGCATCCCCAATGTTTGAAGTGGTGGAAGGTAAAAGAAGTATGTCTTTGCGAAGACGAGCACCGACATTAGGATGAAGAGAGGCAAAAGGAAAAACACTCTCATAAAAAACTACATCTCATTATATATAGATACGACCGGTGGAAACTTCCAAGCACTGGACTCCCTTGTGACGTGGACTATAACCTAGAAAAAACACACCGTGTAGAACGAAAAGCAAGCTTTATTTTGTTGTAGGGACGTAGGTTTGGCCAACAAGCACAACCAAACACTTGAGATAGTTTGGTTTGGTATGAAGGAAACATTCAACGGGTGTATCAAGCTTTATGACTTTACTCGAAAGCAAATTTATGAGAAAAGTGGCGGTGAGAAAAGCTTCGTCCTTGAACTTGAGTGGCATGGATGTGATACGTCTCAAATGTATCTATAATTTTTGATGTTCCATGCTAATATTATACCAATTGCTACATGTTTTGCATCTACTTTATGTCACTTTTATACATTTTTTGGGACTAACCTATTAACAAGATGCCGAAGCGCCAGTTCCTGTTTTCTGCTGTTTTTGTATTCCAGAAAAGGTAGTCTGGAAATATTCTCGGAATTGGACGAAAATTTACGGAAGCCCCTATTTTATCAGAAGACACCTGGAGTCCGAAGGGGAGACGAAGTGGAGCCACGAGGGTCCCACACGCGGGCTCGGCGCGGCCAAGGATCTTCCGGCGCCCAGGGTGGTGTCATCACCTCGTGCACCGCCTCGCGACGCCCTTTGGCCTATATATTGCTCCTACCCCGAAAACCCTAAAAGAATCGACGATTTCCCCAGAAAAGTTCCAGAGCTCCGCCGCCACCAAAAACCCTAATTCGGGTGACATAAGTCTCTGTTTCGGCACCTTGCCGGGACGGGGAATTGCCCTCGGAGCCATCTCCATCGACGCCACCGCCTCCGTCATCGTCATTGCTGCCTCCCATGATGAGGAGGGAGTAGTTCTTCATCGGGGCTGAGGGCTCTACCGGTAGCTATGTGGTCTATCTCTCTCCCCCGTGGTGTGATCTTTATGTGAACATGAGCTTTGTAATTTAGTTGAATCCATAGATGTTACTCTTCATTATCTTATATGCTACTTGAGTGGTTTTATTAATGTAAACTCCGGAGTCACCTTTGTCCCACGGTGCGAAGTTGACAGTGTGCGCACCGTGTGTGGCTCTTAGGCTAAACATTACAGGAATACTTATTATGAGTTATTATTTGCGTGGGATGTCTCTATGAAATTGCGGTGGAAAATGCCATGAAGAAATTATTTCCATTGTCACTTAAGGACAAAGCTAGGGAGTGGTATGATCTACTGGATGATCCTCATCATTCGAAGTGGAAGGAGCTTGAATTTCTCTTTGACTCTAAATTTTATCCTCCTTATGAAATGCATTTAGATAGGAATTACATTTATAATTTTTGTCCTCGTGATGGAGAAAGCATTGCTCAAGCTTGGGAAAGACTGAAAACATTAATACTCAAATGTTCTAACCATGGGCTTTCTGAGGAAATAATTGTTACTAATTTTTATGCAAGGCTTTCAGGTCATTACAAGGATTATCTAGATGCCTGTTCAGAGGGTTCTTTCACAAGTAAGAAGGTTGAAGCTAAATGAGATTTTCTTGAAACAATTCAAGGCAATACTGAAGATTGGGAGAACGACAAAGGTAAAGAATCAGGTATAAACTATGAGTATGATTGCATTAAGTCTTTCGCTGAAACTGCTAGTTTTCATGAGCTTAGTGCTAAATATGGTATTGATTCTCAAATTATTGTTGATTGTTGTAGAACCTTTGCTTCTCATATTAATATTCCTAAAGAAAATTGGGACTTGTATCATGAACCTTTCAAAGACACTTGCATGGAAAATGAAATTGTTACTAATGATTGCAAAAAACATGCTCAAACTTCTGAAAATACTATTTCTTATAAGCATGTTAATTTTTGTGGAGCACTTAGACCTTGTGAAAAGAATCAAATCAAAGAAGAATATTGTATCCATCATAGGAATGAAAAAACTAGAATATGGCGCAGGGCTCTAGATGATCTTGGTAAAAAAGTTTGTGCCCTCTATCCTTTTATTTGTGAACTTTGCTATAAAGTGGGACATTTCAATTTTCAATGCTCAGGCTATGATAATAGTATTTCGAATCCAATGAGTACTGCGAGTTTGTATTGTGATGACATGACCACTCCTAATCAGCATGATGAACTTACATTATTTTTGGGGTGTGAAGAGTTATCAAGAAAAACTTCTTTGGTAGATATGAGTGCTTTTGATATGAAAAGCGTCCTGCATGGATGTCATCTTTATTGTGTTGATAATTGCCACGCAAATACTTACATACAAAATATTATAAAAGATGGGACTTTACCAAAATATGACAGGACTAATATGTGTTTTGTTCTTATTAATGAAAGAGAGGAATCCTCCCAAGCTTCTTCTATTGTTTCTAACAATAAACCAGGGTATGTGGTGAAGCCTCCTTTCAAGCCTCTCCCTCCTAAAGAGGGAAAGAAGAAGAAGAGGAGTAAAAGGAGAGAGGAAATGGTATCTTCCCCTAAGCATGTTGCTCCTATTATAGTTGTTGCTGATGAGTCTGAATTCGATGATGATCCTATGCCTGTTACTTATAGTAGTGATCATGATTGGGAAAAGCACACTACTTTTGATATTGAAAATCTTTGGGGTACCAATTCTGAAAATGATGATGTTAATAATTGCTATACTATTAGTACTATCCATGTTCCTTCCAACGATGGTATAGGAAGCATTAAGCTTGGGGATGAGGTGTTTGAAAATCCTTTTGCTAGCAATAATTATATTTTTGAGACCTCTCCTTCTAGTAAAAATGATGATGATATGTTTACAAGTGAACACACTTTGGAAGATAACTATTCTATTGTTTATGATGATACTATGCCTCCAGTCTTTGATAATCATTGTGATGATAAATATGACATAGGTTATAATTACAATCATCCTCATGAAGCTTGTCATAATTATGGAGAGATTACTCACAACCATCCCTCTAATATACCTTGTCTATCATGTTCAAGTTATTCATAATGATCCTACTCCTATTGTTATTAATAAAAAGAACTTTGCTTATGTGGAAAATATTGATACTTTTATGCATATGGATCATGATAAGAATGTTTCATGTGATGGTTATGTTGTGGATTTTATCAATGATGCTACTGAAAGTTATTATGAGAGAGGGAGACATGGATTCATACATCACAATAATATTAAGTCTCCTCTCTTTATGTTGAAAGTTTTGATGTTGCACTTGTTTTGCCTTTATGCTAGTCACTTTGTGCTTTATTGATTTATTTTCTTACAAGATTTCTTTGCATAGGAAGTGGGTTAGACTTAAATGTGTTTGATATTTGCTTCTCGATGCTCTTTCATATTCAACTCTTATACATATGAGAGCATCATCAAAATTATCATGCCTAGCTAAAAGGCTTTAAAGAAAAGCGCTTGTGGGAGACAACCCATTATTTTTATTTTCTGCTATTTTTATTTTATTTGAGTCAAGGTGCTGTTTACTTATGTATCAATGCCTTTGTATCTTTATTTTCTTGCATTGTTGTGCCAAGTAAGGCCTCTAATAGGAAGATGATGCTAGATTTGGATTTCTGCGCAGGAACAGATTTCTGCTGTTCACCGTTTTGCTTCTGTAAAATCACAGAAAAATTATTTAAATCTGAAATTTTTTGTGCGTGATCCTCAGATATGTATGCATCTTTCGTTAGTTCAAAGTTTTTCGATCTGAGCGTCGTAAGTGCCTCGAAAAAATTCGTCTTTGCGGACTGTTCTGTTTTAGACAGATTATGCCTTTTTATTTTGCATTCTCTCTTTTACTAGTGTTGAGTGAAATTCTTTTTTGGGTGGAAGAGCTTCACATAACATCAGTGGCAGTAGCTAATGTTTAAAGTAACAAGTCATATTGCGTCTTTATAGAACATGTGAGTTTTTGATTGTGCACTAACCCTCTAATGAGATTTGCTTTGAGTTTGGTGTGACGGAAGTTTTCAAGGGTCAAGAGGGAAGAGTGATATAATAGGATGGAGAAGAGTGAAGAGCTCAAGCTTGGGGAGGCTCCCATGGATCTCCCCAGCATATTTCAAGAAGACTCAAGCGTCTAAGCTTGGGGATGCCCAAGGCATCCCCTTCTTCATCGGCAAAATTATCAGGTCATCTCTAGTGAAACTATATTTTAATTCTTTCACATCATATGTGCTTTCTTGGAGCGTCTGTGTGCTTTTATTTTCAGTATTGCACTTTTATTTTCAATAAAGCTTGACTGGACCCTAGCATTCTTGATTGGGAGAGAGACACGCTCCGCTTTTTCATGAGAATACTCCTATTCTTCACTTATATTTGTTGAGTATTCATATCTAGCGCTGTTCAGCTTTTAGCTCTTGTTTTCATGTATCTCTTGTCAGAGCTATTAGCTTTCTTTTGTAGAAAGTACTCTCTTGCTTCACTTATATCTGTTTGGAGAGTTGTTGAAATGAATTGATTGGTGTTTGGTTGGTTCAGAAAATGTTGCATGTGGTAATTGGTATAAGGAAAAACTTGCATAATCTTGTAGATCACTAATTTGGATAACTTGATGCTTGTCAATTGTTTTGAGTTAACAAGTAGATCATGATTAAATTTGTGCATCACATGAGTTAAGCCTATTAGTGAAGAACTACCGTAAAGCTTGTTGAAAATTTGGTTTGCATCGGTGGTATCTCTAAGGTCTAGATATTTTCTAATAACAGGGTTTGGTTAACAAGGAAGACGGTATGAAGTCTTATAACGTTTGCAATATGTTTGTCATATAAAACTTGGTGTACGGGTTGATATTCTTGTTTGCTTACATAAACCTTGCTAGCCTAAACTCTGTACTGAGAGGGAATGCTTCTCGTGCATCCAAATCCTTGAGCCAAAATCCATGCCATTTGTGTCCACCATAACTACCTATATGTGGTATTTCCTTGCCACTCCAAGTAAATTTTTCATGTGCTACCTTTAAATTATTCAAAATGTTATTATTCCCTTTTGTGTCAATGTTTACTAGCTCATGAGGAATTAGTGTGGTTATTCTTTATTCTATTTGTCAAATGGACTTTTACACCTGGACTAGCGGCATATACATCCGCTTATCCTCTAATTTTGCAAAAAGAGCTGGCAACGGGGTGCCCAGTCCCAATTAATTACAACTTTAACCATTAATTCTCTTCACACTTTTGCCCTGATTCATCAGTAAGCAATGACAAACAGTGAAATACCTGCGTGTGTAAACCAAAGAGAAAGAGGGATGATCTGCCTTGCTGGTAGAAATAACGTCCTTCATGGGAGCCGCTCTTAAAAGTCCGTTTGACAGGTAGAATACTGTTCTCACCCGCTACCATTCGTTGACAATTAACAAACACCTCTCAAAAATAGATACTCCTCCATGGTATGTGATTGATGGAAGGCACCCGAGGATTCGGTTAGCCATGGCTTGTGTTAGCAAGGTTGGGAGGAGTGTCAAATATTTTATGCAATCTCTATATGTTTCAAAACCTAAAAGCTCTAGCACATGACTTAATCCCTGCTTCCCTCTGCGAAGGGCCTTTCTTTTACTTTTATGTTGAGTCAGTTTTCCTATTCTTTCTGTCTTCCACAAGCAAACACTAGTGTCAACTTTGTTACAACATGTTATATGCACGTATTGGACTTGTTATACTACTTTGTGTTGACGATATCCATGAGATAAATATGTTGAAAGTTGAAGCAAATGCTGAAACTTAATTCTTCCTTTGTGTTGATTAAATACCTTTTATTAGAACTATTGCTTTATGAGTTAACACTTATGCAAAACTGTTTGATGCTTGTCTCGAAAGTACTATTCATGAAAACGTTTAGCTTGTGTGATTCATTGTTTACTCATTATCTATTTGGTAGCAAATATAGACCATTGACTTGGATCACTTCATTCATTTACATGTGCCTTACAATATTATATGATCAAGATTATGATGGTAGCATGTCACCTCAAAAATTATTTTGTTTTTATCGTTTACCTACTCGAGGACGAGCAGGAACTAAGCTTGGGGATGCTGATACGTCTCAAACGTATCTATAATTTTTGATGTTCCATGCTTATATACCAATTGCTACATGTTTTGCATCTACTTTATGTCACTTTTATACATTTTTGGGACTAACCTATTAACAAGATGCCGAAGCGTCAGTTCCTGTTTTCTGCTGTTTTTGTATTCCAGAAAAGCTAGTCTGGAAATATTCTCGGAATTGGACGAAAATTTACGGAGGCCCCTATTTTATCAGAAGACACCTGGAGTCCGAAGGGAGACGAAGTGGAGCCACGAGGGCCCCACACGTGGGCTCGGCGCGGCCAAGGACCGGCGCCCAGGGGTGGTGTCGTCACCTCGTGCACCGCCTCGCGACGCCCTTTGGCCTATATATTGCTCCTACCCCGAAAACCCTAAAAGAATCGACGATTTCCCCAGAAAAGTTCCAGAGCTCCGCCGCCACCAAAAACCCTAATTCGGGGGACAGAAGTCTCTGTTTCGGCACCTTGCCGGGACGGGGAATTGCCCCCGGAGCCATCTCCATCGACGCCACCGCCTCCATCATCGTCTTGCTGCCTCCCATGATGAGGAGGGAGTAGTTCTTCATCGGGGCTGAGGGCTCTACCGGTAGCTATGTGGTTTATCTCTCTCCCCATGGTGTGATCTTTATGTGATCATGAGCTTTGTAATCTAGTTGAATCCATAGATGTTACTCTTCATTATCTTATATGCTACTCAAGTGGTTTTATTAATGTAAACTCCGGAGTCACCTTTGTCCCACGGTGCGAAGTTGACAGTGTGCGCCCGTGTGTGGCTCTTAGGCTAAAGATTACAGGAATACTTATCATGAGTTATTATTTGCGTTGGATGTCTCTATGAAATTGCGGTGTTTGTCTAGTACTATTTAGGGCGCTCAAGTTGACAGTGTGGGGTTCCCTAGATGTGGAATGCGACTTTAAGGTGTGCTTTTATAGCCCTACGCAGTGGATTGGTGTTCGTTATCCAACGAGAGAATAACTCAGAGTAGCATAGTGAAGAGGAAATATCTATGTATTCAATTATATTATTATTGTTGAGAGTGTCCACTAGTGAAAGTATGATCCCTAGGCCTTGTTTCTAAGCATTGAAACACCGTTTACAACCAGTTCTGCTACATGTTTGCTTGCTGCCATTTTTATTTCAGATTGCAATTACCACTTATAATCATCCATATCACTTGTATTTTAATATCTCTTCGCCGAACTAGTGCACCTATACACCTGACAAGTGTATTGGGTGTGTTGGGGACACAAGAGACTTCTTGTATCTTAATTGCAGGGTTGCTTGAGAGGGATATCTTTGACCTCTACCTCCCTGAGTTCGATAAACCTTGGGTGATTCACTTAAGGGAAACTTGCTGCTGTTCTACAAACCTCTGCACTTGGAGGCCCAACACTGTCTACAAGAATAGAAGCGTGCGTAGACATCAGGATGCATTAGCAAGCAAAGCAAGGCCAACTTCAACAATATGACGGTGTTTGCGTTCAGCGGAACTGTTTTGTTGATGTGCATGTTGGCAAGAAACATGATGGAAAATGCCATGCTTTTGAAAGAAACTGTTGAGTTTTTTATATTCACCACCCCAATCAGTTTGCAGAGTAATGTTTTTTCTATCAAATTTGCGCTCAACAAGCTGCTGAAAATTGACAAAAACTTGATAAACCTCAGAAAGTTTCTTGATCAAATAAATCCAAGTAAATTACTAAAATCATCTATAAATCTTACATAATACGAGTGTTTGCCAACAGACTCAGGTGTTGGGCCCCATACATCAGAAAACGCTTGCTCCAAGGGAACAGTGGAAACACTAGTACAGACAGCATATGGAAACTGATGACTCTTGGCTAATTGACAAGGATCACAAACGTATGGGCTAATTTCTGGTGTATAGGAAATCTTATTGTTTCTAAGGACTTGCTGAACCACAAACGACGAGGGATGTCCTAGACGATGATGCCAAGTGGAGGACGATGGCTTTATTGTAATGAAAGCATGCTTGGAAGACCCGGTAGAGAATGGCACTAGCGGGTAGAGAGTAGAGACCACTATGACATGGCCCTTTAAACAATATTCTCCTTGTTGCCTGATCCTTGATTAAAAAGAAATAGGGGTGAAACTGAAAGAATATATGATTATCAAGAGTAAGTTTATGAACGGATAAAAGATTTGTGGTAGCACTAGGAACATGAAGGACATTTTTAAGATGTAAAGAGGCATGTGGGATGCATAATATTGAATGACCAATGTTGCTTATTTCCATACTGTTTCCATCTGCAGTGTGGACGTGATCGCGTCCCTTGTACTTGTCGTGAGTGGAGAGTTTTCTCAGCTCTCCCGTGATGTGGTTGGAGGCGCCAGTGTCCGGGTACCAGTTGGTATCAACACCATAGGAAGCAATGTGGGTGTTCTTTTCTTCACGACCATCATCATCAGAGTCATCACAGTCTTGGTAGCGCCACCAACAATCACTCGCTGGATGCCCGTGAATTTTGCATATCTGACAAGTAACATTGACATAAGGCGTAGGAGCACGGTCACAGTGGCCACCCTTGCCATCATCACGGGGGCCACCCTTGCCACCATCACGGCGGCCTCTATCATCACGTCTGTCATCACACCTGTCATCACGCCGTCCCCCACCTCCATCACGGTGACCTCCGTCACCACAGGAACGGGAGCGCTAGGAGCCCCATCATCATGTCGGTCACCTCTTCCATCACGACGACCACGGTCATCTGAGCGACCTTGCTCATTGCCACCACAGGCAAGGTGGGCGCAGGAAGTAAAGGTTTGGGCAGGGACGACATCCTCTTCATTGGAGAGCATCTCACGACGCATGTCATGTGCAAAAATTTGAGCAAATAAGTCATCAAGAGTGGTGTCGTGCTGCCCGTTGATACGTCTCAAACGTATCTATAATTTTTTGGTTATTCCATACTTGTTATATATCATTGCCACATGTTTTTATAATGTTTTATATCATTTTGGCACATTTTATGGAACTAACCTATTAACAAGATGCCCAGTGCCAGTACCTGTTTTCTGCTGTCTTTTTGTTTCAGAAAAGCTAGTCGGGGAACTTTCTTGGAATCAGCTGCAAATTTACGTGAATTATTTTTACATGAAAACAAAGACTGCGCCAGGAGGAGACTTGCAGGGGGCCCCACAGGCCCCAGATGGCACCCAGCCACGGTCAACTCCTTGACCGCGCCTGGGCCCCACCTGGCCGACTCCGGAACCTTCTCGAGTTGCCCTTTCGCCTATAAATTCTATTCCTCCCGAAAACCCTCATTACCCGATCATATTTTCCAGAAAACGTCTGTGGCCGTCGCCATCACCAACCCTAGATCGGGAGGGTTCTGAAGCTCTTCCCGGCACCCTGCCGGAGGGGGAGATCATCACCGAAGGCATCTACACCACCATGCCTGCCTCCGAAGTGATGCGTGAGTAGTCCACCATGGGACTACGGGTCCATGGCAGTAGCTAGATGGTTGTCTCTCCTCCTTGTACTCCATTGTTTAGATCTTGTGAGCTGCCTAACATGATCAAGATCATCTATTTGTAATGCTATGTGTTGTGTTTGCTGGGATCCGATGAATTATGGAGTCATGACATTATTGTTCAGTTTATCTATGATATGTTTTATTTATGATCTTGCATGCTCTACGATGCTTGTGTATGCTTTGGCCGAAGTAATTACTAGTATCTTTAGAGGGAGTATTTATGCTAGATAGTGGTTTCATGCCTCTCTTGTCTGAGCTCGAGTTGACAGAAACGATTAAGGCTTGAGATGTGCTGTTACTACTAGGGATAAAACAGCGGTGTTTATTGCTATATGTTGTAACCATTGCTTACATTACGCACCATGCTTATTGCAATTATCTGTTCCTTGCAACTTAATACTTTTGGGTGACATGCTGGATAGCGATCCCATGGTGGATTTTTAGTCATAGATGCAGTTGGATAACAGTCTATGTATTTTGACGTAATACTCATATTAAATGAAACGGTGAACTTAGTGTCATGATAGTATTGTTATACGCCCATGTTTGTCAATTGCCTAGCTGTAATTTGTTTACCCAGCATGTTTATCTTTGGAGAAACACCACTAGTGAACTGTGGACCCCGGTTCTATTTTCCTATATTGCTTACAATAGTTTTCATAGCTTTTTCTGGTCATTTTCTCGCTGGTCACATATTTGCTCTCATATTATTTTTCACCATACGTTTAATTTTTTGTGTTCAGCAAGCCGGAGAGATTGACAACCTCTCTGTTTCGTTGGGGAAAAGTAGTTTGTTTGTGATTGTGCGTAGGTCCACGTCAGTAATCGTAAACGGCGCCGCTGACACCTTTCTGAAGCCCTCTGCAAGTCCTACTGGACTGACAATCTTGGTTTTGTAATCAATAGAAAATTGATGCTACGCTACATCATACCTTCCTCTTGGGGTTCCCAGCGAACGTGTGATCCACGCCATCACCCGTTCACAGTAGCAACAACATCATTGTATGTACCGTCAAGGCCATTGGGGGTATACCCTATGAGTTCATCATCATCGATTGGATTTCCAGCAGCGGTGAGCTCGGAACATAGCCCTTTCATCTTTTTTGACCTGCAAACTGTTGGGGAAACCCCTACGGTAATTTTCTATTAACCATCACAACCACAAAAAAAGCAAAAAAACTTGTCCCTCGAGAGGGGGGACAAGCAAGAGTTGGGGGGCGAAATATTTACATGGCGGGGAGAGGGGTGGAAGAAGAGCAACTAAACAAAAAAAAGCTAGAAAGGAAAAAGAAGGTCAAAAAACAGGGCCTAAAGAGGTCCTAGAACGAAAACAACCAATCAACAAGCTCCTGCTTGCGAGAAGGCTTGATCCTGTGAATGATGAGCTGCAAATCAGCACGAAACAAGATCTTCTAGACTTGAGTAGAGGGCGACTTGGCTTCAAATTTTTTGTTGTTTCCGCACTTCCAAATCCCCCACAGAGCACATGAGACCACCTCCAGGAAACTTGATCCTGGGAAAGAACTTTTTGCTGCTTGAAACATATCAGTCATGTTTGGCATAGAAACCCAGGTGATGTTCAGAATACTCCAGATTCTACCCGCAAAGGGGCAATTGAAAAACAGATGTTCCCTAGTTTCTCTCTCCCTTCTGGAGCAAAGAACACAGTTGACACCGGAGTCAAGGTGCCAATGCCTTCTGTCCATCATATCTCGGGTGTTTAAACGGTCAACCAGCAGCAGCCACATGAACACCTTCTGTTTACTGAGGATTTTACTTTTCCATAGCTTGTGATAAAGGGGAGATGCCGGAAGTGCTTCGAAAGCAAACTTGTAAAACTTTTGTGAACTGTAGCCGGCTCTATTAAGACTGAATTCCCAAGCATCTTGATCAGCGGGATCAACTAGACTCTGTTTGTGTTCAGCTACAATGAGCTGAAGTTGGTTAAGCTCCTCCAATGCCTGCACCAAAATTGGTGTGATGAAATTTTCTTGCACAAGTTCCTCAAAGCTCTCTGCCCTCAACATTTGACTTACTGAAGCATCCGAATCAGAGGCAAAAGAAAAAAAGTCGAGGGAACTGCAAAGCTAAAAGCCTCTGCTGCCAATTATCTTTCCAAAACAGCACACTCTCTCCAGCTTTTGGTTTGCACACCGATATTGATCTGAAAGTATCAAATAATTTGCAGACATCTCGCCAACAAAAAGAACCCACAGGGGCAGTTGCATGTGGAACTTTATCCTGATAATAAGCTTGCCATGTCATAGAAACCCAGGGTGTGTCATGCCTTGTGTAAAACTTATATAAATGTTTCATGAGAAGAGCATCATTTTGTATTTCAAGATTTATAACTCCAAGGCCTCCTTTATCTTTCGGTCGACAGACCAATTCCCAAGCAGCTAGAGGTTGGATTTTATCTCTATCCTTCTTACTCCATAGGCAATTTCGCCTAGCACGGTCTACCACCTTAACCACTGTTTTGTTGAGTTTGATCATGCACTTGAAGAAAGTGGGTAAGGCGGAGAGCACCGAATTAACAAACGTCAGCTTGCCACCATAATTCAGAAATCTAGAGCAAGCATTCATTCTTCTTTCCACACTATCAGTCAATGGAGCCCTTTCATCTTGGTGAAGTACTCCGCAGCGGTCATGTCCTTCTTCTTCTTGGTCTTGTTGAGAACAGTCTGCAAGTGCGTGACCATGGACCCAGAGACAGAGGTGAACATGGAGGTGATCGTACCCCAGACTTCAGTGGTGGAGGTGTGCTCAAAGAAGCGGGGAAGCATCTCCGGTGAGAGGGTGTTGAGGAGCCACCCCATCACTTGTTGGTCACGGACGATCCAGGCAGAGTACGAGGGATTGGGCACCATCATCTTCTTCTCTCCTTCTTCTACTTCGACGGTCTTGGCGGGTGCGACGTCAGTACCATCAAGCAACCCGGTCACCTGCGCTCCTCGAAGGGGAGAGGGGGCACCAGGGCCTTTCAAAACAGATAGTTGGACCGGGTGAGGAGGAGGGTGGGCGGCGGCAAGCACAACCGTCGATGAAGAAGACGACATGGCGGCGGCGGGAAGGGGGGGGGGGGGGGTCTTGTTGTGTTCTTGATCTTGATGCGGCGGCGGCTGTTTTGGTCGTGGTTCGTGGGTCCTAAGGCGGCGGCGGCGACATCAGTATATGCGGCGGCGGTAGTCTTGATCTTGAGGCGGCAGTGACGGCTGGTTTTGGTCTTAGGGTTTTGGAGCGGCGGCTAGGTCATGGAAAAGGCGCCTCTGATACCATTTGGAAATATGGGAACGATCGTACCCCGTTAGGGAGATCGGCTACGTGTTATATGGTGGTGAAAAGCCCATCATGTGGCATGGACAGGAGGGGTATTCAGGTTGGAGTACTGCTCCATACCATCGTACGTATACGGTATTACAAATTCTAACAGTGTGTGTGGGGGGAGGGGAGGGGAGAGGATGGGGGGAGGGAGGGCATGTACGAAAAATCGAAAAGACGACGTTCTAGGATGCTTTCATCCACAGTTTATATCCCGTAGCTACATATATCAGTGGTGCTCAATTATTGATGCGGCCGGTGTTCCTTGTTTCAGTCTTGACAGTACATAGTTTCAGTTCAGTGGGATCATATGGCAGTCAGAGCATCAACATACACTGTTTGCTGGACGAAGAAATCTATTTTAGACGAAACTGCTTGTACACCCATGCAATACAGCAGAACCTACAAATCTGTTCCGGCAGATTACATACAATTGGCACTGCTTGGGAACAAATCGAAATTAAAAGAAACAAGAGAACAAAGCCATGCTGGAGCAAATCCACCTATGGATTTGCAATGCTCAGCCCGGAGCAGTACAGCACAACTGAAGCACCCAGTGAGCACTACAGGGAAGAGCCAAAACAAGAAGGTCTCAGGCACTTGCAAACACTGCGCCACCTAGAGACGTCCCCACCAGGATGAACGGCAAGATTCTGATGCTTTCGGAAATGCTCCGACTGCAGACCGCTTCCAGGTTTCTCGCTGTTCCAGCTTGCCACCAATCCTATCCCTCTCTGAGGTCTTGCAAAAAACCAGTGATCAGTTCTGTTTGCTCGATAGCATGAATCGGAAGCACCTCCTCTGTAGTTATGCACCGATCTCGAAACCATATAAGCGGGTTCTTCAACTTCAGCCACCTTCAGTCCAGCTTGTAGGCGTATATGTTAATAGAGAACCAACACACTACCAATCTCCATCAGCTGCATAGTTTGACTGTGCATGCCACTGTCTGAGCCCAATACTTGAGCCTAGCTTTCACTTCCTCTGGATCATCACCTATAAAAGCCAATAGTTGCTGATTAGCCATGAGCAGTAGGTCATTTTAGACGGAATCAATCATGAAGGAAATAGAATATCAGGATTAAATGGACAACAAATAAAACAAATATCAGGGTAGTCAGGGACAAGCTTCGCACTGCTGGGGTTTTGCATGAAGAGAACTGAATAGTCAGGGTAGCAAATAAGTGCTTCTTCGATTTTGTATGTTCGTTATGAGGTGGAATTATGTGTTTGAGTGAGGAGCATAATTTTGAGGGGGGACTATCTTGCTTTGCTTTGTTCTGAAGCTTGTCTTGGAGAAGACAGCTCGCCCCTTCTAAGAAAAGTGACATCAATGAACAAGCCACATGTTCAGTTTGTTTTTTGCTAAGATGCAACCTCAGGTGGGGATTTCCATCATGTAGATCTACCAAATGATAAAACTGAGAACACTAGTGTTGCTTCCTCTCTTATGCTCAAACTTTTCGGGTTTTCCATTTGGCATCAAATTAAGATGTAACCAAAACCATAGAATAGACGATCCTAACCTTCTATTTATAATCACACAAATGGTTCATAATTCTCCATGCTGAACATCTCTCAATACAAAGGGTCAAACTGAAATCTCTAGAACAAAAGTCGACTAATATCCTAGCAAGAGTTGGAGACCGTAAGGATAACTCAGAGCGAATTCAGTACGAATTAATATATTTTCAGTTGATTACCTTAAATTCATACACTGCTCCAATACACACTATCTGTCTACAGTTCTCCCAGTAAATTATTGTTGCAACTTTGTGAGTTCGCAATAGAACTCACAAATCGAGCAAGCTGTTGTTAATAAGCAAGTTCTAGTGGAAAAACGGATGATCGAATTCAGATATTCCTGTGAATTATTGCTTACAAATTTCCATCCCCATTCTGCAATAACCTGGATGCATACTGTTTGGTACTACTCCCTCTGTTTTTTATACAAGGCCACAAACTCACATTCCAAATACCAAGGTAAAATTCAAACTGATTAATGCTCCTCGTTTGCTGGGTAAATAAATGCTGGTGCATGCGATTCTAGCTTGTGTAGGCTGATAACTCACGGCAGCATGCATGCATGCAACGTCCCATTGGACGGGTAATTAATATTCCTCATTTGCTATTCTCGAGCAGGGTATTGTATAAGGAAAACTTCATTACTTTTGCCTCGTTTGATGTTTGTGGCCTTGTATAAAAGAGTAGTGGCCTTGTATATAAAAACAGAGGGAGTACATAGTATTCAGAAATATCTTATGTCTTCACAATTCATCTGACGGTGTCTGAGTTCAGGCTACAGCTATAGAATTTACCATTCCATGGTTCATCAACTAAAAAACGAAAATCAAAAGTTGTAGACTATGCCAAGGTGTAATCTACACGGGATTGAACAAGCAAGCTAATGAGCAGAAAGCACCTGATACATTATTGCGAACATACTAATCCTATGTGGGCAAAACAGAGAAACATCAAATTGTTCACGCACAATGAAGTATCCATTTAGTTACCAGACACATCTCACAACGAAATCTCTCACCCACAACCTTAATTGAACCAAATAATCCGACCCTACGAACCAAAGTTTACCTCTAATCGTCTCCCAAAATCAGAGCATCCACACCAAAACAACAGAGAGAAATGTTGGCGCTGCATCTCGCAGCGCCGCTTCTTCTTCAACCTCTCAGCTCTGTCATGTCCCTCTCACAAGCACACACCCATGAAAGGAACTCAGAACACATACACACGCACACACACTAGCCAAAGAAAGGAACGCTGAGACTCTCCTTTGGCAGCCACAAGTGCTACATTTTCTCTCTATCTCGTTATCTGAAACAAACATGCTTTACAACCTTAAATAGACTCACGGGCACGCAGCTAGGCAACAGCCTGCCGGCTCTCATGCCATGCACCACACGACTTGCTCCACTAACCAACTAACTCCACGCACTAACCCATGACTTTATCTTCTCCTAGAACCTCTCGAGACTCCAAAGACTAGTACGCATGCAGCTAACTGCCTAAATAATCATCCACCGAATCACTCGGCTAACACTACTTACATCAAACTACTCAAACTAAACATGCAGATACATGGAATCAAGATTAAACCTAACAAGAAAACCTCCCACACTATCCGAAACAGTTTACCAAAACTGAAATATGCGAAAGGAAACGGGTCTCACCAGGGCCGGAGATCTTCCAGTCCGGGATGGGCGCCGCCGCCGCCGCCGCGGGCTCGAGCTGGCCCGGTGGCGCCCTCTGCTCGTCGAGGAACCTCCTTGTCATGGAGTAGCAGAGCTCCAGCCCGGGGAGCGTCCTGCATAGCATGGGGATCTCGTTGTACGTGAAGCCGAAGCCCAGGTCGAGGCAGCCCTTGAGCTCCTCCAGGTCCTCCTCCGTCAGGCTCCTCGTCCTCCCCACCACCGCGCCGCCAACAGAGGCCGCCCCCTCGAGCATGACGCAGCTGCCGGTCCGGTGGTTGCGCGGCTGCCGGCCGTTGCTTCTGCTGCTGCTGGCGGTTGACGACGGTAGCTGCGGCTGCGAGGAGAAGTAGGAGGTTGAGGAGATGGCCGCCATTGTCTGTCTGTAAGGTTTGTTTGTTCTGCTGCTTCGGTTGTTCGGTTTTGGCTTCTGTTCCTGGAGTTTGTTGTGCCTCAGGTTGGCGTATTTATAGACAGGCAAGTCTTGGCAGCTGTACTGGTCTATTCTTTGGATTTTTTAGTTGAGTAATTCCTGGATGCCTACCTTTCCTGGGGCTAAATTTTGTAATAACAACTTTTGGAGTGTGATTTTCGTTTGAATAAAGCTGTCTAAAGGAACTGAACATAAAGAAAACTATCTCTATTTTAGCCATTCTACGCCCTGTAATGGCGCAGCTAGCTGCCTTTTCTTGCGTGTGCTTAAATGATTCGTTGATCGACATCATGGTCTGAACAAATGTTTTAGACGAAACACCCCCAAATGTCTAATAGGGTTTGGACAAAAAAATATCGCTTCTAGCAGCGCCTTCCATCTACCCGAGCCGATCCAAAAAAATGTCTAACACCCCGAGGCCAACCATATAAGGCTCTGTTTGTTTCTAGTTTTTTTTGGGATTGATGGGGATTATCCCGGTTAAACCCCCAATTCCTACATATCCAAAAATACTGTTTGTTTCTAGTGTATTTGGTAGGTTTTATACCCACATCCCCCCCCCCCCAAAAAAACACTACCCCTACATAGTGGATTGGGGATAAATATGGATTGAAGGGATTGGGTGAAGGTTGGGGTTTCACCCAATCCCTGTGGGGATTATCCCCACAAATCCCCACAAAAACACTAGAAACAAACATAGCCTAATTGGGGGCGTACTCAAACACAAACCCAAAAGCTGTGTGACACCCTGAGGTCGACCCAACTCCTCCACCGTCGTATGATGAAAACGACGAGTAGAGTGAGAAGATGGAGCAGGAGCTCCCGTAGCAGATCGCCATGTAGCACTCCTACGTCACTGCGCGCCAAGAGGGGAGGATCGTGCGCTGAGGGCGGTTGCCTCGAGGAGACGAACGCGCGCCCTCCATGAGTGCGTTAGGAAGATGTTGCGCGAGAGCGTGACGGGTGGAGGATAACCGCCAGCTCGCCCCCCTGAGCGACAGACCCACGTGGAGCTGCTCACCCAAAGGGCGGCCTCTGGCGCGCCGTTCGCGAGGCTGCCCACATGGACAAGGCGGCAACAAATGATGATGAGGTTGTCCCTAGGAATCCACCTCCTTCCGGCGTCTAAATTGGGTTTACTTTAAATTTAGTTGTATTTTATGTTTTAGTTTAAATTTCGTTATAGTTTATCAAATTTCAGTGAAAATAGATCTCTTGTTCAAGGTTTGCAAATGCTCTAAATTTTTAAATAAAACGTTAGGGGGTTCCGGAGCTAGACATGTATCCAGTATCCGGCACGTCTCATAGCGGATACAAATTAGGGGTGCCCGATGGCTTTATGGGGTGCCGATGGAGATGCGCTTACTTTGTGCTCCCTCCTTTCCAAAATAATGGAGTGTCTAGATACATGTGCATGTGGGAAAAAGCTAGAACATCTTATATTGTGGAAGGGAGTACTCATCTATGGCGGACAAGGATAAGAAAAGGCTTAATTGCACTTGTGCTAATGTGTCTTAGTGATCCATCGGCGGTCGAGTAAATCTCACGCTTGCTTGCTGGTGCTGTCGGGTATGGCGTTCTCCAGCTACGGGAGTAGTGGACCGACCGGACGAGAGTTACGTGCACTACGTACCTAGCTTGAAGCCGTCGTGGGGGCACATGCAGAGAATGACTCTAAAAAAAGAGAATTAACCCACCACATGCTCCAAGCACATCATGATCACTCTCTCAGTGCATGGCTCTAGAACTGACCTGGCTGGTTACACCCTCGATGTATCATTGGTCGCTCACCACAGCTCGATCAAAAATGACAAGTAAATAAATTGTTTTGCGCTTGGCGGTAGATACAATACAATATAATTAGATAAACACGATCTACCCCACACAAAAAAGTACAGTCGATAAACAGGATCAGTGGTTACATGCGCAGCTATTTCCACTTGGCACTACGCGACCCCACTTTCCGATTCGGCGTCGACTCTGAACCCTCCTGTTGGGACGAACGACGTGGCCACGGCGGAGCCCACCGAGGGTGCCAGGTGGAAGTGCTTGTCATCGGTGCCTACGCTGACGTGGATGGATAAGTATTGTGGCAGAGGATCGAGCCCAGCAGCTAGCGAGCGGCGGCCGCCTGACGCCGGTGACCACGGCCTCGCGTCGCGCACTTAATCTTTTTGTGCTGCGTGCGGCTGGAGCCGACACGTACACGCCGCAACCAACCGCATTTTGCTCTACCATGACGACAACCAGAAAAGACTAGTGTTGATTTGTGGAGTCAGTATAGAGATTCTAGAGAGCTGCCAGGGGTGACAAGCCTGGCCCGGGCAATTTTTATATGAGATTAATTACCAAAATCAACATCACAGATGCACTTGCACATCTAACCACATATGACAGACTAGACATATCTAGCAGATCTGTATATGGACCAAATACTAGTGCAAACAAAGAGAAAGGTAACACATACGTGTTGAACGGGAAGGTCCCCACCACAGCGTCGTTGTCGATGTCGGCCATGACGGTGAAAATGAAGCAGCCGAACCGTCGGCTTAGGGTTAGAGTCGGCGCAGAAGCGAGCAGTCGTGCCGAGACGCTGCCCAAAAACCTTGTCGCCCGCCTCACAGTGCAGGATCTCAACGGACGGGTTTCAGAGGCCTGCTGATTTCCCGGACGACCGTGCACGTGGACGCCGGGATGGAGAAGCCTGGAAGCAGCACAATAAAAAGGAATACATAGTGGAGAGATAGGAAGATTGTGGAAGAGCTCGTTCGTCTGGATCCGTCCGACCTCTTCTCTTTAAGCAGAGAAGACACATGCGCCACACAGTGTGTCAACGATGCACATGCATGTTGACATGCACATGCATGTTGACACGTACACCTCACAGATGGTGCGCACCAAAAAAATAATCTTCCACCAAAACGAGGTCTAACTAAAACTCCCAATAGTAATCTTTCACCAAAAACGAGATCTAACTCGAGCTCGATTCACGAGACGCGACGCGCGTGTAAGGTGTGGCGAGACGGGCGGCGGAGAAGGAGCGCGCGTGAACTCCTTCTATGCTGACTCACTTAGTGAGACTAGAAGAGCTTACCTACTGCTCAAACTCTCTCTCTCAAATAGCAGTATGCGACTAAACTTAGTCTCACTTATACTTCCTGTACGTACACAGCATGCACTAAACTATATGGGTGTTTGAGATCTTAGAATTTGTTGGGCCAACTAATTGGGATAACCAATAATATCCAATAGGTTTGTACTTATAATTTGTCCATAAATTAGTAATAATAAATGATATGAAAGAAATTTGCAAAATGACCAACATAATCATTTATACATTCTCAATCAACATAGTTTAGTCTATATCAGTGGTCAAAGTTGAGTATTAAAAACCAGCAAAAAAAAATAGTGGAACGGAGGGACTAATTAATTATTCTCGATTTTCTTTTTTTGACTATATCCGTCCACGAATACACAACTCGACCGATCTCCATGAACGAAAATGACAAGCGATATTGCTTTGCAGGAGACACACGAGTAGATAAACACGAGTAGTTGAAGCACCGTTTGACTTGAGCAGGAATTTTGTATTTTCCTACAAGCAATTTGAACCATCTGGCCAAGCGCGCAGCTATTTCCGCAAAACGCATGCAATTTCCGATTCGTCTGTGACGCTGAGCGATTCTGTTGGGATGCACGACGATGGACACGGCCGAGGAGCCCACCGGTTCCAGGTGGAAGTGGCGCCTACGCCGACGTGTATATGGATAAGTACAAGCGCGGAAGCTTGTGGCGGAGGAGCCAGCATGCAGCTAGCTAACATGCGGTGGGCCTCTCGTGTCGCTGACGAAATCATTTCGCGCGGCGTGGGGCTGAAGCCGCCGTGAGCCGCCGATATCCCTGGCCGCTTATGTGATCGCCGGCATGTTCACGTTCAGCCACCGCGCAAGCTACCGCATTTTGCTCTGCCGCTGTGGGAGAAACCACGTGATTGTGTCCCGTTCCGTGGCGCCCAAGGCCACGACGGCAACGTTACACCCTCTGCCAGCTGCAGGCGACGGAGATGCATCACAGTGTGCTTACACTGCAAAACGCAGACAGCACGGAGGGTACGTACATATGCCGGAGGTGTTTGAAGACGCTGCCATGTTTTCTTCCTGGTCCTATGCAATCAATCATACATAGTACACCGTCCGTCCCAAAATAACTGTCCTAGATTTGTCAAAAAATAGATGTATCTAGACATGAAACAAGTATAAATACATTCACTTTTGTACAACTTTGAGACACTTATTTTGGGACGGAGGGAGCATGTGTTTTTCCTTCTTCCGGCCTTTAGATCTCATAATGCTATGTTTGTGTTAGGAAATATTAGCAGTTAGATATTAGCGTCAATTCTAAGCTAATATAGCAGTTAGGATTTCCCTAGCATAACTACCTAGCAGTTAGAGTTATTGGCGTTGTCCATACACTACATGTATCGAACCGTCATTGTGTCCTCCCCAAGGGACGTGACCACTTGTAACCGACATTGTACCCGACTGTTCGGCTAGTATATATAGCCTACAGTCTCAATCAATAAAGTATTCATTCACTCCACTCTCTCATTTCTTTACACGTTATCATGCACCGGCCGTCTTCGTCGCCGCCGAAGAAGTGGTTGATGCAGTGGCTGCTGGGCGGAGGAGTTAAAAGATGTAAATATTTTTCCACAATTTTTTCATTGATTCAACATAATCAAATAACATAAAGACTACATTTGTCGACAAATATTTATTCTTGGATTGCTAAACCTTTAGGGTCCTGAACCAAAATCTATGGTAGAGTGCCTCATGCACTCATATATTGGTTCAACTAGAAGAAGGCAATTAGGAATAGCATTCGCTAAACAAAAGAGATGTATTTACCATAGTAATACATTCTTCTCATAAGCATCTTCCCATTTGGAAGACTTGATGAATTTTTGTTCATAATGAGGTGGTGAAAGAGCGATGCTTGTAGCACAAGGGTTCACGCAGAGACCCGACATCGATTATGATGTAACATACCCTCTTGGTATAAGTGGAATTACGTTTCGATATCAATATTATTGGCAGTTCAAATAAACTATCCATGTAGTTGATAGACGCGATGATTTCATACTCATATGGATCACTCATCTCGGATATCTATATGGATGTCCAAGAACAAATCACAAAATATATTGTGTAAAACATCAAAAGTCACTCCATGACTTAATAAAGTCGAAAATTGTGTGGTACAATCGACTATAAGAGTTCCTTATTCAAAAGGATTACTCGAATAAAGATTGCTTACATGTAGTCATTAATAAAATCCCTCCCTAGATTCTTCATGACCTATGTATATGCTGATGATTTTATCATCAAAGTCTATACAACACAGTAAAATTGTTCGCAATCATACCAAGACGGATATTATGTAGTTAAGATTCAACATAATCATCTACCATTATCTATCAAGATAATTCCATTGTATTGCTCAAATGTATATGATTTATATATTGAACAATATTGCAAAATGAATGCAAAGTTCAGGGGGAGAAAACTCCTAGAACTGAACTTATTAATTATCATCTGATAATAAAAATATTCTACTCTCTTCCTTATGAGTTCTCCAACGGATTTCTCATATCGGTTTTACTGAGACAATAATTATACCTACGGTATATCAAATTCCTATATTTTCTCTTTATATTTTTCACCGAATTTTTGGAGGATATAAACTATACAAGATTTCAAGATCGAAATAAAGATTTTCCAGCACTCTAGGATATATGAAAATTTTCAAGACAATGAACGCGCTGTCCAAGGGGGAGTGTTAGGAAATATTAGCAGTTAGATATTAGCGTCAATTGTAAGCTAATATAGCAGTTAGGATTTCTCTAGCATAACTACCTAGCAGTTAGAGTTATTGGCGTTGTCCATACGCTACATGTATCGAACCGTCATTGTGTCCTCCGAAGGGACGTGACCACTTGTAAACCGACATTGGACCCGACTATTCGGCTAGTATATATAGCCTGCAGTCTCAATCAATAAAGTATCCATTCACTCAACTCTCTCGTTTCTTTACAGTTTGGAGTAACCAGATTACCAGACACGAATGTATATATGAAAAAGGAAAAAAAAAATTAGAAACGCGGGTGTCATTTCTAGTGCAATCAAGCCTGCATGAACCTCAAGGTTTCGTTGCTCTCTGTTAATTTAGAAGATATGCGCATGCATTGGAAGACTCTCGGTGGTACGTTGCGAACGCAAATCTTGCAGGTTCTTGATACTCTCGAGAGCGCCTTTTATTTTCAGGAAACAACAAGGCTCCGCTGCGAGATTAATTGATCAAATAATAATAGTTACATCGTTTATAAGTTTATCCAAAATAAAGTTAGGGAGGTTTGTTGGTCAAATTACAAATTTACAAGCACAATTACTAAAAACAGAATCTAGCTATTTCATGAGCTACCTGGTTTGTTTCCCTCGGACAGTGCTTAAAGCTAACATAACCTATAGAGGAGACAATATCCACACAATTTGCAAAGATGGATGACGATACACAGTCCACCGCCTCGCCTCACCTGTGCAAGCTTAAATAGTTTACACGGAATCAGATTCAGCAACAATTTTATCAAAACCCAATCTATTAGCCAATGCTAAACCTCCTTCATTGCCATTGCCTCTGCCATGTCTGCCGAAGAAACATGAAGAAGGGGGAGGCTTGCGGCTGGGATAAAGGATCCCTCATAATCTCTCAAAATGGCACGATCAAATTCTATATCCACTGAGTTAAAACGATCCATCCACCGTGGACAATGAAACATCGGGACGCCGGTTCGGTCACAATCAATCTTTGGCAGAACTTGCCGGAGTACACTTGGATATCCAAACATCCGTCTGGACCACGCATTAACTGAGCTAGTGTGCAAACCTGAACCCATTTTATGTGGCCAAGTTGTAACAATTCGAAAAGAGCAAAAAATGGAAACTTTTGATCCGTAAACCTGGAAGATTCTTCATTGGACCACCACCACATAAAAAGTCTTTTGGAGATTGTTTTGGACAATACCGCGATGTTTGCTGCGATGGACTTTGACTGATGGATATCGACTTGTACGTCGCGCCGTTCACAAAAAAACACAGAATCGCGAGGTGAAAAGTTGCACCTCGCGCTCTAGCTATCGATAGCTTAGCTAGCATGAGTTTCCTTGACCACCAGCATCTCGTGTGCATGTTTTGCAGGATCAAATGCGTGATCGGTGTGCACCGGATCAGCGCATGCAGCCCGTACATGAGGAAGATTTTTTTTTTTTGTGTGTGTGGCTGTGACACTTATCATGCATGCAATTTACATCGCGTTATGGATCACACTTGTGTGGTTCCGACCATCTCGTACGATTTTTACATCGCCGTTCCAAAATGGTTTCTTATTGACCTATAATCTCGAATTTCATCATTTCTACGTAATAAGATGAAGATATGAAGCTTTTCTATGCCCTAACAAAGGTCACAATTGGTGATGGCAACAAGGCGTGTTTTTGGAATGCCCCTTGGGTGGATGGTATTAGCCCTCGATGCATTGCCCCCACGATTTATGCCCTTTCGAAACGCAAGACTTTGAGCGTTCGCAATGCGCTCACCGATGATGCTTGGATCCAACAAATCGACACGTCCTCGGGTCTATCGGTCCAAAACCTTCAAGAGTTCGTCACACTTTGGGAGCCTACCTCGCAAACATCCCTACTTGAGGGGGCTCGGATTCCATTGTGTGGAAGCTCACAACCGATGGGGCTTACTCGTGTGCTTCGGCCTACAAAGCACAATTTGCCGGGACTATTAGATCATGCATGGACTCCGTTGTTTGGAAGATTTGGGCTCCTCCGAAATGTAAAATATTCTCTTGGCTTATAATCCAAAACCGAGTGTGGACGTCGGACCGTCTAGAGCACCGCGGATGGCCCATTGGCCGGATTTTCCCTCTATGCCGATGCCAAGATGAAACGGCATGCCACCTCCTCTTCAAATGCCGCTACTCCATTCGTATTTGGAACATGTAAAGGATTGGCTCCACCTATACGACTTCGACGCATCCACTTGGGCAACATTTGACAATGTGGAAGAGTGGTGGACTTCTATTGCCCTCTCCCATCGTGGAAGACGGAAGGCGATGGCTTCCCTCCTTATGCTTGTAACTTGGGAGCTATGGAACGAGCGCAACGCGAGGACCTTCAAAAACGTTTGCACCATGCCTAGTGTTGTCTTCGCAAAAATCAAGTTGGAGGCCCGAAATTGGGTGATTGCCGGTGCAAAGCATTTGGGTTTGTTAATTTCGGAGAGTAGGCTTTTGTTTTGTGGAGGTCGCCTCCGGTGTTGTAACTAAAATTTGACCCTTAAACTCCTTCTTATTTAATGAAATAAGGCAAGTCTTTTGCCTTTTTCCTTTCATGTCTCAGTAAAGCAAATTATTCATCAATGTGAGGTGATGTTTCTGTCGATGGTGAGGCACCACTGGTGGCCATTTATCAATCTTGAAACTCACCTGTCTGATCTTCAATAACGAGTAGGCATCATGTCAATCCATGGGCTTGACGGTGATGCACGTTCATATAGGCTTGATGTTTCTCATGAAAAATAAAATATATCGAAAATATTAGTATAAAGAAGGTTGTGTAATCATACCCAGGTCTCCACGCTGATGATGATAAACAAGGTTAATTAATTATCTTGTGTCTTTACAGAAAATCTAAGTAGCTAATAGTACCAATCAGTGCATCCTTTGTGTCACAGCGCCGCATGCCATGCGGCGTAGGGCCCAACGCGGCGTATGCGTTTGTTCTAGCCTTCTAGGTAGATACTTGCGCCGCGCGCGATAAGTAAACTAACAAATTAGTTGTCGCTAATCGAGTGTTCTATTGCACCTGTTCTAATCTTCCAGAGTTGTTGCACTTTAGATTTTTTATCAAAATGTGGGCTCGAGGTATAATTTTTGCACAAACGACATGAAGGCCGTTGGCCAAGCCCAAGAACTATAGTTTAGTGGGCACAAAATCTGGTCTCCAGATCCAAAACCAGCCACCCTAAGTATATAAATATACATCTCTCCATCTTAGTCTATAGTTTGGCCCCACAAAGTAAATTTATACATGAAAGAGAATGCATAAACAAAAGGATAAGCAGCAACCAGAACCCCAAGAAAAAAAAGTATACGAAAATCCAATCTACCATATCTAAGAAAATTAGCTATCATTAGGTGCCAATCACAATATGATTACTCTGGCCCATCGTGGACTAGTTCTATAGGTGATCCATATAGTGCTTGAACAAGCAATAAGATTTAAGCATGCCGCGAAGTAATAAATAGAGTAGCTATCTGCAGTAGTAGTTGGTTATACAACCCAAAATGTTCTGAAAAGGCACATTAGTATTAACTGGTAGTGAGTAGCAGACATGAAAGATAGTATTCCAGTTGACCAAGAAAATGGCTTGTTTTATAGACAAAAAAAATGGATAACCAAATGTTATAATATATTTAGTATAACATATATACACAATCTACTGGAGTAGTATTGAGCAAATATATAAAAAACAATTACAGAAAGCTAAGATAGCAACCTTAATAGTTTACTATACGAACTTCTAACACTTAGAACAGGTATTACACTATTATGAGTGGAGATCACAACACATGGGGGAGAGATTGGATGTAGATCAAAAGGGAGAGGACACCTCAAAACACCATAGATCAAGTTCTAGTCAAGAGGGGGGGAGGGGGGGGGGGGGGGGGGGGGGGGGGGGGGGAGGGGAGGTGGGAGGGGCACCTCCACAACTCAATTATGTGTCTAGAGGGAGTGCCCCTCCCCTCCTTTATATAGGAGGGCGGGAGGGGTGAGCCACACCCCTCCTCTAGGCCGGCGCACGAAGGGGTGCCTTGTCCCCTAAAGAAAAGGGGGTGCGGCTCCCTTGGTGGGCTTTGTGGCCCAATTCGGCTCCCTGCAACTTGGCCTTCAAGGCAAGTGGAGGTGCATCCCAAGTAGGGCCTAGCCACAACCTAGCTGGGCCCTGGGGATCATGCGGCTTCCCGTGTGGCCCTACGCCGCGATGGGCAGCCGGGACCCTTCCTGGTACTTCCTTCCATCTCCGGAGTTTGTCCGATTAATTTTCAAACTGCTTTTTTTACTTTACAGAAAATTCCCGGAATTAATACAACATCATGTAAATAGAAAAAAATTCCATGTCCGCATATAAAACTTCGGTAGAGTATTTCCTCTATATAAAATCTCAGAAAAATTCCGACAGTGATAGAAACAATTTTCTATGACTCCGGGAAATCTCATGTCAGCTTATTAATCTCTCTGATAATATATCTGTCACTCGAAAAAACCATTCCGGTGATTCTCTCTCTTGTTCCAAACCTACCATAATACACAAATAACCAAACCTAACTTAAGTATGTGACCCTACAGGTTTGATAACAAGTGGACATGACTCTGAAACACTTTCCGATAAAAAATCTATAGCGGAACCATGGACCTCGATATTGATTCCCACTGTTATATGAATATGCTCAGTTGAACCTGTTGGTTATTGCATATCATTCCTATTGCTTTACGATAGTGAACTTTACCCGAGATGATATATTCCGATATTATGCGATTCAACCTTTTGATCACTATATCTTTGTCGATCTTGTTAATTGGCAAGTATCCTTTTACTCGTTCCCGTATTCTGGTATCTCCATGATGAAACATCATCATGTATTGTCTACAGAACATAAGGGATACCTTTCATATCGAGTGGGCCCAGGATGTATCTCTCTTTTGACAGAGGAGCAATTTCCCATCTTACAACATCAAGATTAATACACACCTTTGAAATTACCTAGTCACTACCTTTTTTATCACCCTGTTATGATGTGATACTTGATAGGACTAAAGCAACTCTTCATGCATCTATAATCCTAATAACCTCATGGTGTATGGACATGCTAGTACTATAACCTTGTTCTGATATGTTACTAATGAAGAAAAATGCCGTAAAAGAATCTCGTAGTATATCATCAAAACTAGGTCTACCCAGCCACATTGTTTCAACCAACAATGTGCTATTTATTGATGCTAACATGGCATATGTCCATGACCTGGAAAACACAAAATTTAGTCTAAGAGGCTCGGTTATACGGGTCCTTACACTGACTCCCACTGTTGGACGAATATGCTCGGTTAAACCTGTTGGTTATCGCATATCATTCCTATTGCTTCACGATACTGAACTTTACCCGAGATGAGATATTCTGATATTATGTGACTCGACCTTTTGATCACTATATCTCTGTCGATTTCGTTAACTGACAAGTATCTTTTTACTCGTTCCCGTATTCTGGTATTCCCATGATGAAACATCATCATGTATTGTCTGCAGAACATAGTGGATACCTTTCATACCGTGTGGGACTAAGATGTATCTCTCTTTTGAGAGAGGAGTAATTTCACATCTTGCAACATCAGATTAGTACACACCTTTGGTACTATCTAGTCACTACCTTTTCTATCACCCTATTACGGTGTGATACTTGATGTACTAAAGCTCTTCATGCATGTATAATCCTAATAACCTCATGGTCTAAGGACATGCTAGTGCTATAACCTTGATGTGATATGTTACTAATGACAAAAAATGGCGTAAAGGAATCTCATAGCATATCATCAAAACTAGGTCTACCCTTTCAACCAACAATGTGCTATTTATTGATGCTGACATAGCATATGTCCATGACCAGGAAAACACGGCCATCTAGCAATCAACAAATTAGTCTAAGAGGCAAGACTATGGTATCTTTATTCTGTTCATGTTTCTACACGTCCGTGTGGGTTTTCCTCTGAATCTCTCATTCAGGAGCCACAACAGTTATAGCATAAAACCATGAATCATAATTATGAATAATGTTAATTATTATTTTCTCTTGGGCATACATCCAGCAGTGATCAGTTATGTTGCCTCGATAGCACGAAGAGGAAACACCTCCCCAATATTTGTTCATCATCTCGAAACCAAATAAGCAGATGCTTCAACGTTAGCCACCTTCGGTCTAACTTGTATTAGCGTATTGTTCGCACATGAACACGTCAACGTGTACCCTTAGCGGCGGGTGATGTACGACACTGCTGTCGAGGGAGGTCGACTAAAAGCACAATAAACAAGACAGTTCATTCGGCTCTTATGAGACCTGACCCATCAGGGTTTGCGGTGGCTATGGGCTAAGTTAGATCAATTCGCTCTCCTCTACCTCGATTTCATAGATCAACGAAGCTTAAGCGAACACGCCGAATAATGTAATCAAGGCAAAGGTGTATGTCGAGGTGTGCCCTCGGCAATTCCCATGGTTGCTATACCTATGGTTGATTGTGTGGTAGAGAACGCGTAGTATGGGTGGAATCGACGGCTGACAAGCTGGATTTACCCAGGCTCAGGGCCCTCGAGTGAGGTAAAACCCCTACTTCCTGCTTGTCCGTGTTTATGGTATGAATATGAGGGTTACAAGGGTTCGGCGAGCTGCTGATCTCGTCGAGGTTCTGGTGGCTATGGATTCCTTGCCCTGATCGATCACCCTCCCAGCCTTTATATAGGAGGCTGGGTCTTGGGAAACATAACCGACCAAGGTTACATGTATGAAAAGCCTTAACCGACTATAACTTGATCTAACTTGGAAAACACTCTTCGTCTTAGGCCTTCCTTCATGGGCTTCGATTAATCTTTGGGCTTCTTTGATCATTACGTGCACCAGGTACCCTTAAGTTGGGGTACCCGCAGAGTATAACCTCGTCATTAGCCCCCGAGTACTTGCTTGACTCGAAGAATCGAGCATGTGCTCCCTTCATCGTGCACGTCATAGTCTTTGCTTTTATACTCCTGATCCGACGTAGTCCTTCTACTCTTAGTTTGTTTCGATTGTATGTGTATGTGAACCAAGGGATATTAACATAGTAGGCCTGACTCACTCGAGTACCGAGCTCAGCTAACTGCTTACTTGAGCAAAAACCTTACTAGTCTTCAGTCAGACTTGAGTTCCTGGATTCGAGCCTGGAACGTAATCGAAAGATTTTGCCTAGGGATATTGACATAGTAGGCCTGACTCACTCGAAAATCGAGCTCAGTTAACCGCACATTTGGGCGAAACCTTACTAGCCTTCAATCAGGTTCGAGTCCCCAGACTCAAAGCTGGAACACTTTTGCAATTTTTGCCTAGGGATATTGACATAGTAGGCCTGATTTACCCGAAAATCGAGCTCAGTTAACCGCACATTTGGGCGAAACCATACTAGCCTTCAATCAGGTTTGAGTCCCCGGACTCGAAGTTGGAACACTTTTGCAATTTTGCCTAGGGATATTGACATAGTAGGCCTGATTTACCCGAAAATCGAGCTCAGTTAACCGCACATTTGGGCGAAACCATACTAGCCTTCAATCAGGTTCGAGTCCCGGACTCGAAGCTGGAACATATATTGGACAGACTCGACTCAGGCCGTTGATGGGGGGATAATAACCCGGTAGGCCCATGAAGAGGGAAGCATGACCCGCCAGGCAGGAGGCCGGCCAGGCCAGCTAACCATCAGCATGGGCCGGGTTATGTTGCTGGGCCAGAGGCTTTGGCGGTAACCCGGTTCAGGAAGGGAAGTTTCTAGAAGACCAGAGGCGGTTCGGACTTGGAGGACACGAAGGCTAGAAGAGCTAGAGTAGGATCCGAGTCTGGGTAGAGCCCGGGTTCGTATTGTAAAGTGCCAGGAGACCCGGTCGTCTATATAAACCGGTCCCTGAGCCCTAGGGAGAACTTTACGATCCAAGCTTAGGCGAGAGAACCATCGAGAGAAACACCACAACCTTGTAACCTAGATCGAGATCCGGCTCTGTTGTCGTAGCCGGGTTATCGAGATCGAGATCAATAACAAGATAGCAGGAAGTAGGTCTTTATCTCCAATGGAGAGGCCGAACCTGGGTAAACCTTTGTCCCTGCAATGCTAAACAATCTCCCAGACGCAGTGTCGCCTTGCCCATCAACTCAAGCTACCCCAAAGTAGCATCTGCCGTGTTATCTACCCCACGACAGTTGGCGCCGTCTGTGGGAACGCGTCCAAAGGTGTCACCATCATGGGAGAAGCAAGGCAAGGAGTAGAGAACTATGTTTTCGGCGAGATCACCCTCAATTCGCAAGGAGAGCCCATCGTTGATGATTTGGCTGGGGGCCGGAATCAGATCTACTTGAATCAGGTGATGTTATTCCAATTGGCAAGTTTAACGTTTTTGTTGGTATGATTGCAACTAGATCTGCTAGTGATGGAGACTATGAATCTGTGTCAGGAGCTGCCACAATTGTTCAATCTGATGGAGAAGAATCAGTTGGTACGGCTGAAGATGAGCTGCCCTGGACGTGCACGAGGAGAGATCGGGAAACCCGGCTCCAATCCCGGGTGATGTGGTGGACTATGCAGATTCAGAATCGATCCTGCCCTTGTTCGAAGGCCGGTTCGGATATGGAGTAGAAGAAGAGGACGAAGAGGAGCAAGAGTCCGTTCCAAGCCCGGTTAGGAGGGTGGCGGTTTACACCGCTCCTTCGATCAACGCGGGGGCATCACCGTCAACGGTCGTGCCACCAGCTTTTACTCCGGGTCAGCAGCAGCAACAATTGCCACCAGTGTTGGAGCTGGCGGGTCAAAGGGTTGATGGAGACCCGGCTTCGGTATCAGAGGAAAGTGAAAACACGGCGCGTTACAGGAATAGCTTCGGTTTTCTCAATAACCGAGCTCAGGGTGAGGAAAGAAACAATGCAACTGGGGCCCGGGCCATGTTTAACAATGGCCTGGTCCTAGATCCAACAGCACTTACGAGGATTGTTACTCCAGAAACGCGGCAGCAAGAGCTATAGAATTGGATACAGCACGCCGGGCCTTGGAGCAGGTGCGCAGAGACACAATGGCAGAAAAGAAGATATGGAGGTTAGGCGAAAGCAATTAGAGGATGAGGAAAATCGTCTCAATGAGATGACCAGGGCACACCGGAGGAGGCACCAGAGCCGGCTGGCCCTGGAGAAAACGCCATAAATCCAGCAGTATTGTTTAGACCCCAGAAGATCAACCAGTTGGTGTAACCCAGGTGGCTCCAGTTGTTAGAGCAAATGTAGAACCAGACAGAGGAACAGGAGCAGCTGGAGTTGCAGTTGCAGCGGGCCGGGTCTTCTCGCTGGGGGAGCCAGGGGAAATCCGGGTCTGCCGCCCAGGACACCAAGGTTTCATACGCCGGCGGGTCACTATTCCAATCCAGCAGATAACGTATATGCCGCAACTTTAGCACTTGATCGTATTCCATTAGGAGACTCGCCAGCAGAGGTTGAAGCTCGGCGTGCCATTGACATGTTACGCACTGCGGTTGCTCAGCAAGTTCAGTATTCAAAAGAGAAAAGCGCGCTTCACTCCACAACATATCGTAGCAAGAGTCGCCACGGGGGAAACCCGCCATTGGCCGGGTTTGCCGCGGCACAGCAGCAAAACCCGCCCCAGCAGAACCAAACCAGAATAATCAGCAGTATCAACCCGCCCCTGCAATTTCTGTGGCTCAGCAGATAGTCAATAGATCGCGAGCAGGAAGAAGTGCAGCTAATGCAAACCCGGCAGTACCTGCAGCTGGAGCACCACAAGGAGGACCGGGTCCCGTGCCAGCAGCATCTGCAAGCTCGCCGGGTAACATTAATCTTTTAGCAAGTTCTTCCACTTTGGCGGGTCCCAAGTGTCTTTCAGATGCCATTAGAGCAGAGCCTTTCCCTGAGAAGTTCAAGGAGCCAAGCAAGATTGCCAATTATGAGCCGAGCACAGACCCGGCGAGTTGGTTGAGCAGCTATGAGATGGCGATGTGTATACGCAATGCCACAGAGAACGTTTGTGCAAAGTATATGTATTTGATGATGAGTGATGGTGCAGCAAAGTTGTGGTTCAAGAATCTGCCAGAGAAATCTATCAATTCTTGGGATGAGTTGAAAACAATTTTCATCAAGCACTTTCAGGGCACGTGCAAGCGTTTATTTTCCATTGAAGATCTTGATCGTTGCGTACAGAGGAAGGGCGAGTCAGCTCGTCACTGGATGGGCCGGGTCACGGAGATCCTGCACTCTTCATCAGGTATCGAGCCCAAGGATGCAATTTCATCGATGGAGAAAACTTGCAAGTACGCTCCCTTGGTCCAGAAGCTGGGCGCATGAAGGAAGGACACCGGGTTAAGCCCGTTACTATGGCAGAGTTGATGGATGCGTGCAACAGACATGCAGCCACGGACAAAACCCAGGATGATAGTGAGGAAGAAAAAGGGAAAGGTGCTGCGAACAATGGAGGAAAGAACAATGGCCCGGGAAACAATAACAACAGCAATCAGAACCAGCACAAGCGTGGGCATCAGGAAGGAAACTCAGAGCTAGTTGCAAATGCAAATGCAAATGCCGGGTTTCAGAGGCAAAGGATGGATGGGAATTATCAGGAAAACAGAGGTTATCAGGAAAACAGAGGTTATCAGGGAAATAATGGGAATTACAGTGGTGGAAATAGTTATCAAGGAACACGCCCAATGAGCACTGAAGAGGCCTTCAGGATGCCGTGTCCTCGTCATAGCAAGAACGGCAGACCCGCCAATCATTCATTGGCCCAGTGTGTAGATTTGAACAGGTGGAAAAACAATGAGATTCAGAGAGCTCTGCAAGGAGCAAACAGGAGTGGAGGACCCGGCCCGAGTGCTAACCCGGCTGCGGGCCTCTAACTGGAGCAAACGCGGTACCAACTGGAAATACAGGACCCGGCCAAAATACAGGTAATCAGGGTGGATTCTCGAACCAGCCGAGGCAACTTGGCCAATATCATATATATACCAGTGGCACGACCAAGAGAGAGAAAGATAGTCAAAAGGGCAGTTAATTCAGTGGCTGTAGGGGTACCAAGGTATTTGAGATGGTCAGAGCATACTATTACTTGGAGCAGAGCAGATCACCCGGATGTGGTGGAGCACCCGGGTCTGCTTGCGTTAGTTGTGGCTCCTCAAGTTCATGGCTTTGAGTTAAAGAAGGTTTTGATGGACGGTGGCAGTAGCATTAATATCTTGTACTGGGAAACATTTATGCGTATGGGTCTGAAGGAGTCACAGTTGCAGAAAACGTCAACAATATTTCATGGTATAGTTCCTGGGAAGTCTGCTACACCTGAGGGAAAAATTTCATTAGAGGTTGCTTTTGGCGAGTCTATCCATAACTTCAGATCAGAGTGGCTCACCTTTGAGGTGGTGAAATTTCCAAGTCCTTATCATGCGTTGTTTGGAAGGCCGGCTTTGCCAAGTTCATGGCGAGGCCGTGTTATGTATACTTGCAGTTGAAGATGCCGGGTCCCAAGGGGATCATCACTGTTCATGGTAACAGAGAAATTGCAGCAGAATGTGACGAGGGAGATGCAGCCCTGGCAGAGCGAACTTGTGCTAGAGAGGAGTTGAAAGCTTACAGGTCTAATCTTGACCCGCAGGACAACAAGCGCTCAAAAAACCAACAACAGAAGATGACAGGGCAAAGTTTAAAGCAGCAAAGGATACTAAGATGGTGGATTTTGTGCCTGGGGATTCCTCCAAGCAGTTCGCCATAGGGACCAGCCTAACTGATAAATAGGAAAGCGCGCTCATCGAGTTCATCCGTGAGAATCGGGATGTTTTTGCGTGGACACCTAGTGACATGCCAGGCATTCCGACTGAACTCGCTGAGCACCGTTTACATGTTGATCCAAAGGCAAGGCCGGTGAAACAAGGTTTGAGAAAAATGAACGCAGAGAGAAGAAAAGCTATAGGAGAGGAGATAGCCCGGTTATTGGAAGCCGGCTTTATCATGGAGGTTTTCCACCCAGAGTGGTTGGCTAACCCGGTTTTGGTTCTGAAGAAAAATAATGAGTGGAGGATGTGTATTGATTTTACAAGTCTCAACAAGCATTGTCCAAAAGACCCGTTGCACTGCCGCGCATCGACCAAATTGTTGACGCAGTGCAGGCAGCGAGCTCTTGTGTTTTCTGGACGCATATTCAGGTTATCATCAGATCAAGCTTAACAGGCAGGATTGGGAAAAGACATCGTTCATCACCCCCTTTGGTGCTTTTTGTTACAAGACCATGACTTTTGGGTTGAAGAACGCAGGAGCAACTTATCAGAGGTGCATTCAAAATTGTTTTCATGATCAGATTGGGCGCAATGTGCATGCTTATGTGGATGATGTGGTGATCAAGTCAGAAAAAGCCGGGTCATTTATCAGTGACCTTACAGAAACATTCAAAAATTTGAGGAAGTACAAGATGAAGCTCAATCCTACAAAGTGTGTTTGGAGTTCCAGCAGGAAAATTGCTCGGTTTCATTGTGTCAGAGCGTGGAATTGAGGCAAACCCGGAAAAAATCAGAGCCATCCAGAGTTTGAAAAAACCTGAGGAATTGGCAGATGTTCAGAAGTTGACAGGATGTGTGGCTGCGCTAAGCCGGTTTATATCCCGGCTCGGAGAAAAAGCAATACCTTTGTACAAGTTACTCAAGAAAACAGACAATTTTGTGTGGAATCAGGAAGCAGACGAGGCATTTGAAGCTCTGAAGAAACAATTATCAAAGCGCCAGTTCTGGCGGCCCCGGGTCCCAAGGAACCCATGCTGTTATACGTCGCTGCCGGGCCTCAGCTGTGAGTGCTGTGGTGGTGGTCGAGCGTAAGGAGGAAGGCAAGGAAAACCCGGTTCAGAGGCCGGTTATTATGTTAGTGAGGTGTTATCAGAAGCAAAGCAGCGCTATCCGCATTGGCAGAAGCTAGTATTTGGTGTTTTCATGGCAAGTAGAAAGTTGAAACCATATTTTCAGGAGCATCCAATCACAGTGGTGAGTTCAATACCCTTAGCAGATATTATCAGGAATTCAGAAGCTACAGGAAGAATTGCCAAGTGGGCAATAGAGATGGGGCCTTACCACATTGACTATGTGCCTCGCACAGCTATCAAATCTCAGGCATTGGCGGATTTTCTTAATGATTGGACACAGTTGAGTGCACCACCCTTGCGCCGGGTCTCAAGCCTTGGGTTATGCACTTTGACGGGTCTAAGCAAGCACAAGGTTCAGGAGCTGGAGTTGTGTTAACTTCTCCCAAGGGTGATAAGCTGAGCTATGTTTTGCAAATTCACTTTGATTGTTCTAACAATGTGGCAGAATATGAGGCCTTGTTACATGGTTTGCGTATGGCAAAGGAGATGAGCATCAAGCATATTAATTGTTATGGGGATTCAGATCTTGTGGCACAGCAAGTTTCAGGAACATGGGATAGAAAAGATGCGACAATGGCGGCTTACAGAGAGAGGTGGACAGGGTAGCCGGGTTTTTCTCAGGCTATCAGGTGGATCATATTGACCGCAGGAAAAATGATGCTGCAGATGCTTTGTCAAGACTCGGCTCACGCAGAGAGCCGGTTCCACCTAACGTTTTCTTGGACGAGCTATGGACTCCATCAGTCAAGCCTCAGGGCGTAGAGGAACTGGCGGGTCAGGAAGACCCGGATTCGCAATTGGTAGCAGCAACTCATGAAATTCCAGAGTGGACAGAACCTTATTTGGCGTATCTTTTGCGTGGAGAGCTGCCAGAGCAGGAAGTTATATCCCGGCAAATTGTGCGCCGGGCTAAGGCCTACGTAGTTATTACGTAGTTATTGATGGCGAGTTATATAAGAGAAGTGTTTCTGGAGTATTTCAGAGATGTGTGTCTGGAAAGGAAGGCCGGCAAATTTTGAAAGAGATTCATGAGGGAGATTGTGGTCATCATGCTTCAACAAGGTCTTTAGTAGCAAAAGCTTTCAGACACGGCTTCTTCTGGCTCACAGCTCAGGCAGATGCGAGCGCTTGGTGAGTAGATGTGATGGTTGCCAAAGATATGCACGGCAAATTCATGTGCCGGCTCAGGAGTTGCGAACAATACCCTTGACTTGGCCCTTTGCAGTTTGGGGGCTTGATATGGTGGGTCCTTTTAGCATGTCTCCTTGCAAGAAAACCCACCTCTTGGTTGCCATTGATAAGTTTACAAAGTGGGTTGAGGTGATGCCTGTTACTAATTGTGAAGCAGCTACAGCAGTCAAGTTTTTGAAGCAGATCATACACAGGTTTGGGTATCCTCATAGTATCATCACAGATAATGGTACTAACATGTCCCTTGGTGAGATGGCAAAGTTTTGTGGAAATCAGGGTATACGTTTAGATGTTGCTTCAGTTGCTCATCCACAGGCCAATGGACAAGTAGAACGAGCAAATCAGGAGTTGCTTCGAGGTTTGAAACCACGTCTCCGGGTCCCGTGTCTCAGAGCCGCTGGAGCGTGGGTTGAGGAGTTGCCATCAGTAGTTTGGGGAATCAACACAACACCAAACAGATCCACAAAGATGACCCCTTTCTTTATGGTGTATGGGGCAGAGGCAGTTTTGCCAAGTGATATAATTCATGACTCGCCTCGCGTGGCGGCTTACGTTGAAACAGAAAATGAGCAGACCCGGCAGGATTTGTGGACCTGCTTGAGGAGAACAGAGAACAAGCACTGGAGAGATCAGCAGTGTATCAGCAGGATTTGAGGCGGTATCATAGTCGCCGGGTTAAAACTCGCACTTTCCAGGAGGGAGATTTAGTGCTACGATGGGTGCAATCCAAGAAGGGATGCACAAGTTATCTCCCCCTTGGGAAGGGCCCTTCATCATAAGCAAGAAATTGAACAATGGTTCATATTATTTAGTGGATGCAAGAGAAAAGTCCGAGTCTGTTAATGACACATCGCACTCTACCTTTTCATTGGAAGAGCGTGAGAGGCCATGGAACATTGCACAGCTGCGCCCATATTATACTTAGCACGAGAAAGAGGTATTAGATGTCACGCACGATGTAACAGGTAGCAGGTTTCAGACCAGAGAGCGTGTCCCACCAGTATGAGGATCAATGGGGGTAATGTTGCATAGTTAAGCCATTACTTTATAAACATTGATCCAGGTCTTGAGGGCTCTTACTTCAATAGTTTGTAGCTGCAATCCCAAGACCCGGCTTTATGCCACTAGTTTATTCTTGGTTATCTTGCTGTTGAGCTGATGTGACTCGCAATTTTATGGCCTGATTGCTCACCTGGAAATTCAATCAACCATGAAGCCCATTGGGACTTGGTTCGACCCTGTTTTTCTCAGAGAAGTAGCGACAGTGTATCCATGCGAAAGCCGGCTCACAGTTAAAGAAATCAAAAGGGTCATCAAAACCACAGAAGAGGCATATTTCAAAGCAAAAGTTTGAGAGTAGTATAAAAAGTTTCATCAGGTGCGTAGGCGCACCATCACAGGCATAGTGCAGACAGTGCAAAAGTTATTACAATAAGCGCCCAAAGGGCCGAATAAGATTGTTTTCTTGCAGAGATAAAAGCATCTGCGTAAGTTTTCAAGCTTCGGCTTCAGGAGCCGGGTCATGGGGAGGAAAGCCGGTTGGTTGTTCTTCCACGGTCTTTGCCGGGTCCTCTTCTTCGGCGGCCGCCGGGTTAGCCTCTGGCTCCTTGGTCTCGTCGGTTTCTTTGGCCTTGGTCTTGCGCCGGGTGATTTTTCGAAGTGGCTGGAAGAAGTTTTCATCATCTTCTTCAGCTATCGCCCGTGACGGAGGAGGAATAACTGGCGTAGAGGAGCTGGGAGCAGTGGAGGTACCAGGAGCAGTTTTAGCCGGGTCAATGGAATCCTTATAACTTTGGAGGAGATCGACGCGTTGTGGCTCGTCATCCATGATCTCTTCATCATTTTCATTATATCCAAGCTGCAAAGTGGTGAGCTTCATCTTGTTGGCAATTACAGTGGCAACGTGTCGGGTTTGCTTCACAATCCGGGCGTAGCACTTCTTATCGAACTCCTTGCCATCAGTGTCAAACTGAGGAAAGCCCTTCTTCAGTGGAGCTGGGTTTAGTTGGGGATGGTAGGCCTTTGCCAAGGCAAGACCTCACATCACCCCGGCCCTGCAAGCTGATCTCTTGAGCAGATGGATCCATTGCGGCATTGTTGACAGATGTCCAAGGACTTCAGTGTACTTGCTTGGCGGGTTCTCCCAGAGCCTAGCGGCTTTGATGACCTCGCAGCTACCAAAGTACAGCTGACGTGTCAGCGTGTACATGCATTTGATCTTCTCTGCAGCGGTTTTGCGGAGGTTCCCATCACGAGGACCTGTGTAAGGAAAAGTGTAACAGTGAAATTTCAAAAACCGGGTCTGCTTGATCAGTTTAGGTTGAAATTCAAAGGAGTAGTGCTTACCCACTTGTTGGGGATATGCCTACTAGGGGTATCACCAGCATGGATCAATCCGGCTAGTCCAGGGTGGCCCGCAGTGGTGGTTAAGGCTTTGCCTACCGGGCGGCTCAGATAGCTGACGACCAAGGAAGGCAGATGCCGGCAAGGAGGAGGCCCAAGACTGAAGCCCATGAAGCAACCAGGACCAAGACGGAAGGCGGCATACTTGCCGGCTAGGTTTAGGACTCCGTATACTTGCTGGATACGCAATCACCTTGTAACCCTATGTCCAGCCGCCTATATAAGCTGGACCTCGGGACGCCTTTAGGGGGATACTCTCATACGATTCAACACAACCAACTCATTGTAACCTGTTCACGGCGATATTGTCTTATAGTGAGTTATAGCAGCACGTAGGGCACCGCCACCGCCGTGGTGCCTGAAGCTGGGTAAACTGCCGTGTATAATCCCGACCTTGACGACGTTCACCTTCTTGCCCTACGTTCACCCTCGGCTAGCAGGACCCCGTCTCCTACCCAAGATGCCGATACGACGGCAGTTGACGCCCACCGTGGGGCCTAAGGCGTCAGGCGTCATGTTCCAGGCGGGAACACTTCTGGTTGTCCGCAGCCGACGATTTCGATCGTCATAATCAACAAGATTGCATCTGGCCGGCTGATCCGCTCCGACGCGATTCATGCCATCGGCCCGATCGCATCTAAACTCGACAACGGCCGCCAGATCTAATCTAGTCTGATCAGCCGTTTTGTCGTCACCAAAATTCGTCAGCAAATAGCTTCGAGGCGACCGGCAATTTCCGTAACTCGCCGAGATCAACAGATCGCTTCGAGGCGGCTGTCAACTGGCTTCTCCTGACGCGCAGCGAGAGCAAGTTTCAGATCGACACCTTCACGGATCAGTTTCCGTGTCCGATTATCCGCTGTGCGGCGCGTGGCCTGGTCTCCGTTTCGCCTTGGATGAAGATCGCCAGGCCCTGCACGTTCACCAGCCACGACTAGTTCGATCTGGAACATTGCCGCCGTCTGTGCGTATGGACGTCTGGTGCAGGCGAATCGACCAATAGCAAGGCAATTAGCAGGCCATGGCTCCGCAACGCGCGTGCATGGTCTCGCCTGTACCGGCAGATCCGTTCTAGCCGGTTGGTAAAAGCACATGCAGCATGGCGGTGGCCTCAAGGAGCTAGTCAGATCGATCCAGCATGAAAAACCTACTTTGTCTCAACAAGCTATGCTACCAGCCACGTACATGATCTTGTCTCCTTTGCTGGAAAAGCAAGGCTTGCCACGTACATGCGTTGTTGGCAAAAATCAAAGATGCATGCTGGGCACATATTACGAGATTTTACTTCCAGAAAGTGAAACCTTCAGTACGTGTTTATTTCAGCAGATACGCAGTCAGTTCATGAATCCATCGGATCAAACATGTCTGACTCATCAAACGTCGCCATATCAATGATGTCAGCGGGACGCCGCCATCATTGCATCCGGTTCGCACGAATTCATCGTCAACTACGCCACGTTCGGTTTCGCTCCGACATCCGACTTTGGCGGATTCATCACCACTTTCGTTGTCGCGTTCCGGCTAAATTGCTAACATGGCACATGCCTTTTCGGCGTATTTACCGTCGCGTTCTGACGCGGCGAGACATCTTTCCAGCATACTTGTTGACCGATCGCCCAAACTTGGCCAGTTTGGGAAGACATCGATCGATATAAAACAACACCCTATGTATGCAAGGAACAATGCACATGCATGGATTATTCGTCCAGAAGCGCTAATCTCGTGTATGTTAATTTAAGTGGGAATCAACATCTCACATATACTTAAAGCATGACAATTTATGTCAGAATCACCGTCGCGTTTTCGGCTTAATTGCCAGACGTGACAAGACCGATACGACGACAGTTGGCGCCCACCGTGGGGACTAAGGCGTCAGGCGTCATGTTCCAGGCGGGAACACTTCTGGCTGTCCGCAGCCGACGATTCCGGTCGATATACTAGATCTAGCCTCAGTAGCGCATTCGCAGGCAAACGGTCAAGTAGAGCGTACAAATGGTTTAGTTCTACAAGGAATCAAACCACGTCTCGAAGTACCATTGCACAGAGCGGCTGGGGCTTGGGTGGATGAATTGCAGTCTGTCCTTTGGAGTTTGCGCACAACTCCAAACAGATCAACCAAGTTTACTCCTTTCTTCTTAGTCTATGGCGCAGAAGCAGTGCTGCCAACCGACATGATGTACGATTCTCCCAGAATTCAAGCCTACGTCCAGGAGGACGCAGAAGATGCAAGACAGGATGGCCTTGACCTACTTGATGAAGAACGAGATATCGCCCTTGCACGATCGCCATCTATCAGCAAAGTTTGAGGCGTTATCACAGCAGAGGGTGAGGCAACGAAGTTTTAGAGTTGGTGACCTGGTTCTCCGCCTAATCCAAGATAGGAAGGGCTTGCATAAGTTATCCCCACCTTGGGAAGGACCTTTTGTGGTCAGTAAGGTGTTGCTCAATGGTTCTTATTACTTGGTCGACGCACGAGACGGATACAAGAAGAAGCGAGGTCGCAAGCGCAAAAGGAAGGTTGACGACAAGTACGAAGAAACCAAGCGACCTTGGAACATTGAGCAGCTACGTCCTTTTTACACTTAGCAATTTCCACATTGTAATAAGTACTATATGATTATGAAATAAAAGTCTGTGGTTTGCTCATTCAGTTTTGGGATCATGCCATCTTTTGTCTTTTCTCGCAATCATATATCTGTTGTCATAAAAGTTACCAAACAAAATAAGTTTTGCTCCGTGCTAAGGTCCAAACTTTTTGACATTTGCCGTCTGCCGGCTAAAAACGCAAACAATCTTTGCACCGCCTAATATGCTTATCTGTCTGCTTGTGTGTGGGTCGCCTAGTAGTATGTCGTTGGCACCAACATGCTGGCTTTGGTCTCTGAGTCTAAATTAGTTGGTATTGCACCTGGTTGGCTCAGCTAAAGTAACTAAGATGAGGTTCCGCCAACATATGAAAAAGCTAAACATGCAGGCGAGATACATATTAAGGCGGGCCACTTAAATAAGCCTACCGCCAAGTGTAGCATAAAAGTTGGCCCATAAATATTTACAACCCAAAATAAAGTTTTATGCGTTAACAGATTAACGCAGTGTTTTGTGCTGCCTTTGCAGGAGGAAGTCTAAGGGATGCCGCCTTGGTAGAGCTGGTGGAGAGATCCTGGGGGCTGACGCCGGCATTCTTGGGGCTGGCTCCGCCATCCTTGGGGCTGCGCTTGTCGGCTCCGGCTTCGCCTTCTTCGTCTCGGGAAGCTTCAGGATCCGCCAAGGAGGGATCGGCTACGGCAACATGCGGGTCCGGGTGTTCCTTGTAGAACTTGCGGATGTCAACCATGTTGGCAACCCTGGTCGCATAGCCGCGAACAGACCGCAGCACGTCCTGCATCACGATGGCTTGGTTGTTTTCGTCTTCGGTGGGGAAGTACTCGGTGACTTGATGAATATCAGCCTCCGGGTACCACGCCGCCGTCATTGCCAATGCCAACTTGGCACCGCCTCGCTGCTGAGCGTAGCGTGTTGTCGTGTTCAGCTGCCGCCTTCTCCAGCAGGTCCGGCAGAGCATCGAAGATGACGGGATCGCCGTCTTCCCCAGGGTAGAACTTGGCGGCAAATGCTTTGCCTGCGCCGACAATCTGGTTGACGATTTCGCCAACTTTCAAGATTCGGGCAAGGCGCGCGTTGTAGCCAGGTCATCTCCCAAGCTAGCCGGCACTGCACAAACACAAAGTTACACACTGCAGCTTCAAGTTTCAAGAAAGCAAGGTGACAAAAATGAAGGATTGGAGGCATACCCAAGACATGGTCGTGGATGGCGTTGACCTCATCCAGATGGTTCTCAAGCGTTTCTTGAGCTAGCTGGACCGCCTTTGACAGTTGGTCCTGCTGCTCCTTGGCGTTCTTGTTCACCTGGTCAAGGTTGTTGCTCATGGCCTCAAGTTGTCAGTCAACTTGCTAACTTCGGCAGCATGGGCCAACGCACGCTCATCCAGCTCCTTGGCGTGATCCGCCTTCAGTTTGGTCACCAGCCCGGCAAGATCTGCAGCTTCGTTCATCAAAGCTTGCATGTCAGTGGAGTTCTTGAGAATATCTTGCGCAGTGTTTAGTAATTCTACAAATAAAAAGAAAAGACGACTAAAATACTTGTCGGAAAAGGAAAAGAAGTCGGACGAAAAGAAGGCAAAGAAAGCTTTGTCACCTTCATCCTTCTTGCGAGCTTCTTCCAAGCTCGCAATTTGGGCGTTCTTCAACTCCACGTCCTGCTGCAGTTCCTGGCATTCCTTGTTCTTCTTCTCTTGAGCACGAAATAGCTCAAGATTGGAAGCAAGAACGGCCTGCATGCAAAAACAACATTATGGTTAGCACTATTTAGTCAACGAGACCACTTTGCCGGCTAAAATTTTCAGCCGCCAAAGTGCTCGGGGGCTGGGACCATAGGCTATTTTACCTCAAGTTGTCCGTGCAGGGTGTCGTGGAGTTCGTCCATGTGTGCGTACCAGTTGCGGGTACCGTCACGCATGGTCTTCAGTGTTTGCCGGGGGTCTTGCAACCCTTTGCCAGATTGGGAACCAGGATGGGAGTATGATCCGCCTTGTTCGGCCGCCATCTGGTCATCCATCTCCTGCTTCATGGCAATAAATCGAGCGGCATCATTAGCCGAAGCTTCAGCCGTCTTGGAAAAAGTGATGCCGGCAACTGATTTCTTGCCCGCCATCTTCTCTGTAGCCGCCTCTGTGGTACCAGCAGCTGTGTACGTTCCCTGGCATACAACCACGGGAACGCCAACTGTGGGCGTTGTCGGCGCAGTGGCTGGAGAAGAACGTGGTGGCTTGCCCCTGCCGGCAGTAATCTTCAAGTTGGAGCGGAGCTTGGGCATGGCAGGCTTGCCTCTGTAAGCAGAAACATGCAAGTTTGTCAGCACAAATATATCAAAACAGCTAAGTCAGGGAAAGCCAAAGTTTGCTTACCTCTTGAAGGGGACATTCCCCACGGTCTCATCCTCTGCATCGACAGAGGTGGCCGCCTTCTTCCTCTTCTCCAAATCCTTGGTGGAGGAGCTCAGCTTGCGCTTCTTCGATTTGCTGGCACCGGTGTCGTACCAGTTTGGAGCCAATCTTCCTCCCCCAAGGTTTGCAGCTGAAAAGGAAACAAGACAATATTAATCCAGTACCTAGTGGGCAAGGATGTTAGTGAAATAACAAAGTAGCTTTGACTTACCGCTGGGGCTGGGTTGTCATGGGTGAACATGGCGACGCCTTCAGCCGCCTTCACCGACAGAGGCTTGATAAGCTCTCTAAGCCGGTATTCTAAGGCATCCTGGTCAAGGGTGCTGTTGCCGGCGTCGTCCGCCTTGTACTCGCACATCTTCAGTGGGCGATGGCGGAGAGGCATAATCTTCCTCGACACCCAGCAGATGACGGTGTCAACTCCGTCAAGTCGTGGAGCCAACATCGTCTTCGTCAGAACTCGATCCGCCTAACGGCAATCGAAGTTCCGCCGACAAGCTGCTGAGCGGCACCTTTGCCGTCCAACAGGCCTTGTGGTTGGTGGACCATTGACGAAGGCCGGCATCCCTTGTGTGCTGCCAGGTGTCGGGATGTCCTTGCAGTAGAAGAAAGTGCTGGTCCAGTGCTTCACCGACTCGATGTATGGTATTTTGGGTACCAGTCGGGTTGGCGGCAGTTGAACGTAACACTACCGCAGGTTGCTAGGTGGCCGCCTGGTATGGTTTGCCGGCGGCACAGGAAGCAGTACTTGAATAGCTCTATGGACGCAGCTATGCCTAAGTACCCTTCGCACAAAGCCTGGAAGCCGGCTAGCACTAGAATACTATTGGGCGCTATGTTGTGTGGCTGCAGCCCATAAAAACTAAGCACCGCCAAGAAGAAGGGGAAAGCGGCAGAGACATACCACGAAGGCTGTGCGACGCCAACATGACGCGCTCGCCGTCTTGGGGGTCAGGCACCGCTCGTCGCCTGGAACTCTCCAGGAGCATTCAGTCTTTGGCGGAATGTATCCGCCTTCCTCCAGCTCCTTCAGGTATGCTGACGTCATAACTGACGGCAGCCAGTACCTGGAACCCAGGTCTCCAGCCTCTTCCTCTTCCTCGGCGTCGTCATCCTCGTCGGCGGCAGATTCCGCCGCAACCTCTGAGCTGGCCGCCGTGGGGATGGGAGGGGGAAAGTTGGAGCGCGGTTGCAGGCGCCGCCGGAGCTGGGGAAGAAGTAGAAACCCCGCCCGTGGCCACGGTGGCCGCGGGAGAGGTCATCGATGCACCTGCGGGCACCGCCGCCGCCGCTGGGACAGATCCAGATCCGGCGGGGGTCGATGAAGCCGCAGCCAGTGCCGCCGTCGCCGCCGCATCCTGCTGAGTGCTCGCCATTTAGGGGAGAGTGCGCGCTCGTGCTCGCCGGAGTTGAGTACGAGGAGGAGTTGAGCTCGGGAAGGTGAGGAGGCCACGGTGGGTGTGCGAATGAAGAAGTGCATCGATGTGCCCTTTGGGGTATTTATCCCCACGCGCCAAGATCCGTGCCTAAGATTGGGGGGACGCGAGATTTCCGCCACGTGCCCACGATTTGCACGTCGTGGCAACGGCGTCTGCGGCCTCGCTCCGATTTCTGTGCGTAGTGGAGAAACCATCATGACGCATGCCCAAGTCCAAACTGTCGTGGACTGCATGGCGTCATCCGTCAACATTTGACGGGTCCAGTCAATTGACAAGACTGGTGCCAGGAAGATTCCTGACAATGGTCAGGCCGTCTTTCCCATGAAGGCGGCAAATTGTCCGACTACTTTAGGCGGACCGCCGCTTACTTTCAACTTTGGAATGCTTCAAGCTCTTCAGACGCTTACAAGACAAGGCGGACGTTGCCGACAAAAGAAGACGGCGCCTGAAGAACTCGAACCCTCCCAGGGGCTAATGTTGGGGATATACCTACTAGGGGTATCACCAGCATGGATCAATCCGGCTAGTCCAGGGTGGCCCGCAGTGGTGGTGAAGGCTTTGCCTACCGGGCGGCCCAGATAGCTGACGACCAAGGAAGGCAGATGCCGGCAAGGAGGAGGCCCAAGACTGAAGCCCATGAAGCCACCAGGACCAAGACGGAAGGCGGCATACTTGCCGCTAGGTTTAGGACTCCGTATACTTGCTGGATACGCAATCACCTTGTAACCCTAGGTCTAGCCGCCTATATAAGCTGGACCTCGGGACGCCTTTAGGGGATACTCTCATACGATTCAACACAACCAACTCATTGTAACCTGTTCACGGCGATATTGCCTTATAGTGAGTTATAGCAGCACGTAGGGCACCGCCACCGCCGTGGTGCCTGAAGCTGGGTAAACTGCCATGTACAATCCCGACCTTGACAACGTCCACCTTCTTGCCGTACGTTCACCCTCGGCTAGCAGGACCCCGTCTCCTATCCAAGATGCCGATACGACGACACCACTAAAGATTCAACCATAGAGGTGATCATTCTTTTTAGCCGGGTCAGCTCGTTGTTGGTTTCATCCAGCTGCTTCTGCAGGGTCTCCTGTTGCTCCTGGAAGTTCTCCTCGTTCTCCTGCATGTCCTTCTTCAGATCGGAGTTTTCTTGCGTCAGGGCAGTAATCTTTTCTTCCAAGGCCTGGAGTTGGGCTGAGTGATCAGCCCGGGTCTCAGATTCAGTTTTGGCAGTGTCAGTGAGCCGGGTGATCTCAGCCTGGGCCTTGGCATGGTCTTCCTGTTAAGATGCAAAAAGTTATGCAAAATGATAAGATCGCGGTTAAGATGGATAAGGATGGATTTCAGTTGGGCGATAATTTTCACTAAGTGTCGAAAGTGAAACCCGGGTGTGTGAACCCGGCAAGAGATAACCGGGTTACGGCGTGAACCGCCAAAGAGACTGGCCAAGCTAAGGAGAAAAGAAACATGTTCTGATATTAAATTTGCTATGTGCTGTTTTATGTTTCAGGTGATTAATCCGGCTGGCCAGGATATCAGTTCTGCTCAAAGAAGCAATATTCAAGAACAAGAAGCAGAGCATGCTAACCTGGCAACCAGGTTAATCTGGGGGCTACTGATGGGGGGATAATAACCCGGAAGGCCCATGAAGAGGGAAGCATGACCCGCCAGGCAGGAGGCTCGGCCAGGCCAGCTAACCATCAGCATGGGCCGGGTTATGTTGCTGGGCCAGAGGCTTTGGAGGTAACCCGATTCAGGAAAGGAAGTTTCTAGAAGACCAGAGGCGGTAAGGGACTTGGAGGACACGAAGGCTAGAAGAGCTAGAGTAGGACTCCGAGTCTGGGTAGAGCCCGGGTTCGTATTGTAAAGTGTCAGGAGACCCGGTCGTCTATATAAACCGGTCCCTGAGCTCCAGTAGGGGAGAACTTTTACGATCCAAGCTTAGGCGAGAGAACCATCGAGAGAAACACCACAACCTTGTAACCTAGATCGAGATCCGGCTCTATTGTCGTAGCCGGGTTATCGAGATCGAGATCAATAACAAGATAGCAGGAAGTAGGTCTTTATCTCCAATGGAGAGGCGAACCTGGGTAAACCCTTTGTCCCTGCAATGCTAAACAATCTCCCAGCCGCCAGTGTCGCCTTGCCCATCAACTCAAGCTACCCCAAACTAGCATCTGCCATGTTATCTACCCCACGACAGCCGTTGTAGGTCTTACTGATTCGTTCTATAGTTTAACTTTTGATACCTAACGCGTCCGTCAGGATTTTCATCATGTTTGTTGACACAGAAAATTTCAAGGGAAAACACTGTTGGAGCGTCCCTCGGCCCATCTCGATTGCTCGACGGGTCTTACCTTTGCATTTGCGTATGCAGCATCCGAAACATCTGCGATTGGCATAGTCCGGGAATTTATGAAGTTTGATTCTTTGATTTGTGAAGTACTTAATGCATTTCAATCGAGTCTGTGGTCGAGTGAATTTTCTTACCTTGTTTGGAAATCTATGGGGGCGCGACAACGCTCCCATGGGAGTAGCCCCCGAGATTGTGGTTTATTGTCTTGCAATAGAGGACAATCTCAAATCATCCTTCTATACTGCTTTTTGTCAATCGAAATATTTTGTCTTTGAAATCCACGGAGCGCGTCAGCGCTCCCATGGGAGTAGCCCCCGAGATTATGCTTTATTTTGTTTGAAGTAGAGGATAATCTCAATAATTTTGCTCCTTTTTGATCAATCGCAAGAAATTTTTGATATGCTCCCATGGGAGTACCTTTGCTAGTCGAATCCTTTTGTCGATTGTAATTTCGAACCTCCACTCGAATGTGGATGCTATCTTTACACCTGACGTCAATCGTGACGTCTTAGGCGTGCACTCGCTGCAAGACATGTCTCTGTGGGCCCAATGTTCAGATTTTTGACCGCAGAAGACGCCGTTTTTATTTTGGACCCGACTTATCCTGGTATAATCGGGGCAGTCCCGGGTAACACATCTGTGTTTTTGATTTGTGCCAGGTCCCGAGTTTTTCGAGTGGTTTGTGTTTCCTGTTTGACTCAGCCCCCGAGCATGTTTTTGGGTTTTCTGTTTGACCCAGCCCCCGAGCATGTCGAGTGGGGTTTGGGTTTTCTGTTTGACCCAGCCCCCGAGCATGTCGAGTGGCTGTAAGTCTTTGTGTTCACTGATTTTTGAGCTAGAATTTTGATGCTTATGTTTTATGATCGAGTCCCCGATTGTTTGAGTAGGTAAAAGCATATATGAGAAATATGGAGGAACATGTATCTTTATTCGAAATATGTGTTCGATCAGCAAGCCGCCTCATTAAAACCTTCCAGTCCCCTTAGTACCCTGGTAAGGGAAAAGAGTGCGTCTGAAACTTGCTGATTCTTTGGCCTTATGTGCTATTACATATGAGGTTAAGAGATCTATGCATAGAACCGACGCAGGTGCGCCACGTTCCATGGGTTTGATGCTACTTCGCCCGTCTTTGCGTTCTTCAATCGATAGGCTCCTCCTTCGATGACTTCTGTGACAATGTAAGGTCCTTCCCAAGGTGATGCAAGTTTATGGACTTTCTTCTGTTTCTCCCCAGCACCAAGTCTCCCACCATGAAGGACCGTGTGCGTAATCGACGACTATGGTAGTTGCGGAGGTCTTGTTGATAAACGGCTGTTCGTGCCAAAGCCGTATTGCGTGCTTCTTCCAGCAAATCGGCTGCGTCTTCGAGTGCCTTGTTCGCGTCGTTTTCTTCATATGCTTCCACTCGTGGTGCATTAAACTTGACGTCGGATGGTAACCTGCTTCCGCACCATAGACCATGAAGAACGGTGTATACTGTGTGGAGGCGTTTGGGGTGGTCCGTAAGCTCCATATACTGATGGAAGTTCATCTACCCATGCACCCGCGGCCCTTTTGAGTGGTACTAAGAGTCTCTTTTTGATGCCACTGCATACGAGTCCATTGGCCTTTTCGACCTGCCCATTGGATTGTGGATGTGCCACAGAGCGTAGTTTAGTTTGATGTTTTGTTCCTTGCAAAAGGATTTGAACTCTTCCGCCGTGAAGTTTGTACCATTATCAGTTATGATGCTATCCATTACTCCAAATCGATACATGATCGATTGTATGAAACGAACTGCCGTAGAAGCTGTTGAGCTTGTGATGGGGATAGCTTCGATCCATTTGGTGAATTTGTCGACTGCCACTAGTAAGTGAGTATGACCTCCTTTTGATGATTTCTTCAGTGGTCCCACCATGTCAAGTCCCCATTGGGCAAAAGGCCATGCTAATGGTATGGTTTTTAGCGCTGATGCGGGTGCATGTGGCTTGGAAGCGAACTTCTGGCAACCAATACATCTTTTGACTATGTCCTCTGCGTCCCTTAGCGCTGTAGGCCAGTAAAACCCTGCTCGGAAGGCTTTGGCTACGAGTGATCGACTGCCCGCGTGGTGCCCGCAAGTACCGGCATGAATGTCCCGAAGGAGATCCTTGCCATCTTCGAGTGCAATGCATCTTTGGAACATACCTGAGGTGCTGCGTTTGTACAACTCACCGTTTATGATGGTGTATGCTTTTGCTCGTCGAGTGACGCGTCTGGCCTCGTTTGTATCTTCTGGTAGTTCATTGCGAAGTATGTATGCGAGAAAAGGTTGAGTCCATATTGGCTCAATGAGAAGTACCTCAATCGGAGGATCCTCTGTGCTTGGCGCTTTGCTCTTGTCTGTAGCTGCTGTCGTAGTCGATGGTCGTTTGTCGATTGACCTACGTTCTATTCGTTCAAAGAAAACACCCGGCGGGACTGGTGCTTTTGTGGAAGCAATGTTGGCTAATTTGTCAGCCTCTTCATTGCTTTCTCTCCCTATGTGTCGTAGTTCGCAGCCATCGAAGCTGCCCTCCATTATGTTGTACAAATCCCGATAAGCGATCATGTTGTCTGCGATTGCATCACATGCCTTCATTGTTTGCTGCACAACTAAGTTAGAGTCGCCATAAATCATTAGTCGAGTGCATCCCATGGCTTTTGCCATGCGCATGCCATGGATTAGACCTTCGTATTCGGCCTCGTTATTTGATGGGAACTCGAAACCCATTTGCAAGATATAGCGCAGTTTGTCGCCTTTTGGTGATATGAGTATGACGCCCGCTCCTGCTCCTTCATTCTTTTTGGACCCATCGAAATACATGGTCCAGGAATTTGATACGTCAGGTACCCCTGGCAATTGAGCTTCTACCCACTCGGTGTGAAAATCGGGTAGGACTTGTGATTTGATGGCTTTCGGGTGTTCGTACTTGATTCCTAGTGGTCCCAGCTCGATGAGCCATTTTGCTACGCGCCCCGTTGCGTTGGGGTTTGTGAGGACGTCTCCAATCGCTGATTTATTGACCACCGTTATCGGGTGTTCTGTGAAGTAGTGCGCCAGCTTTCTTGAGTCATAAATACGGCGTACGCCAATTTCTGATATTGTGGGTACCGCTGTTTGGACGGGGAAAGAACTTCACTTACGTAATATACTGGCCTCTGTATGCTTTGACTATGTCCTTCTTCCATGCGGTCAACCACCAGCACGGTGCTGACCACTCGATTGGTGGCTGAGATGTATAGGTAGAGTGGCTCATTTTCCTTAGGTGCTACGAGGATTGGCGGGCTTGTGAGCATCTTTTTGAGTTCGAGAAAAGCGGCTTCAGCTTCATCCGTCCACTCGAACTTGTCTGCTTTCTTCATCAATTTGTAAAATGGAAGTGCTTTTTCGCCTAGTTTGCTGATGAATCGACTGAGTGCTGCTACTCGACCAGCTAGCTGCTGTACCTCATGGAGTTTGGTAGGTCTATTCATTGTGAGTATAGCTTGTATCTTTTCTGGGTCTGCTTCGATTCCACGTGCAGATATCAAATAACCCAAGAGTTGTCCAGCTGGGACACCGAAGGTGCATTTCTTTGGGTTAAGCTTGATGTTGTATCGATTGAGATTCTTGAATGTCTCCTGTAGATCACTGATTAATGTGTCCTCCTTTTCAGTCTTGATGACGATGTCGTCGACGTAGACCTGAACATTGCGTCCTATCTGTTCTTGTAGACAGTTTTGCATCATGCGCTGGTAAGTTGCGCCTGCGTTTTTGAGCCCGAAAGGCATGGTTGTGTAGCAGTAGACCCCGAGTGGGGTTATGAATGCTGTTTTGTCTTCGTCTTCTTCTTTCATCCGAATTTGATGGTATCCTGAATATGCATCCAAAAATGATAACCGAGCGCATCCTGCTGTTGAGTCGATGATCTGATCGATTCGTGGTAATGGAAAGTGATCTTTTGGACAGCATTTGTTTAGGGCTGTAAAATCTACACACATCCGCAGGGTGTCTGAGTGCTTCTTTTCGACCAGTACAGGGTTAGCAACCCAGTCTGCCTTTTTGATTTCTCGAATGAACTTTGCAGCAAGTAACCTATCAACTTCTGCCTCGATTGCACCTCTTTTGGGATCGGAAACACGGCGCATAGTTTGCTTGACTGGTCTAGACCCTGGCTTGAGTTGTAGAGAATGCTCGGCGAACTCTCTGGGGACACCTGGCATATCAGCTGGGCACCATGCGAATATTTCCCAGTTTTTACGGAGAAATTCGACGAGCGCATTTTCCTGTTCGCTGGTAAGACTCGATGATATGTTGACTGTTTTTGAGGGATCAGTTGGGTGCACTTGATGCTTTTTGTGTCGTTGGTTGCATTGAATTGTCTGTCGGATGCTAACCTCTTGTGTTCCGGCAGAAGTGTGCGGTCGTTAGAAACCTCGAGTTTGGCGAATGATTGCTCCATCCCATACATCTCTGAGATTTTGCTGAAGTCACGGTCACATGAATCTGACCTTTGAAAGTTCCCGTTGATCGTGATGACTCCTTTTGGTCCTGGCATTTTGAGCTTGAGGTAGGCGTAGTGTGGGACGGCCATGAATCGAGCGAAAGTGGGGCGCCCAAGTATTGCATGGTATTGTGACTTCCAATCGACCACTTCGAACTCAATCGACTCGGTTCTGAAGTGAGTAGGATCTCCAAACGTAACATCGAGTTGTATGGTGCCTTCTGGGAGCACTGCTTTGCCTGGAACGATACCGTGGAAGGTACTTGCGGATTTTGGCAGATTTTCGACTGATTTGTTCATTCTGCGTAGCGTATCTGCAAAGATTATGTTGAGGCCGCTACCTCCGTCCATGAAGACCTTGGTCATGGCGTAGCCTCCGATTTGGGCGTCGAGTACCAAGGCTGCATGCCCTGGTCGATATACTGCGGGTGGGTGGTCCTCTCGATTGAAGACAATCGGAGTTTCTGATCCTTTCAAAAAATTGTGATAGCTGGGGGTGCCATGACCGCCATATTGACGTGTCGAGTGTGTAATTTTTGCTCTCTATTGGAGGGACGTCCTCGCTGGATCATGTTCATCTGCCCGCGAGTTACGGGATATTTTTGTTCATCTCCTTGCTGCATCTGGTGCACGGCTGCTGCCATTTGTGTTCCCGTAACGGGTTGTGCTGGCACCATGTATACTGGCGTCGGTTGCGCTGGTGTTGGTGCAGTATACACCTGAGTAGGCTGTGTTTGCGGTGGTATGGAATATACTGTGCTTGTTGTACTTGTTGCGGTGCTGGATATGCCTGAACAGGCTGTGCTTGTGATGTAGTCGATGGAGTGTGCGTCAGTTGAGGAGGTGCACGTCCATCTCTTTGCAGTCGTATATATGTTCAATCGCGAGTTGATCGAATTCCCTGCAATTTCTCAGCGAGTGGCTAGAGCGAAGCTTACCATCATCCCCTCTGTAAAGATGGAATCTGCAATAATCGTCCATCCTTTCTTCGATTGAGCGCTCAGGATCTTTGTCTGCTCGCCTGCGCCACTCTGGCCTTCTGTAGCTATCGCGGTCGTCGCGTCTGTGTCTCGACTGTCACGTCGATCGTCTGTACGATGGTCTCGATTACCTCGGCGGTCGTCCGTATGATGATCTCGATTATCACGATGATCGTCGGGTCGTCTGTCAGTTTGGTCGCGGATGTCCCTTGACTGGACAAAGCCTGCTGCGATGAAGTTTGGATGGTCATCGTCGTGATAACGATTCTTGCGTTTGCGCCTTCGATCATCTCTGTAGCTATCTCTGCGGTCTCGACTGCCACCCTCGTGATTTTCATGTGATGCTACGGGTCGAGTGCCTCGTACGGAGTCTTCTCCGTCTGCCCACTTTGTTGCGAGTACCATGAGTGCGCCATTGTCTTTGGATCTTCTCGACCAAGTGTTTCTTTGAAGTCTTCCCTCCAGAGTCCGTTTTTGAAGGCGTCGATTGCCCTATCTTCTGATACGTTGCCTACTGAGTTACGGATGGTGGTCCACCGCCGTATGTACGATCTCAGAGATTCATCTGACTTTTGCTTGCAGGTCCGGAGCTCCTCGAAGGTTTTGGGGCGCTCACATAGAGGCTCGAAGTATTTGATGAAATCACCTTTGAAGTGTTCCCACGAATCGTAGTATGATTCGGGTAGCGATTTGAGCCAATCGCGAGCTGTTCCTTCCATCATAAGTTGTATGTACTGCATAGCTGTAGTTGTGGTGCCGCGCTGACATCCGACTGCCAGCCTGTAATCTTCTAGCCAGCCTGATGGCTCTTGTTTGCAGTTGAACTTAGGCGTGGTAGCTAGCGAAAACTTCTTGGGCATACGAGCCTCCCGGATCCGTCGAGTGAAGCATAGCGCTCCACATGGCCCGATTTCTGCTTCCGAGTCTGAGCTGTTGCTGTATGACCTCCTCGAGTGGCTCCTGCTGGAACGATGACGGCGTGAGCTTTTTCGACTGCTCCTTCCCCGAGGGCTTCGACTGCGACGGTCCCGATCTGTATCTCTCCTTGGAGTTGCTTGTGGATGCTGTATGGCTTGTGCTGCTATTGCCAGTTGTTTGTACAGTTGGAGGTGCTGATCCCTCTTTGGGTCTCCTGCAGGAGGTTCGATTGTTCTGAGGTAGGTGCCTAGCGTCATCAGCGCCCCGGCTGGCTCAGTAGGTATGGGGACTCCTTCCGCGTCGACTGCCATAAAGGCTGGGTTTAGGTTCCGAGTGACCGCTGCACGATCTGCGTCTCCGAGGTTGATGAATCGTGACCTATTCGCGGGGTCGTTTCTGCCCGTTGAACTCGTAGACAATGCTCTTCGCCGAGCACTCGATATGCTGGCTTGCTTTTTGCGTTCTTCGAGTACTGCTCGGTAGTTCTTCAACCGTATCGATTCTTGCCACTGGAAGTATTGTAAGGTCAATACCTCTTCCGGAGTTGCGTTTGCTGGTAGCATTGTGCAGCTTTCGATTACTTTGCTCACTTTTTCCGCCATCTCTGCGGTGATGGTCAGCGTGGTTGTTCCGTCTGGCATGGTGACTGTGCAAGGGTATTCTGTAGGTCGACGGCATGTTGCGGCTGCTGATGTTTCTGCTGTACTCGCGGTGTACACCTGATACGGTACCACCCGATCTTCCTCCCATGTGCTGCTAATGCGCATTATGGATTCGGCGTCGTCATCCAGGCTCATGTTGGAGTTGCTTTGCTTTTTGGGGTTTTGCCGCAATCGAGTTGATCTTCGAGTGCTTTGTCCAGGCTATCTGCGTCGCAGGTGAATATCTCGTGGTTCGCACGGATTTCTGGGCCGTTGAGATTGGCGAGGTATATGTTGTCATCTATGTTCTCCTTGTTCCCCACGACGTCGTTGCAGTCGACGATGTTGTCGAGTGACTCGATTGAGTTGTTTGGGCGGTAGGCAGATTCGATCTCGCTTCTTCCAAATCTTTTTGCCACCTCGTCACGGAACTCTTGCGAGGTCATGGATGTTGCAGAGTCGCTTGGCGATTGGATCGGGACGATCTGTGACGATGTCGTGCCCAAGATGGATGGTGTTGCAGTCGAAGCATTGTCGATTACCTCCGTGTCGAGTGTCTCCATGTCGAGTGGGTCTAACAGGTCCTGCACACCATCTTTATCGACAAAGAAGTTAAATTTTCCAACTGTAATATCCAAACCTGATTCGAGTCCGGCAAAGGCTTGTCGAGCTTCTGTCGAGTGTGGCATGAGCATCCTTGGAGATTTTGGCGAGTGATCGCTTTTTGAATCGATGCTGGTAGATTTTGCCGGCGAGTTGCCGTTTGCAACGGTGGTCGGTGATTTGTTTTTTTGATGATGTAGTAGGCGAGTTACCTTGTGCAGACGCGATCGGCGGGTGGCCGCTTGATGATGAAACCGGCGAAACCGTGAGCCCAATACTACATTTCCCACAGACGGCGCCAATTGTGAGCCCAATACTACATTTTCCCATGGTTGCTATACCTAGGGTTGATTGTGTGGTAGAGAACGCGTAGTATCGGTGGAATCGACGGCTGACAAGCTAGATTTACCTAGGTTTAGGGCCCTCGAGTGAGGGAAAACCCCTACTTCTTGCTTGTCTGTGTTTATGATATGAATATGAGGGTTACAAGGGTTCGGCGAGCTGCTGATCTCGTCGAGGTTCTGGTGGCTATGGATTCCTTGCCCTGATCGATCACCCTCCCAGCCTTTATATAGGAGGCTGGGTCTCGGGAAACATAACCGACCAAGGTTACATGTATGGAAAGGCTTAACCGACTATAACTTGATCTAACTTGGAAAACACTCTTCGTCTTAGGCCTTCGTTCATGGGCTTCGATTAATCTTTGGTCTTCTTTGATCATTACGTGCACCAGGTACCCTTAAGTTGGGGTACCCGCAGAGTATAACCTTGTCAGTGTAGGTAAAAGAGTAATCATATTCATCACCCCCTCACATTTCTGAAAGAAATCATCCCCTCAAATATATATGGCGCGACTAGACTTGTCGTGCAAAATGGACTATAAGTTCCACTCGTTTACAATGTTTGTATCTGAATCTAACTCTTAATGTAAAATTGGCAAGTTTTCCTGATCTTCGTATTAGATCCGTACTCCACTACCTCAGTCTTTGTATCAGAGCGGGACTCTGTGGGTCTCTTGGTATGAAGCGACTTCTTACCATCTTTGGGTCGGAGTGGTTCCATTATCTGGGTTCTACTTGCGCCGCCTGAGCGATGCTTTCAAGTGCTCCTTGTGTCTCCTCAGTGAGCCTACCTCCGAGTGCTAGTTGATCATAAATTCGATAAATCGACTCACTCACACATTGTGCAATCTCATCTAGTTGATCGGAAGAAAAGGCGCTAGTACTTACAGAGGACTTGGTAGGCTTGCCGAGTATTAGTGGAACCTTGATTTCCCAAAGTGAGGTGATGATGCCCTCGAGATCCTTCTTGAAGCTTGCAAGGAACACCTCCATGTCTTCCTCCTCTTATTTCTTCTTCAAAGTCTCGAACTCCTCGTGTCGCTTGTTTTCAAGCGCCTCAAGTTGTTCTTGGTGCTGATTTTGGGCACCTCATAAGCTTGGACGCTTGATGTTGATATGTCGAAAGATCATCAAAACTAGGCTTGATGATATTTTTTTGCGCTAATCTTTATAGGCTGACAAATACAACCACCCGTCAAGATAATACTATCTAATATGTCTCCAGCGGAGTCTCCAAAAAATGTGTTTGCACACGACCATGTGTCAGCGACGAGCGTGATGCATGTCAACGTTGATGCGGAAGGCCGACTGAAAGCACAATACGTGAGATATGGGCTGAGCTACCTTGACTCGCTCGCATCTACCTCGATTTCGTAGATAGAAGAAAGCTTAAGTAAGTCGACAAAAAAGGAAGCATGGACAAAGGTGTGTAGAAAAAAGGTAAATTGTATTGACAAAGTCCCATTGGTTTGATTTGTTTAAATCAATCACTTATCACCCCTCACACAGATACAGCGGTTAGATTTGTCATGCAAGACATGGGCTACAAGTTTCACCCTTTTTAAAATACAAATCTAACTCTTAATGTAAACTTGAAATGTCTCCCCGATCTTCGTATCGGAACCTTACTCCACTAGGTAGGAATCCCTTAGTCTCGTAGCAGAGCCGGACTCCCTGGGACGCTGGGAATGAACCGACTTCTTTCCATCTTTGGCCATGCTTGGTCGTATCTTCTAGATTGTTGGCGATCCAAACTGTTTCTTCACGTCCGAGTGCTTCTACCATCCGAGTGCTTCTCATGTCACCTGAGCGATTCTACTTCTGAGTCCTCCATGTGTCAACCGAGTGACTCTGCTTCAGAGTGCTTCCTGAATGATAGTAGCAGGAATCCCACAATTGCGCAGCCAGCAAAAGTATGTCACTACCAACCTCTATCAGCTGCATAGTTTTACTGTGCATGCCACTGTCTGAGCCCAATACTTGAGCCTAGCTTTCACCTCCTCTGGATCATCACCTATGAAAGCCAATAGTTGCTGATCAGCCATGAGCAGTACGTAGGTCATTTCAGACGAAATCAATCACAAAAGAATCTCAGGATTAAATGGACAGCAAATAAAACACATCTAGGGTTTTGCATAAAGAGAACTGAATAGTCAGGGTAAATTTGTATTTATTTTTTCAAGCAGGAATTATGTGTTTTGAAGCTTGTCCACGAGAAGACAGCTCGCCCGACATCAATGAACAAGGCACATGTTCAGTTTCTATTTTGCTGGTATTATTTCAATACACACAACACCTGTTCTGTCCCCCTTACCAAAATTATTAATTATTGCAGCTTTGTGAGTTCGGAACAACTACAACTAACACATTAAAAAATTGAGCGAAGTGCTGTTAAGAAGAAGCTTCGGCGGAAAACACAGATGATATTAATCAGACCCTGAATTGTTGATTACTATTGCTTACAAATTTCCCTATTCTGCAATAAGCCGGACGCATATTGTTCGGTACAAGTATCCCGCATGAATATCTTATATCGCAATTCTTGTGACAGTGTCCGAATTCATGATAGTTCATCAGTTGAAAAGGAGAAAACCAAGATTAACATACTCTCATCCTATCTGGGCACCACAACCTGAATTGCACTAAATACTCCCATCCTCTGAACCAAACTTTGCCTCTAAAATCTAAACCAACCGTCCCAAAATCAGAATGTTCGCACCAAGTCAACAAATGAAGAACCTCCCAAGGATCCAAAATCAAAAAACGTGCACAGGAAAACAAGTCTTACCAGGGACGGATATCTTCCAGTCCGGGATGGGCGCCGCTGCCACCGCCGTTGGCTCCAGCTGGTCCGGCGCTTTCTGCTCGTCGATGAACCTCCTTGTCATGGAGTAGCAGAGCTCCAGCCCGGGGAGGGTCCTGCAGAGCCCGGGGATCTCGTTGTACGCGAAGCCGAAGCCCAGGTCGAGGCAGCCCTTGAGCTCCTCCAGGTCCTCCTCCGTCAGGCTCCTCGTCCTCCCCACAACCTCGCAGCCAACAGAGGCCGCCCCCTCGAGCATGATGCAGCTGCCAGTCCGCCGCGTCCGCGGCTGCTGGCTGGTTCGTCTCCTGCTGGTGGTGGCCGTGGAGGACGGCAGCTGCGGCTGCGAGGAGAAGTAGGAGGTGGAGGAGATTGCCGCCATTGTCTTGCCTGTCAGGTTTGCTGTTCCGCTTTGGTTGTTCGGTTGTGGAATTTGTTGTGCTTCAGGTTGGCTTGGGTTTAGACTTACTAGATGACCAGTTGCGCCACTGGCGCAGGTGCCGAAATCAAAACTGTAGGGTCGCCTTAAGTTAAATATATTTAAGTCAATTATTTTCAAAGCGGTAAATTCCAGTGGACGTCATTATAGAAACATAAATTAAGTGTGGTACATAATTTCACAGTTGTTCACGAAAGTGTATAATTAATTGAAGGTGTGTGTAGATTGTATGCAAATATTTAATATTAATAGTCAAATTACATGTTATATCAAAGATCATGTGAGAAAAAATTATGTGCTCAAGATCAATTAAAGCCACCATTCTATATATGCAATATTGTGAATTCACACATTGCCGATGGAAAAGGCCAGATGGTAAAAATATGTACTTCCTCTTAGTCTTAATGAAAATTGAATTGGATATGAACTTGTCTTAGCCTGTACTTCCTCTTAGCCTGTACAAAGGTGACGTTTAAGTGGCGAAAGGCAAAAACAATTCCTTTGAACCGAAACTAAAAACATCAGGCTAAGAGAAAACATGTGTCGCGAGGCTGAACTAACATAAGCGTGATAATAAGTACATGAGTAGGAGTAGGACCTTTTAGGGTTCAGATGCAAGAAGGCGTCATCCTTATCTTCAAGGGCATTCGTACTATCGTCTGCCACAGTTTGCACCTAAGGCTGAACAATTTGGCGAGAGAAACAAGTCAAAGCAGGAATAAACAGGTTGAGGATTTTCATTCGTGTTTACCTTTCCGGGTCATATTAAAATGGTTCTTGGCTAATTGTGTTATCAGGATTTAACTTACTTTTCATTTAAAGAGGCAAATGAATGAATGAACATATGTGGCAATCCTCAACCTGTTTCTTTTCATTGAGCTTCTCATAGCTATAATCTTTAAGGATTTTGTGTTCAATGTTCTTCATGTACTTGATAGCTTCCTTGGTTGCATCATTGTTTGTTGCATCTAGATTGTCCATTGGGTGGCTACCAAGGGAGATGGCTCCATAGGAAAGCTGAAGGCATCGTGTTGCTGGATAAAACGTGACTGAGGACACTATTTTTGCTTCTTTATTAATGCGAGCCTTGTATGTTGGGCTGGGGAGACCTAACTTCTTCAACATTTCCTCAAACAGGAGGGTGGCTGGAATCTCGATTACCTCCATCTGAAAGACCATGATTAATTACTGAAGTTAGCAATCTAGAGAAAATTCAGCCACAAAGGAATAAATGATCTGTATTGGATAGGACCACCGGTTGGAAGCGTCACGATATGCTAGAGAAACATGAGTACCAAGCGTGTTCAGTATTATCTCTACCAATTTCGAGAGCGGTATTACCATAGAAATACCCTTTGTTCCCGTGTTTCCGATGCCGTGTTCCCGTGTTTCCGATGTCCGTGTTCCCGTGTTTCCGATGCCGTGTCCCGTGTTTCCGATTTCGTGTTCCCGTGTTTCCGATGTCGTGTTCCCGTGTTTCCGATGGCGTGTTCCCGTGTTTCCGTGTTTCCGATGTTGTGTTCCCATGTTTCCGATGCCGTGTTCCCGTGTTTCCGATGACGTGTTCCCGTGTTTCCATGTTTCTGATGCCGTGTTCCCGTGTTACCGTGTTTCCGATGCCGTGTTCCCGTGTTTCCGACGCCGTGTTCCCGTGTTCCCATGTTTCCGATGCTGTGTTCCCGTGTTACCGTGTTTCTGATGCCGTGTTCCCGTGTTTCCGATGTCGTCTTCCCGTGAGAAAGTTGATCCTTGAATTGGGATGTTTGAGAGGAAATGCGTACCTTTAAGATTATAGTTATTTATTTTGTCCCAATTACCTACTTTTTTTTATCGTAATGTCGTGTTTCTGTGCTCCCGTGTTTCCGATGCCGTGTTCCCTTGTTTCCGATGTCGTGTTCCTGTGTTTCCGATGTGTGTTCCCGTGCTCCCGTGTTCCCGTGTTCCCATGTTTCCGTGTTTCCGATGTCGTGTTCCCGTGTTCCCGTGTTTCCGATGCCGTGTTCCCGTGTTTCCGATGCCGTGTTTCCGTGCTCCCGTGTTTCTGCCGTGTTCCCGTGTTTCCGATGCCGTGTTCCCGTGTTTCCGATGCCGTGTTCCCGTGTTTCCGATGCCGTGTTCCCGTGTTCCCCTGTTTCCGATGCCGTGTCCCCGTGTTTCCGATGCCGTGATCCCGTGTTTCCGTGTTTCCGATGCCGTGTCCCCGTGTTTGCGTGTTTCCGATGCCGTGTCCCCGTGTTTCCGTGTTTCCGATGCCGTGTCCCCGTGTTCCCGTGTTTCCGATGTTGTGTCCCCGTGTTTCCGTGTTTCCGATGCCGTGTCCCCGTGTTCCCGTTTTTCCGATGTTGTGTCCCCGTGTTTCCGATGTCGTGTTTCCGATTTCGTGTTCCCGTGCTCCCGTATTCCCGTGTTTCCGATGTCATGTTCCCGTGTTTCCAATGCCGTGTTCCCGTGTTGACGTGTTTCCGATGTCGTGTTCCCGTGTTTCCGATGCTGTGTTCCCGTGTTTCCGATGCCGTGTTCCCGTGTTCCCATGTTTCCGATGCCGCCGATGCCGTGTTCCCGTGTTTCCGATGATGTGTTCCCGTGTTCCCATGTTTCCGATGCCGTGTTCCCGTGCTCCCGTGTTCCCGTGTTTCCGATGCCTTGTTCCCGTGTTTCCGATGCTGTATTTCCGATGCCTTGTTCCCGTGTTTTCGTGTTTCCGATGCCGTGTCCCCGTGTTTCCGATTTCGTGTTCCCGTGCTCCCGTGTTTCCGATGTCGTGTTCCCGTGTTTCCGATGTCGTGTTCCCGTGTTTCCGTGTTCCCGATGTCGTGTTCCCGTGTTTCCGATGTCGTGTTCCCGTGTTTCCGATGCGTGTTCCCGTGCTCCCGTGTTCCCGTGTTCCCGTGTTTCCGATGCCGTGTTCCCGTGTTTCCGATGCCGTGTTCCCGTGTTTCCGATGCGTGTGCCCGTGCTCCCGTGTTCCCGGGTTCCCATGTTCCCGTGTTTCCGATGCCGTGTTCCCGTGCTCCCGTGTTCCCGTGTTCCCGTGTGCCCGTGTTTCCGATGCCGTGTTCCCATGTTTCCGATGCCGTATTTCCGATGCCTTGTTCCCGTGTTTTCGTGTTTCCGATGCTGTGTCCCCGTGTTTCCGATTTTGTGTTCCCGTGCTCCCGTGTTCCCGTGTTTCCGATGTCGTGTTCCCGTGTTTCCGATGTTGTGTTCCCGTGTTTCCGTGTTTCCGATGTCGTGTTCCCGTGTTTCCGATGCGTGTTCCCGTGCTCCCGTGTTCCCGTATTTCCATGTTCCCGTGTTTCCGTATTCCCATGTTCCCGTGTTCCCGTATTCCCATGTTCCCGTGTTTCCGATGTCGTGTTCCCGTGTTTCCGTTGCGTGTTCCCATGCTCCCGTGTTCCCGTGTTCCCATGTTCCCGTGTTTCCGATGGGGTGTTCCCGTGCTCCTGTGTTCCCGTGTTCCCGTGTTTCCGATGCCGTGTTCCCGTATTTCCGATGCCGTATTCCCGTGTTCCTGTGTTCCCGTGTTTCCGATGCCGTGTGCCCATGTTTCTGATGCCATGTTCCCGTGTTTTCGTGTTTCCGATGCCGTGTCCGTGTTCCCGTGTTCCCATGTTCCCGTGTTTCCGATGCCGTGTTCCCGTGCTCCCGTGTTCCCGTGTTCCCGTGTGCCCGTGTTTCCGATGCCGTGTTCCCATGTTTCCGATGCCGTATTTCCGATGCCTTGTTCCCGCGTTTTCGTGTTTCCGATACCGTGTCCCCGTGTTTCCGATTTCGTGTTCCCGTGCTCCCGTGTTCCCGTGTTTCCGATGTCGTGTTCCCGTGTTTCCGATGCCGTGTTCCCGTGTTTCCGATGTCGTGTTCCCGTGTTTCCGATGCGTGTCGTGCTCATGTGTTCCCGTGTTTCCGATGCCGTGTTCCCGTGCTCCCGTGTTCCCGTGTGCCCGTGTTTCCGATGCCGTGTTCCCATGTTTCCGATGCCGTATTTCCGATGCCTTGTTCCCGTGTTTTCGTGTTTCCGATGCCGTGTCCCCGTGTTTCCGATTTCGTGTTCCCGTGCTCCCGTGTTCCCGTGTTTCCGATGTCGTGTTTCCGTGTTTCCGATGTTGTGTTCCCGTGTTTCCGTGTTTCCGATGTCGTGTTCCCGTGTTTCCGATGTCGTGTTCCCGTGTTCCCGTGTTCCCGTGCTCCCGTGTTCCCGTGTTCCCATGTTCCCGTGTCTCCGATGTCGTGTTCCCGTGTTTCCGATGCGTGTTCCCGTGTTCCCGTGTTCCTGTGTTCCCATGTTCCCGTGTTTCCGATGTCGTGTTCCCGTGCTCCCGTGTTCCCGTGTTCCCGTGTGCCCGTGTTTCCGATGCCGTGTTCCCATGTTTCCGATGCCGTATTTCCGATGCCTTGTTCCCGCGTTTTCGTGTTTCCGATACCGTGTCCCCGTGTTTCCGATTTCGTGTTCCCGTGCTCCCGTGTTCCCGTGTTTCCGATGTCGTGTTCCCGTGTTTCCGATGCCGTGTTCCCGTGTTTCCGATGTCGTGTTCCCGTGTTTCCGATGCGTGTCGTGCTCATGTGTTCCCGTGTTTCCGATGCCGTGTTCCCGTGCTCCCGTGTTCCCGTGTGCCCGTGTTTCCGATGCCGTGTTCCCATGTTTCCGATGCCGTATTTCCGATGCCTTGTTCCCGTGTTTTCGTGTTTCCGATGCCGTGTCCCGTGTTTCCGATTTCGTGTTCCCGTGCTCCCGTGTTCCCGTGTTTCCGATGTCGTGTTTCCGTGTTTCCGATGTTGTGTTCCCGTGTTTCCGTGTTTCCGATGTCGTGTTCCCGTGTTTCCGATGTCGTGTTCCCGTGTTCCCGTGTTCCCGTGCTCCCGTGTTCCCGTGTTCCCATGTTCCCGTGTCTCCGATGTCGTGTTCCCGTGTTTCCGATGCGTGTTCCCGTGTTCCCGTGTTCCTGTGTTCCCATGTTCCCGTGTTTCCGATGTCGTGTTCCCGTGCTCCCGTGTTTCCGTGTTCCCGTGTTTCCGATGCCGTGTTCCCGTGTTTCCGATGCCGTATTCCTGTGTTCCTGTGTTCCTGTGTTTCCGAGGCCGTGTGCCCGTGTTTCCGATGCCGTGTTCCCGTGTTTTCGTGTTTCCGACGCCGTGTCTCCCCGTGTTTCCGATGCCGTGTTCCCGTGTTGTCGTGTTTCCGACGCCGTGTCCCCGTGTTTCCGATTTCGTGTTCCCGTGCTGCCGTGTATTTATAGAATAAGAACATTGCTTGAATTTTAGAACTGAACATATTTACATTGAATACTATAGGGTCGCCTTAAGTTTAATATATTTAGGTCAATTGTTTAGATGACCGACGGTGGCCCTGGTGCAGGTATCGAAGGTGACACCGTAATGTAGCCTTAAGTTTATATATCTTGAGCCAATAGTTTTTTAGTGGATACCTCTTTCTCACTGCAAAATCTGCATCCGTTAAAACATTGAATTGATGTGGAAATCAAATATATTGATTTAAAATTAATAGTAATGCAATACCATTTTCATATTCCGATAAGTTGGAACAATTAAATCAACCCTGAAGATCTAACTTCCATGCTCCATCTTACACATATTTATAGTGTAGCTATAGCGTCACAAAGTAGTGTGCTAATTCCAAATATGTCTGTTAGTGGCACGTGTTTTTATTTATTTATCGTATATATGTCTGTAGTAATTTATTGATTATATGATTATCTGTTAGGCCACTGGCGCATGTGAGGAAAGCAAGACTGTAGTATATTCTTAAGTTATATATATATTTTACGTATATTGTTGTCACGGCTATCATACTCGAGGCCATCCATAAGAGCCATCGCGGCAAGGCACCCTTTGGAACCCGGCTAGTGTATGGCCTCCAACTGCTCGCCCTACACCACCAGCGCACATGTGTGCACTTAGATTGAATGCCATTAATCAAGCTTATGATCATTTTACTGCTCTGCACTATTCAAAAAAGAAACCTTCAGCACATACGGGCTTATGAAGTATAGTTTGTAACATATAGAAGATATGCAATACCAGTAAACGGTAACTCATGCAGCTTTGCTTTCTCTAATCAAACATATTTCAGCCGTTCAGCAAACATGCATCTAATATACTTGTTGAATGATTTCGAAGGATACAATGCTGATGCAGATGAAATACCAGTAGATTTCTAAACATATTTAGTTCCAGACGTGTTTACAATTTCTAAATAGAGGTAGAATTAATTTTCAATACAAAATTAATGAAGAAAGGAACTAACTATCAGTATGGTCTGAATCAACCTGTGAAATTTACTGCAGTTCACTCCCAAGGAAATGCCACTCAAAGACCAATGAATGGAACCTCCCAGTCTCCTATATTATCTAAAAAGCAATCCTACAGAATCAAAACACCGAGTCAGAAATTCTTTGAGAGCAGTTTGCTACTTCGCAGTTCTATGCTTCTACTTCTCCTTTTTCTTTGAGACCACTGTAAGTCACACTTTTTGTTCAAGATAAAAAATAACTCATTTCAGCAAGTTGGAAAGTAAATCAAAATAGCAGTGGTGATTGATGGCAACTTAGGATATAAATTTTCTTATAGCAATGCTAGGGTACAAAACCACCGACTTTCAGCTGGAACAAATGTTTTCAGTTGTAATTAATCATAAGCAGGAAGAATATAGGACACGATACGATCAGATCTACGATAGCCAGAGAAAAGCAACTTATATGATCATGCATTAGAGAGGACATTAAGAATAACACTCAATTGTCCAACGGAACTTACTGCCCTTTCATCTGATTTCTAAACATACAGGGAATAAAGCTCCAGACAGTTCGTAAAAAAATCGATATGCCTTATATTTCTGTTGTAGGTATAGACAAGACAGGTAACAATGAATCTACTTGAGTCGTAAGAAATGAAGAGAGGAACAAGCTCTGATCACCACTTGCCCAAAAGCGAACTAAAATCTGCAGAGTATATACAATATATATATATATATATATATATATATATATATATATATATATATATATATGTACAGTGAGCTAGTAATCTTGGACACCGTGTCTCCTTATTAGATAAACCTGGCTACTTTGTATTCCTGATCATAAAGTTTTGCTTGAAAAGAAGAGCAATGTTGCAGCTTATATATACCTGAATGATAATGTTGAGACTGCTCAAAATTGTGAAGAGATCGAATAGATAAAATCAAACGCTCAATGAAATCTTGAGGGCACTCCTCATAAGTAGCTGCCGCACTACCAACAGGGCATTTCCCAGGTTCACCTACAAACCATACAAAAGGGAAAAACCATTCATACACTCAACATATTAGAAGAAACATACAAAAATAATATTGAGTTTTAATATCATCTACTTTCTGTAAATAGCCCCATGAGGCCCATGTATATGAAGTTGTATGTATAGCAAAGAAGAGAGACAAGGGATGTAGTGATTGCAGAAATTTCTTTAACTACCACAGGTAAGTAACAACAAAGTACCAGATGTGGGAGAAACCAAGTCTTAAAATAATCAGTAGGATAAATAACACATGAACTTGGCCTATGATATGCTAACTCAGGTTAACGTGTTAAAGTGCTTACCAAGCACAGACAAGGATGGAATGGCCAGCATCTCATAAATCACACACTGACTATCTTTTGGTCTTACATACAGAGTTCTTTAAACTATCTGAGCAACATATGAATTCAGGCCATGCTCAAGTCGAACTGTCGAAGTATGTACTGTAATATCATATTATAACCTGGATTATTAATTTTCAATTTGACACTGCAGTAGATCATTCATCACACATTCAATGATCACTGATCTTAAGACTTATTTTTGCAATTTGGCACTGCAGGAGCTCACTGAGAAAATTCTCCAACCGAGTTTGACACTAAATAAACTAAAAATGAAGCCTCGAACATAAGGCACCCAAGAATCATCTAAAGTTGGTCAATCTAAAAAATGGAGTGTAAACAAATAGGAGATGATATTGTTCGAAAACAGAAGTTGGAGGAGATGGGCATAATACCACAAGTAGCAGCGATGACCGCATGCCCTCTCTGCCTCCTCATGACTCAGCGAATGGAATTTCGAGATATAGTGCCGTCGCCTACTGCTGCATTACTCCTGGACATAAAATGAGGTATGAATATTGTCACCCTGAAATTTTGGAAGTGGCTGGAAACTCAAGACATGACGCACAACAGGACACTAATTATTTTTCAATGAATAACATATATACATGCACTCTAAAATGACCACCAGACAAGCAAACAAGGAAAAGCTAGTGAACTGCAAAATACTCTACCTCCAAAAGAAGACTAATGGATATGATTAGCAAGAGCAGAGTCCAAAGTAAAATAAAATAAAAGAAAGAACAAAATGAGACTATCTAAAGGAAATTCAAGTGGAATTTCAGGCACTGTACCTGATCATTTCATAAGGAAGTGGGCTCAGCTTGCAATCTGCATTTTGGCATCTATGTGGAAATTATATCAAGTAGCTGGAAGCAAGAAAGTAGCTGGTTGCTAGCTCCAAATTTCTGCATTCAGGCGAAGTTGGCTGCTAGCTCCAAATTTCTGCAAAAAAAAGGGCCACAATACACAATTTTTACCGACTATAATAGCCTACTTCTTCTGTAAAAGATTCTTCTTAATCCTTAGCAGGAGGGGATTTAGAGGTACTGTAAGGAGGAAAATAAACCTTACCTCGACCTGGTCCAGTGGCGCTTGGGCGAGTTCCCCTTCAAGGTTCAGAGTTCAGATGCAATGCACCCGCTTGGGTCGGTGCCCTTTCGAGCTTCAGACGTCCTGATAGCCTGCTGAATAAAGACACCCTGCTTTTCATAACTGTAGCCTGAAGTGGTCTTAGCAACATAAATGCTAAATCAGTTAACAAAAGCGTTCCTCTAGACGCTTATACAAAATATGCTCCACGCGTTCATTGAAGCATCAAACACATGAACTCCAGGCAGCTTGAAGTGGGAGGAGCATAAAAGCTATATTGAAACCTAATTAGCCTCCACTTACATCTGATTGAAACATAGAACCGCACGAACTAATGTCTAGCAAAAGCACCAATGACAAACACAGATACATACGCAGAAATAGATAGATGTAAGGGAGCCTAGTAGTCCATACCATATAAACAGAGATAAAATGCAGCTTACAGCTGAAGCACTGGAGTGTGCTGAGACCAGTTTAGTAGGTCTTTTTCCCTACCGGCATTGGTTTCCATCTAGCAGGTTCTTTTTCCTACTGTCATTAGTTTCTAATTACAAAAGCATGCTTCAGCACAAGCACACGCTTACACAAAATACCCTCCACATGTGCACTTAAGCAGCAATCACATGAGGTCTATGCCGCAGCATTAAAGATACATCTAACAGCAGTGTGGAGGCAAACAGCAAGGCCATTACATCCCGCCGATAGCGGTAGACAGGTCATGCAGATGCAAAAGTCGCTCGATAAGGCGATAAGGCTGTCTTCAAGGCTCGACGATGTACGGGGAAGACACGCTGGGGACCAGCGGACGTCGAGGCTCTGAGCAGCAGAGAACCATCTAAAAACCCTTTACCTGTTTCTTGTGAGCTAATCTCATAACAAGAACCATACAGGAAGCAAGGGTTGTACGGAATATAACCTGGTCACCACAGAAAATAAGAAAAAATTAGGCAAACAGATTTCTACTGAAGAGTAGAAAGAACATACATAGTGCAGTCATCAGTCACCTTATTTACAAACGACCTGCAAGCACGGCAGGCAAAGAACTACTTCTGTTTCTTCACTGCTCCAGACCCCTTGCCACCTGACGGCGGCTTGCTGCACGAGGAAACAGTCCACTAAATATATCTCCAACAGATGAAATAGGTAGGGGCTGGCATGTGCACAGCATGAAAAGGGAAAATATGATCCCTGGAGCTGAACTAATATATCAGAAACATCGCAGTAATCATAACCACTTAAAACTTACTTCTTGGTCTTAAGGGGCAGGTCATGAGCATCTTTCTCTTCAACGGTTTTGGAAGGATCATCCACCACAGTCTTTATGGGCTCAGGGGTCACCACATCAGCACCTTTCTCTCCAACGGTCGAGGAAGGATCAACAACCATAGCTTCCACAGCACTCTAAATGATTTACCAAGCGAAAACAAGTCAGAGGAAGAGCAGCGAGGGTTTACAGAGATAATCAGTATATAGGAAAACAAACACCCAGCACCTGGGCAGATGAAGTACCATCCTCTAGAACAGCGTCATTGTTTCTTTTGGAAGATTTACCAAACAAAGAGCGCTTTGCGCCACGCCTCGGGGCAACAGCGCTGCTGCAATAAATGATAGGATGGCAAGAGAATGAAGAAAACAAATGGAAAAGAACTATACAATTCCACAACACTTCAGAATTCAGTACCATGGAGATGGAGTTGAGGGGGTGATCTTGCCAGTAGAAGGAGGTGTGTGTATCTGAGGACAAATAAATGATCATTTAGAAAAAGGGCATAAAACGTGTCAATCAACCCAACAGGCAAAGAATGTATTGTATGAGCTATACCTGAGAGGCAGGAGAACCAACTGCACGACTCGCAGCAGGAGACATGTTTAATCCAGGCAATAGCACCGGTGGTAAGACAGGAAGCTTTTCACCAGAAATACGAGTGATTGATGTATCCTTGCCAGACCCAGAAGCAAGAGCAGTAACAAAGGCAGGCAACTCAGGTTTGTAGGTTTCTTCAATTCTATTGACCTGGAAAGACAACTCCTCTGCATTTTTAACCTTCCATTTTTTGGATATGGAGACCATGAGCTTGTATTTCTGGCCAACGAGATGAGTTATCTGAGGCGGAATATTGACATCATGCCTCGCAAGGTTGGCCATTTCATCGACAGTAGCACAACCAGGATACCTCTGACGAAGTATACTAATCAATGGTTTCCCGATAGCACCAGCCGCGACCTTGTCAAACATCACAAATTCAGCTTCCGACGTGCCATCAGACGCGAAGACAGAAACACAGTACCTGAAAATTAAGAGGAAATTAAGTTATCACCTCAGAAGCAGCAGCAAGCAATAAATCAAAGGAATAAATGTTGAAGGTTCTAACGTTGGGTCGGCATCAACAGAGGAGCAGGTATCGTCTGAGCATCTATACTGATAGCCAGTATGTTTAGATGACTTGCGGCAGGTGGTGCATGAAGGGAACCACCAACGCTGATCAGGACCGAGCCTGTCAATAGTCACAGTACAGAGAAAGCGCTTGTCCTAGAGAAAAGAAACAGCCCAGATGAATGATACGCTGTACTACAAAAGACCATGTGCTGAACCAGAAAAACAGCAAGCGCTTACCATGTCAACAAAAGGATCAAGGTCGGTGAGTTCTTTGACGGTCTTATCAGTCGGCTTCTCCTGAGCCCTAGACACGAGAGCACCTGGCCCTGTAGGAACATAGGAAGCCAGGGGAATGAACTGCTCTCCAAGACTGCAGAAATAAAATACCAAACGACATCAGAAAGCTGGATAAAATCAACATAAAACAAAGACAAAATCGTCAGGCTATGTAATATAAACCTTGCACGGAAGGAGTTAATGTCAGGGATATCTTCATCGATGTACCAGCGGCAGGGAGCACTCCCACTGAGGCCTTTAACACCTACAGCAACATATAGAATGAGAAACAACCAATATCTAATCAATTAGGCATGGGCATAGCGATAAGACAGATTTGAACAGAGGCAGCAAATAGAGAATAACCAAACAGCTAAGCAGCAAGAAAACACATAGCAGTTGAGCAACAGAAATAGTTATCGAAGGCCATAAAGAAGAAAGGATCCTAGCAATTACCTTTAGCCACTTTAGGGAGCAAGCCCACGAATATAGCTATAACTGGTTCTTTAGCACCCATCGCACAGACTGCTTCTCCGTCAAATTCAACAGCACGGTCACCCCAGAGAATGATCCTCATTCCTGGCCTCTGTATAACGACACCCACAATAACAGTAAGAAACGCTGATGAGCGGCACTTACAACGGGCAGAAAGCAAAGTCGATAGCAAGCAGAAGAACTCACAGCAGGTCAGCCAACATGATAGTCCTTGTGTTTGAAGATGCCGTCTGATACATGGACTGAACAGATATCACATCAGAAACCATAGTAATCCTGCCTATAACATCTGCAATAGAACAAATCAGAAAACACAAGTTAACCACATAAGCTGAAATCGAGCTATAGAAACCACAACTAAGGAAGACATAGGTTTAGATGGATAACTGAATGGAAGAAGTATAAGTCAGAATATAGAACTGACCAACGAAACGTTCAGGGTACTGGCTGGGCTTTGGGATATCTCCGAAAGCAGTCAAGCTGTATGTGCAGAAAGGAAAAGAGTCTTCCAACCCAGGTTTTGGTTCAACCATGGTATATCTTGTAAACTGCACCATTACAGGTCCCTCCACAGGCCTATAGGTTGTCTTTGATTCTTTACCTAAGAACTTCTTAACAACATAGACCTTGCCTTCCTGAATCACATCTTTGAGGCGCTCTGCCGTGCCTCTAATTGAAGGGACCTGAGCATGCATGTAAGTTCCCTGAAGAAACACCAGCTGCATTAGACTGAGCAAAAACAAAGGCATAGTCCCAAATGCGGTGACAGAACACAATGCTTGTCGTGTCTAAAACTATAGGACCCACCTCACTATCAATCAGGACAAGATCAGTATGGATGATGGGTCCTTCATCAGTTCCGCCACGGAAATGCGAGCGGCGAGAAACAAGGACGCAAATGGTACTCTGGTCATCACCAATGGTAAGCTCAGAAAGCTTGTTGATCGCCATCTACAAAAAACATGACAAGCACGATTAAAAAGACAAGGATTGTCAATGGATAGGCAAACTGAATGGAAGGAACACCAATCTATACCTGGGAGGAAACGATAGCACTACATGTATTAAACAGAGCAAGATAACAAAATCAACCAGTGATTCAAAAGCAAATGTATAAAAGATAAGTAGACAGCAGCATGCACCCAAAAGTAATCATCCAAAAGACATAGGTCAAAAGGCAGAAGTAACTGTCCAAAAGACATAGGTCAAAAGCCTGCAGTAGACAAAAGTACGTAACATACATAGTTATGTAATTAGAATAGTGAGCAGTACTATTTATCTACAAGAGATTCGAAAATCTCAGAGAACACAATATTTCTAGTCTCAGAACCGCAGGTACCATCTTCATTCTCAACTAATATATGGAGTGCCTTTTTAGAGGTAACGCGCGAGACAGCGACGTAAAACTGGCCATGGGTGAAGACAGGAGTTTTCAGATAAAGACCAACGGACGAAAGAGTTGTCCCTGGCTTTTGTTAATTGTCATGGCATATGAAATCCTAATGGGAAACTGTCGCCGGTGCAAAGTAAAAGGCCACTTAGGATCTCTAACAGTCAAGCATATCCTTGGTATATAAACTATCTCCGATATTGGAACCAGTCATCACAACAGCCTCAATGAGCTTTTGAGCAAGCCTAGTAACAATAAGCCTTGTGCCGTTACATAGACCAGTTGCCTGGCTTATGTTCCTAAGTAGCATAATTGGCACACCTTTTTTAAGAACCAGCTTATGATAAGGAAAGTTATTTACTTTTATGGTATTTAAAACCTCAACAGGATAAAAAATATCTATGTTACGAGCTCCATCTGATGAGTTTCCCGTCGAGTCACAGCTTAAGTATTCCCTTTCCTCACCAGGTACCATAGAAAGAACATGATCATTGATGGTCATAGCCTGATCATTCGTCGGTGTTAAAATCGCTCTCTCTTTCAAATACTTTGGATCAGCGAAACGCTTTAGGAAATCTACATAAACAGCATCGACAATAGCTGGGATTGTGGGGCCATCAGTCTGAACCAAATGTTCGCTGGGAATGCTTATCCAAGTAGGGGCAGACTCCCCCTCCCTTGCAACAGCAGGAATGGTGCCATTGCCAATGTTTAACACCCACTGATCAAAAGCTTTTGCCTCAGCCTGCACATTAGGATCCTCAGTCTGGACAGCTAGACGCATGTTAATTGTAAGGTGAAGAACCGTCACATGATTCCACAGAGGAGAATTTGTAATGGCAGAATTGACAACCTGAGACCGGGTTCCCCCCTCAATAACAGGTAAAATTTGTCTAAGATCGCCACCCAAGACGACTATCTTACCACCAAACGGAACATCGGCTAGTGAAGGATCATGATCAGATAAGATATCACGCAAGGTTCGATCAAGTGCCTCAAAACATTTCCTATGTGTCATCAAAGCTTCATCCCAAATAATAAGAGATGCTGACTGAATCAAATTCGCTAGCTTAGTAGACCTCCGAATGTCACACACTCCGTTATCATCCAGATCAATAGGAATTTTAAACCTAGAATGTGCTGTTCTACCTCCAGGAAGCAGCAGTGATGCAACTCCTGAAGAAGCGACAGCTAAAACAATTCTTTTGAACCCTCGAAGATACGCAGCAAGAGTATTCCAAAGGAAAGTTTTTCCAGTACCACCATGTCCTGAAACAAAAAATAACCCAGGTTTGTTCTCCCTCACAAGATCTATTATCGATTTAAAAGCCTTTTCCTGGTCTACATTAAATTTTTTCAGCATAGATTCAGCAGTTTCAATAAGCGATTCAAAATCCTGACAAAGCTCATCACTAATCATGTTGCCGTCACACGAACTGCTATCGTAGACAGATTTTAGAGGCAGTTATGATCCAAAATATTAGAACCATTCTTAGCAAAAACAAGACTCAACTCATCTAACAGCAAGTTTTTGAGCTGATCAGCAGGAACACTATATGAAGGATCATGACGATCATTACAGATCTATACTGGATGTCGTCAGCCATATGAACCCAGTATTTTTCGAAAAAAGCATTTTCATCAATGATTCCACAAAAAAGAATCATAGTAACAAATAGCTGACGCAGCTGGTTTCCCATACCCCAATTCAAAGCCTCGTCAAATGCTTCAAACCACTCATTATCGTCACCAAGTAAACCCCTAGCATTACAAGCATCTTTAAATGTCTCATACACAACCCCATTATAACTCCTAACATCAGCATAAGACTTTGCGCCTTTCACAATCATTAGCAGCATTCGAAGAAAATAAAGTTCAGTAGTTGAAGGATGCACATAATAAATCTACCAATCTTCTTGCCCCGTTTTCGTTTCCTCCATTTCTTACCCTGTGCATTCCAAGACCATTTACTGGGAAAGTCACAGTAGGTCAAGGATCTGGCACTTTGTATTTAGCATTAGCAACAAACCATTCTGTTAACATGGTCTTCTTAAGCATGGGATCAGCAACAATAGTCCTAAGCTTAGTCATTGCACGAAATCGAACAATGTGTTTATTTAGCAAATGAACAGCAAGTCTTTCTACAGAAGGGGTTTTGCTGTGTATGTCGTACCCATAACATCTCCAGAAAGAATCATAGGAACATACATAACGACATGCTCTATACTCTTCAATTTCATCTATTCCCTCATCATTTGGATCATCAGAATTTCTAATCCTATCAAACAGAGCTTTCGAAAAGTCAGGGCCCTTGGTAACATACTTATAAAGATATTTTATGACATGTGTTTTGTTACACCACTCAACATTTAAATGAGCTTGATATTTTTTCAACATTGCCATGTTATAGGGTACAACATGCCTGTTATCAAGCCTAACCTTGTTTTTCATGATAAATCGGCCATTATCTGGACGCCTATAGATAGGGAAACCTTTTTCATCAATGGATGTTTCTTCCTGAAATTCTTTAGGGAATTTTTTCGAGCAGAAGCCATCTTGCATACATGGACACTTAGGGTTGTCCTCCCCACATGGTCCATGCATCATGAACTCAGCAACAAGGGCATACCCAAGAGGATCTACCACGGGGTCAGGTATTTCAGCACACACGAACGAATCAATCAAAGCAGGGCTAAGCTCGCCTCGCTCGTCTTTGTCTTGCCAAGTAAGTATATGTGCATGCGGCAACCCCCTTTTCTGAAATTCCACAGTGTGCAACACTGTGAAAGGGAAGTGAAGTTAAAAAACAAAGAGCAAATAGGACTTTAAAAAGAAAGGCAGCAATAAGCTGTATCACCTGCAACAATCTTGCCGTATGCCTTTCCAGATCTAATGTCACGAAGGTAATCGTTAAGCTTCATATGGTAAACCCTAACTGAAATATCAGCCCTATTGTGTGGTTTTTGTCCAGGTTCAACAGAAAGGGCTTCTATTATCTCAGGCCACTTGGGATTACACGTGAATGTAGAAAAAATATCAGGACAGCCATGCACACGAGAGATAGCCACCGCATCTTGAAAATTTTCGATCATATAACGGCGGCCACCATTAAAAGAAGAGGGCAATATATTTTTTCTGCCAACTGAACTTCCATCCATACGGCCTGCTCCAACCGCATCCACAAGTCCTTGCAAATTCTCAGCCCTCAAATCATTGTTCGATAGCAAAATAAATTTTAATCTTGCCTCATCTATGCATACACGAGAATCTACAATCGCTTGATCAGACAACAGACCACAAGACAAATATGGATTATGCTGGCCTTCTTTATAGTGTGAACAAAAACAATAGTAATCCTGCATTGTCATGTTCTTTCTTTTTTTAGGGTCCGAAGGATCTACTGCCCTATAAGGTACACCAAGCTGAAACCCACGTTCACCAAACGGAAAGAGTAGAGGGTATTGTAAAGCCATATAAGCAGGGTGTAATGATGAAATTCGCTGCAAATGAGCTCCTCTACCACGGACTATTATATCACGACAAGGAGTCTCCAATGTTAACTCGCCAACAACTAAGCATGCAAGCTCATCTGTAGAAGGAAGACTAAACTGTGGGCCATCATCTTTGCCAGGAGCAACTAAACGAATAGAAACTTCAGCAAATTTATTTTCAAGCAAAATCTCTTTAGCCATGCGAAACTTTTTTACAAGAGAATTATGAGCGTCTAGCATCAGCATCAGACCATCAACAATATCTCTATCTAATGACCCCAGAATTTTATCTTCCCTGCTCAAAGCCTGAATTCGATTGTCAATTTCATCTCCACCATGAAAACAATAAAGCTCAGCGAATTTTGGAGTATCTCCTTCCTCAGGCAAAAGAGATCCCAACCGATGACATATAGCGCCAGAGATTTTAAAAATGTTTGGACCGCCACCATTATTTATCGATCGATCTATGGTTGCCCCCATCGAAGTAAAAGCAAATAGACAGTTATACTGACGAATTTTTGCAATGAATGCTTTGGCCTGTGGGGGGCCATCAAATTTTAAGAGGTCAAGAAGAAACTGAGGAGGTTTTTTGAAAGGATCAATGAACACTTTTCCACCCTTGCAGCAAAGATTGTAAACAAAGCGTTCCTCCGGAACCGCAGACTTGGACCGCGACCGCACCCTTTCACCGCACCAGTAGGTTGACTTACAGTGACGGCACATAAAAGCTGGTCCTCCATAGAAAGACCTTCCTACATAAGCAGCTAGAGCAAAGTTTGTTCTTAGACGTACACGTAAGACAACAGACTCTCCTAAGATGAGAGAAGCGCAAACAAATCATCCCTTGTATTACCTTTTAAAATATCAACCTCCTCGTCTGTGAAACCAACCCATGAAGGTTCTAAGGGAGAGGCAAATAGGGTATCTGTAAAAAACAGTAACCCAAACCACAAACGGCGTCGTGAACACAAGATAAGCCTAAGAAAACAAACAAAAGCAAAGGAACTAAATGGAACTAAATAAGCACCTGCCGTACGACCACACCACCTATCATGTATGATCTTGCGTTTTTTTCGATTGGTGGCTGTAACTTCCGAGCTAAAAACAGGTAAGAAACCATTGTCTGCAGCAATAACAAATACAGCAGACAAGCAAACACATCAATAAGGCAGTATATATAAAAAACCGGGTCACCGCAAAAGTGAAAAGCAGCAGGGGCATACATTTTCTCTTGGGAAGACCCGAAGCAATGTACCCACCAAAGTCCGGTGGAGGTGGCTTCTTACAGGGAAATGGACTTCCAACAGGCAACCTAGCACCCCCCCTCCGAGGCACAAGTGGGCGTCCCGGTGACACTACAGGTTTCTTAGAGCGAGAAGCACGAGGCAGAAGAGGAGGGCATTCAGGTGACTCCACAGGTTTCTTAGAGCGAGAAGCACGAGGCGAGGGCAGAAGAGGCACACCACCAACCGCCTTGCGTGGCGGCCGACAGGACGACGACCATCCATAGCGCTTGCGCTAGAATATAGACGTGAGAGAATTCATATCCAAAGCACTCGCATATACACCTACATCATAGGACGATGAAGACTGAGCAAATCTAAAGAACCACCGATAAGTTCATGGGCAACTCTAAAAGACTGGGCCATAGAAATACCTGACACAGCAGTAAACCTAGAGTAAGAAATAACCAAAACACCCTTAGCTGGAACAATAAGAACCATAAGAACACTGTGCCGGCAAAATGAAGCAGAAGAATATCCATTGTATTAGGTATGTTTTATAAAATTCCAAAAAGAAAACAAAGTTCAACCTGAGAAAGCAGAAAATAGCAAAATCCAAAAGAACAAAAGAAAACTATACTAATTATCTAAACCGCACTAAAAAAACTCCAACAAGAAAGGTGAGCTAACAAGAAGCAAAAGAGCCTATCTAATGAAAGCCCAAGAAGAAAACAAAGCCTATAGTTCTCTTCAGAGGCTGGGCCATAGTAAGTTGACAGGCCTCTTTAAAGGCTGGGCCTCTTTAAAGCGGGTTCAGATCCATAAATCTTACAAGAAAGCCCACGGGCCTTTTAAAAGGCAAGACCACCAAAAAGCCTGGGCGAGCCTGGGACATTTAAAAAATACCTTTGTGTATAAAACACAACATGCCTCTACACAAACTGAAGCACTGCAAGAACACGGGAGGGAAAAAATGACTGCACGCACGATGACAATTAACATTTTATACAAGGAGGCAACACAGCACAAAAAAATTCAATGTCTGGCACGTAAAGCATTTGAACACACCCCAGAAGTCACTATACAAAAACTACTAACAGCAATAACACCGTTTTGAATACAAGAAATAATTACAGAGTCTACACCACCCCAGAAGTCACTATACAAAAACTACTAACAGCAATAACACCGTTTTGAATACAAGAAATAATTACAGAGTCTACACATTACTCATGGAAGCCATGAGGTAAGAGCACAATAAACTCCAGTCTAACGTACCCTGGCCAACGGGTGTCACAGCGGCCTCTCTCTCTAATCTTTCAGCGTACCTAGCAGCACAAACAGCAACAAGAATAGCAGAACGCATAGTCTGCCTATAAACCCTCATGCTTGCATAATTGTAGTCTCCGACAACGAACCCATATATCCCCTGCAAAAACCTTATCGCCTGCATGGCAGCGTGATCGTAAGCACCGGCGCAGCCACGAGAAGAATTGCTCCAAAAAAATGCCTCCGCGGCACTGTGCCGGCACCTTCCGAAGGAAGTTCAAGCTCTACACCAGCTAAAACCGAACCATCCTCGGTCACCTCACGCAAGTAAAACAACGCCGGCAAAGCACAGCGAACTGCAAGCGTCTCTAAAATAGGGATGACGAACGACACGACAGCACACATCCTGTAGAGCATCGTAGAACACAGAAACACAACGCACGGACATAAGCCGTATGAAGAAAAGAACCATAAGTAACAATATATAACGCCCGAACATAGGCATACATCACATATATATGCACAGTATAACTTTGGTGCCCAAGAAGTTCACCTCGAGATGAGCAGCCGACAGAGGAGAACACCCTGAACCTCTTCAAAGGCTGGGCCAAAGTTCACCACTATCCAGCAAGACCCTTTTATATCTGCATTAAGTACAAACAAGAGCTTAGTAACATTATCCATCAATTCGACTTTCATATCAGCCTGTAGTAAAAAAAGCACTGTCATTTCTAGGTGACAAGATGGTAATGACAGTAATGACCATTTGTCTGGGAAGAAATACATTAGGCTATTAGAGAAATGCAAAATCATTGATACACAGATATTTGCAATAAACGTACCACATATAAGTGGCCTAGTTAATAGCAGACACCACCAAGAAAACACATCGAGCTCAAGTGTTGAATTAATCGTAGTGTTGTAGCACCTCTACCTGGTTACAAAACCGGAAAAGCTATCGTTGCAATATATAAGTACAGAAACTCTTATATAAAGGTTGTAGTTTACTGACATAGTATGGTTAGAAAGCTAGGGAACACTAATCTTAACGCCAATGTGTGATGACATGGGTCCCTTGCTTATAAACAATAAATTGAGAGAGGGCACCTGAACGTTGAACTAAATTAGCAAAAATCTATTGGCCAACTATTGACAACCAATGTTAAACACACCAATCTATTGAAGAACAAGCATCAGTCATCCACTCCCAGGAGCCCAGCAATCTTCCCCAACTCCACAAGGCACCAGAGAGCAGCTACAAGTACCTATCATCAATCTATTGAACACCAGAGAAGTGCAGCAGGGGCTACAAACAGTCCCGCTTCAAATCCTTCCTACCATGGAGAAGAACAGCAGGCGGCAAAGAAAAGAGCAGCAGACAGACATTTAATCAAACAATTCACGCGCAGGACGAACAAAGACTGTAGAAGTCACGGAGAGAAAGCGGAGCACCTCACCTACTGCTTTGGACCGAGGGGACGGAGAGGCTGAGGCTTGGAGGAGGGCGCGTGGTGGAGGAGGCTGGAGAGCTGGAGTAGGCAGTGGGCTGGAGCAGGGCCCCCTCGAGCGGGAGCCTGGCCGCCGGGCGCCAGTTGCACGGCTTCTTGAAAAGCAAAATATCCTGGATCAGCGCACCAGATCGACGAAATCCCTAGAAAACAGATGCACCAACAACCTCAAATCAGAGCAAGATCCCGATATTGCACGGCCAGAATGCTTGGGTTGACAGGAGTTGGGGTTTCTTGATTTTGGAAGAGGAGAGAGCTTCCTTGTGGGAGCTAGGGGAGGACGAGATACGCTTACCCGTGGAGAAGGAGTCTGCCGGCGCCGAAATCGGTGGTGTAGCCCGAGGCGGCTTCGATGGACGACGGCGACAGCAGCGGCGCCGGCGGCGCGAGACGAGCAGGTGGAGGAGGAGGAGGAGATGCGGGAGGGGATCGGAGGAGGAGAGACGAAGCACGATTGGGCTAGGGTTCGACCGCGGGCGCTGACTTTGTCCTCTCGCGGAAAAGCGAGGGCGGCTCGCGATAGGCGGAAAAGCGAGAGAGACGCGAGCGCCGTGCTGCGCGTGGGCCCGGGACGCCGGAGGTCCCGCACGTCATCGACGCCGTGTGTCCGCCAGCGAGTGCGAAACGTAAAGCGACGACGATCCGACGGCCCGGAGCGACCGGAGGGTGGAACGGACGGCCGATATATTCTGCCCCGGATTGCACAGTGTCAGGCCGAGGACACGCCCCAGAAGTGCCGGCAGTTTATAGGTAGAATTTATAGAGACATGCAAGTATTGGCAGCTGTGATGGTCTAATTTTTGGATTTGGTTTAGGTGAGTAATTCCTGGATGCCTACCTTTCATAGGGCTAATTCTGTAAATACTTTTGGAGTGTGATTTTCGTTTCAATAAAGCTGGCTCTCTCTAAAGTCTAAAGAAACTGTCTCTATTTTCGCCATGTTACGACCTGTAATGGCGCAGCTATGCTTAGCTGCTTTTCTTTGCTCGTGCTTAATGATTCGATAATCGACATCATGGCCTGAACAAGCTAGTGTTTTTTAATTAGACAGCGCAGGCTTCAGTAGTTCTATGTGGCGGACAAGGATAAGAAAAAGCGGAAAGTCATTTGTGCTCCCTGAGTTCCACTGCTCCCTTCGTTTTAAAAAGTCAAAAAAATAAAATAAATAGAAGTTTTAAAATAAATTGAAAATAATTCTAGATGAAATCCATGATGTAGCCTACAAACGTGCAAAATCACAACGCGAAATTGTTTGTATTATGGGCTACACAAAAATGAAAAAATCTTTAAAAATTGGAGATTTGAAACACTATACTCAGATATGTACATTTTTCCTTTTTTATGTAGCTTAAAATACAATGTATTTCTAATTAAAATTGTGTACGTTTTTAAAATACATCATTGAGAATATCCATGTTTTTTCACATTTTTTGAAACTTTGAAATATGACTTTTGAATTTTTTTTAAACAGAAGGAGCACTGGAGCAAGAAATGCTCCCTTCGTTGTAAAAAAATCAAAAAATATGTAGAAGTTTTAAAGTAAATTGAAAATAATCCTGGATGAAGTCCATGATATGTAGCCTACAGACGTGTAAAATCACAACGCGAAATTGTAGCAAGAAATCTCCACTCAAAAGAAAAAGGCCTAATTGCACTTGTGCTAATGTGTCTTAGACCTCGTTTGACACCTATCATTATATGTCATTTGGAAGAAACGAAATGATGCCATCATTTCATTTGGAAAATAAATTGAAAGAGTTAGGGATAGAAATTGTCATAACATACGATAGACATTTGTTAGAATTCTAAATGAAACGGCATGTCTAATTCCATGCATGATCGCCAAACAGATTGGTTAAATCACAAATGAATACAACAATTCCGGCTCAAAATAATGGTTATCAAACGACCTCTTAGTGATCGATTGTCGAGTAAATCTCGCTCCTGCTTGGCGGTGCTATCCTTATGGCGTTCTCCAGCTATGAGACAGGATGAGGCGCAAATGATCGAGCGGACCGACCGACCGAAAATTACGTGCATTACGTACCTTGAATCCGTCGTGCAGAGAACGACTCTCCTTTCCGTGGGCGCGTTAATTAACCCCACATGCTCCGAGCACATCATGATCACTCTCAGTCTTTATCTAAAAAAATGATCACTCTCAGTGCAAGACTTTAGAAGTAACCTGGCTGGTTACACCCTCGATCGAGCCTCGATATTGATTTGCTTATCACCTAATTAAGCACTCTTCCAACAATATTTTGACCATCCGTCCACGCATACACAACTCGGTCGATCGATCGATCTTCGTGAACGAAAATGACAAGTAATATTGGTTTGCTTAATAAGGGGGACAAGTAGATAAACACGAGGCCTGGCTATATTTCCACTTGACACTGAACTACGGGCGGACCCCATTTTCCGATTCGTCAGCTTGCTGACTCTGAGCCTTTCTGCTGGGACGAACGACGTGGAGACGGCGGAGCCCACCGGTGCCAGGTGGAAATGCCACGTGCGTGGAACTGTGGATAAGTTCAAGAGAGAAAGTTGTGGCGCAGAAGCCACAGGCAACCTACCGCATTTTGCTCTGCCGCTGTGGGTGCAAGTGCAACCACGTGATGCTGTCCCGTTGTGTGGTGCCCGATCGAGGCCACGACGGCAACGTTACACCCTCTGCCTCTCACTGTAGCCAGCCACATCCGACGGTGATGCATGGCGTGTGTGTGTACACGTTTGAAGAGAACCTCGCTGGCATGTTTGCATGCATGGTGTGGTCCTACGTGGAGACCGATGCAGATGTACACAACCATACACCTCTGATTTTCCTATTTCAGATTCCATTCATATACGATGTTGGAAACTTGGAATACCAGACACGCATGTATGTGTCTATTGCAATCAGGCATGGACGCAGGCACGCACCTCAAGGGTTAGTTCCTCTCTACTCCCTCCGTTTTTAAATATAAGATGTTTTAGGTGCTTCACATATTGTCTAGATATATGCTAAAATAAGTGAACATGCACACTAAAACGTGTCTTATACATGTGAATGTGGACTGATGCTAAAACATGTTATATTTAAAAATGGAGGGAGTACTACTAAAAGAATACCCCGCGTTACAGCGGGAATCTCTTTAAAAAATTATTATGTAAATGACATGAAATATCCAATTGTCCATATTCAGTTGATCACAATAGTTGAGACACTAAATTTAATTCGTGTGAAATTGTTAAATATTTGAGGACTAAATATTAGTGACGTGGCCAATTATATGGCTGGAAAACATGACATGAAGAGGTTGCATGGAAACTATTATTAATTATTGTTAGTGGAGATGACATGGACAATTGATTGGACAATATAGTGGGTGATGTGGATAGCTTGCATGTTTAGATAGAAAAATAATTAATGCACTTAATGGGGTTTCACTTTCTAAAAGGTATAGATCGGTAGATTTGGAAGTAGGAACAATCGACTCCACCACTACCGGTATCAGGCTATTTGCCAAGGGGAGCCTTGTTCATCAAGAACTCGGCAAAGATTGCTACATATGGCGTGTGCATGCTAAAAAAACAATCGGTAAAGAGCTGGCACTCCGCAAACAAGGTACACGACATTCGATAAGTAAGGACACTCAACAAACGAGGTACACGGGGCACTTGTTAAAGGTCATACTTAACAAAGAAGCCAAACATGTCTTCAAGAAAATCGGTGGCTGATTCTGCTCCCAACGTGGCACGACAGTAACAGTCATCCACGATGAATTCGTAGCACATCTAGTGGATGGTGGCTAGGGATCCGGGAGGATTAGATCAGCCTGGACGAGGTCGTAGGATGAAGGGTGTGAGCGGGATTCGTTTACGCGGGATTTGATTATGGACTGATGTTAGTGTTTAACGGTTTTGGATTAAACCGTAAACGGACGACGGGCGAAAAACACTGAAACAAACACCTACTTAGTAAAATTTGCTATTACACTTGACAAATTTGTCAACATGAAATTTCTACTCAATACTAATCTACAAGTTTTTTGTTTTAAAATTCTAGTGTGCATAATTGTAGTATACTTTCAATAACTTTAAAGAATATATCCATCTTTGAAATATGTTTCAATTGCGTCTACATATTACATAGGTTTATTATTTCTTTTGATTCTTTTTCTTTTTTTACTCAATCGAGTACATCTCGATATGAGGAAAAAGACGACAACCCCATGTCCATTCACATGATAATTTTTCGCACTCACACTAATCTTATAGTCGATTTTAGTATCACTAAATATTTGTACAGAGAGCTCTAAAGCGTAATGTCTTACAAATTTTGGGATATAGAGAAAGTGAGCCTAACTCACAAGTTTGGAAGAGTGGCTGTCCAATCCCACCACCTTGATTTGAGTGCTCGCATACACAAATTTGAGTTCCTATTTATATTGTAGAGTTCCTCTACTTTTTTCCTCACCATCTTCGATATAGTTCTAGTGCATACGGTTTTTCATCTTGTGTAAGTAAATAGAAAACTCTAGAGTATATGCTATGATAACTTGGGTGTAGGTAAATACAATGTATTAGGTGTATGACGTGTATACATTACAAAAAAGCTTGTCTCGTTGGCGTTTCTTGAAACCGTGCATTTAGGCATCTATCATGCCACATAAAAAGAAAAGAACTTCCAAAAGGAAAGGGAAAATGGAAAGCATGTGCATGCATAAGTCCATGACATATCTTAAAACTATATATATATATATATAAGTTTTTGCACTCCTATAAGTGGACATATGTGAATAAGCACTTTAAAGTAGGTTGGCGAGGACATTACCACCATCAATACAACCTCGACAATTACAGATTTAGTCACAAAAGGCGTGCCAAATAGATAAATGATCTGGTAAAATTTAACTTAACTTTATCTTATAACCTTGATAATATGGATGTGCTTTCATCTCGTTTGTCACCGTTAACTGAACACAACTGCTTGTCTAGGAGCCAACAACATTTGAGCTCATGAAGATGAAGAAACAATATTGACGAAACAAATTTTGATTGAATTACATGCTTTCACATTTTCCTATGACCATTTTGCTATTGCACCATCCTGGAAGAGCAACGTGACAATGAGCATACCACTATAACCTCCTCCAAGAATATTTTTTAACCCAATAAACCTTTCAGCATCTTGAACGTGTAACAAAGTAATGGTCGGTTTGGGGGGAGTTGTCCAAACTGTTAAACGTTGAGTTTTGGACAAGCTCCTCACTAACTCTCGAGGTTGATCATATTCCTTATAGGAAGGGATGCAAATATTTGGGTTACTTTTCCCCCTTTTCAAATAGCTAAGAGGTCGCAGTTGTTATAAAACCGCATATCCTCTACCCTTATTTCCAATCAAACCATTAGCTAGAAGATACAAACTTACACAAAGACTACGAGATATTCTTACAAACATTGCTATTGTGGTTTCAATGGATTCACGAGAATGAGCTTCTTTTTCTTCCTAATTCTTTATGTAAAGTTCCACCCATTAGCTTGTGTCATTCTTGGTTTGTCGTTCGGCGATGATGCGACATTGGGTCAAACTTTTTGTACCTTCGGATTGTCTTCCCACCGTTCGAGTCACATCCAACTTGGCAGGTTAAACTTATGTACCCGGTTGTTTATGCTGCTAGTTATCCTCCCCAACTTTGCCCTACGACATGAAGATCAGGTCAGCCAGCCTTGGGCATGAAATACTCTACCGAGTTCATGCCTTTTCTGGATTGATTGAAGTACTTATATGTTGATATTAAACTTCCACAACCACGTATTAAGGAATCTTAGGTAACTGAAAGGCAAACAGCTCCCCTCAAAAAAATAAAAAACAGACCTTCATTAGTGGATACTAAGATCACCAAGCTAGCTTATTGGACCAGTTACCTTTATTCGAAAAGGGGGTGAAAACCCCGGTCTCTGCATATTTAAGTGTATTACAATCACGGATCTTGTAAGATCAATACATGAATCAACCATTTGAAAAAAAAACATGTTTAAGTAAACTACGCATCTTAGTGTCTACTTGTATACCGCCACCTAGCCGGACTGAAATTATCCCTAGCGACCGTAAGCAGTTGTGTGCACCAAGAAGCAATAAGTTCCCGCTGATCCGTCGGAAAAAGGTACGCCCATAGCCTAATCCATTGAGTAGTCACGTGGAACACTCGCTAGACATTAAAATTTCCAACCCTATTAAAAACCAAATTATTCCTACAATCTCAAATGGACCAACATAAAGCAGACACTCAAATGCGGATTCCAGATTTAGTTTTTTTTTGTTCTCTATTCAACCAATTTTCAAACATATTCGTAATATTGGTGGATGGAGATAAATTGAATAAAATGGACAATAAGCCAAATTAATTTAGCAAAATGACAGAAGATAAATTGACAAAAGATAAATAAATGTTCAATTGTTTCCTCGGCGTCACAAAAGCCAAAAAAAAAAAACCTGCCCATTCATGAGGTCAACATACATAGATTTCACCTAAAAGACTTCTGAATCAGTGAGTTTCCAAATAAAACTATGTGGCACATCGGAGTTGAACCATCATCAAACGTTGGCATGTGGAATCACGGGTCTCACTTATTTCCCGTTAAGCCTCTACTAAAACCAACGTTTAGCGGAGCCTGCCAAAGAACATGTGCAACCAAAACGTTTTTATGATACACGATGTTATATAAGAATCCTATATTGGAGAATCTCGTCAAAGCAACTGCAAAGTAGGATATATACATGCAAGCGCCATCTTGTATTCAAATGACACAGATAAATTCAATTTTGTGAATATACATAGCCATTTGGGACACTACTATACACAATATTCATAAAGTGAAAACGATCCAGCCAGCGTGGAGTGGACAATGAAACATGGAGGCCGTCAGATAGGCCAAATTCAATATTTGGCAGAACTTGTTGTGTATCCAAATATTCGCCTGGACCACTTATTAACAAAGCTAGCTGCAGCAGACTTGGCCCCATGAAACCCATTTTCTGTGGCCTAAACTCTCGCGCCAATTTGAAAGGAACAAAACAAAAAAACTTTTGATTTATAAACCGGGTCTAGAATATTCTTTACTGGACTACCACCACATAAATGCCCCCCTTCTTTTCAGCTTCTAAAACTGATTCTAGCCCAAAATCTGGAGAAGCCCAAAAGAAGGGTGTAGATTCGGCCCAGCTTTTCCCACCGAGAAGCTGGTTTTGTACGTGAACTCAGAATCGGGTCGGAGGTCGATTCTGGGCTGATTCCCGCAAGTGGAACGAAGGGGTATCCTCTCTAGACATATCGTTTGTTCTTATTTACGGAGAATTGCCACCGCCTAGGGAGTGAAGGAAAAAAAGAAAAAAAATAGACGACTCACATCTCTCCCCGCATCCTGTCCTCGCGATAGGGTTAGCTCTCGCGCTCCCGTGCGTCCGCCTCCGCCTCCAGCGCCGCCGCCTCCGCCTCCGCCTCCAGCGCCGCCGCCTCCACCTCCAGCGCTGTCTCGCGGTCCGCCGGCCTCCCGGACTTCTCACCGCCGGCCCCCGGCTTCTAGTTGTTCGACCTGCCACCGTCGCCGTCCATCGGTAGCAGAGATTCGCCGGCGTTGCTGTTTTCCTGCAATACGGACTCGGCGAGGACCTCCACGCGAGCCTGCACTAAGGACTCCTCGCCAGCTTCCTGCAACTTGGCGCTGCTGCCCTTGTAATTGGTCTCGAGCTCGATGCTGCAACTGTTTCCTGTAAAGTTCAGTTTGCTGAACGTGTACTGTTCGTGTTCAATCTTTTTGCTATTTCCTTTTGGTGAACGTAATGAGTACTAGATGGTGTGCCACTGTTTCTCTAAAACGTAGTATATAAGGTGGTCTGTAAAATTCAGTTTGGTGAACGTGATGAACTACATTTTCTGTTTAATTCACATGTACAAACATGCTACGTTCTGATTCAAAACAAATAAAGTAGAAACAATTCTTGTTACGTCAAACAACTACGTTTGTGCAGTAGATAAAAAGAAGTGGAGTGGAGTGGAGAGGAGCTCTCCCAAACACAGCCTTAGGGGTGCTACGGACATTTCACCACTCAACTCATCAAACAATCCAAATGTTTAGAAGCTGGAAAGAACAGGGCTAGCAGATTTTGCCAGCTTCTACCCACCACAGATTCTCCCCACAATCTTCCAAAATCCAGCTTCTCTAGAATCATAAGCTGAAAAGAAGGGGCCAAAAGCCGTTTGGAGATTGTTTTGGACAATACCGTGATGGTTAGTGTGATAGATCGCGATGGATGTCGACTTGTAGCACGTCTTCAAATCTCGTTCACAAAAATAGTACTCTATGCAAGATTTCAAGCTGAAAAGTTTCACATCTGGCTATGAATCATCTGCTCTAGCTAGCTTAATTCCTTGACCACTAGCATTATGTGCATGCAGCGCACGGTGCACGTATTGCGATATCAAATGCGTGACCAGTGCGTGCCGGATCAGGATATCCACGTTGCGTGCATGGACAAATGCAGCACGTACGCGAGAAAGATTATTTTGGATTTTTTGAGGTATATAAAAACGTCATGTATTCACATGATCGATCATTTGTGTGGTTCTGGCCCTCTTGTGCGATTTACATCGCCGTTCTGAATTTCTTACGGTCATGGATTGGCGCTCAGTCGATCGGACGGTTCGTGCCTTGTCAAAATAAATCAAAATTTGGCGTTATCAATTGTTGATAACAATGACTGATGGGTCAAAGTACAAATTGTAGGTGTCAATGTTCAAAGGATCACTTATATTTGTGAACTGGATGGATCACTGGTCAAGATAATGTATTGGCAGCCAATCAAAATGTTTTGCACATAATCCTGAATTCAACATCGAAATAAAATATATGTCATGTATGAGTAAAGTGGATTATTCTTTCAGCGTGAAACGATGTTTCCAACGATTGTGAGACAACTGCACTTTGTCAATCTTGAAATTCAGCAGTCGGATTTTCAGTAGGCGTTATGTCAGTCCATGCATTTGGAGGTGGTGCATGTTTCGCCAGAGAAAGAAGAATAGATTAAAATATTACTACTACAGAATATTACCTTGTTTTCCTTTTGGCCTCGGCCAGCCCTGTTTGCTTCTCCTATATGAATATAAAAGGCAAATCTTTTGACTCGTTTAAAAAAAATGTCATGCAGCATAACCTACTCTTTCTCTATACTGATGATGATCAACAAGGCTAATGAGTTAGCTTATTTCTTATTTAACACAAGACCTAAGGATGACTCCAACGGGCCAACGCACCGAGTCCGCGCACGTCCGTCCCTATCCGCGCGAGCCAAAAACACGGCCCAACGGGCGACGCAAACGGACCGCGGTCCGTTTTTCTGTCCGCCGCGACGCATTCCTGGCCCAAATTTGGGCCACGGATGCGTCGGCGCGGACGCGCGGCGGAGCGCAATTGTATCCTCCTCTGGTCCGCACTTCGGCCTCGGCCTCTCCCAAAACCCCAGTCCACACTCCAACCCTAGCCATGGCCGGTGCAGCCGCCGCCGCCTCCGACGCTGGACCTGCCGCCGTCGGCCCCGCCGCTGGATGTGCGTCCAAAGCTGCAAAGAAACCAAAGAAGGAACTCACCGAAGAGCAGAGGGCCGCAGAGACCAAGCGGGGCGACCGGAGGAGGAGGTTGAAGCAGGAGAAGCTCAACGCCGCCAAGAAAGCCGCCGCCGTGCCAGAGGACTCTGACCTCGTGTCCAGGGCCGCGACCGCTGCCCTCCTCCTGATTGGAATTACCCCGACGGCGGCCGCGGTTGGTGTCGCGACTGCGGCGGCCAGCTCCAACGCCTCGGCGGCCCGGCCGCCAAGGTCGAGATCTTCCGCGACGGCACCATCGCCACCGTATGGGTACCTTCCGGGAACCATGCCGCCGCGGGTTTCCCCTACCTCAGGCGAATCCGCACCCAGCCCAGTCGAGGTACCTTCGCTTGATCTGAACACGCCTACTACACCTTTGGCCGGGCACTCACCGGCGGCGCAGACTGCGGCCGCGCGTGCAGCTGCCCCGGCAGTGGTCGCCCCGGCGCGTAACCTGTTCGGCGAAATGCCCAGGCCGTCGCCGGGTGACCCCAGGTACTACGAGGAGGTCCATGATGAAGGGGACGACGTCCTCCAGGACATGATCAGGGACAACAAAGAGTATGCCGAGGACGATTACGATGCTGGCGATGATGAAGTTCCGCCGACCGGCCCCGATGTGATCAACATCGACAATGAGCCGGTTTTCGAAGGAGAGCTCGAGACCCAAACCCGGGCAATGAAGAGAAAGATGAGCCAAAGGGGCGCCTCATTCACGGCCGAGGAAGACGTGCTCATTTGCGAGTCCTGGATCGAGGTTGGAACCAACCAAATTCTCGGGGCGGAGCAAAGAGGGTCAGCATATTAGGGCTGGTTCACCAAGCGCTACAATGAATGTAGAATCCTACCGCCCCACAACATTCAGACGCAGCGGACGGAGATATCTATCTCCAAGAGGTGGCTCCACATATCCGCGGAGACGAGCAAGTTTTGCGGCTCCGTTTAAAATGTTCAAGCCCGGCCAGCAAGTGGCTTCGGAGTGAATGAACAGGTGAGTTTGTGGCTCCTCTTCCCTTGTACAATTTGTATGCCTAGGTGTTGCAAGCTTTGGAAATTATTTTGGTTACTATAAATTTGTATGCCCAGGTGTTGCAAGATTTGGAAACCTTCAAGAGGCAATACAAGAAGGCCTTCACCTTGACCCATTGCTACCGGGCACTCAAGGACCAGCAGAAATGGAAGGCCCTCTACGCCTCCCTCAAAAATGGTGGGCAGCCCCTTGATAAGGGAGAGGACACAACGGAAAAGGAAGGGAGGCCAAGGGAGAAGAACAACTCGAAGGCCGAGTTGAAACGAGATGCAACAACCGTTGCATTGCAAGAGACATTGAACGGGTTCCTAACCCAAAAGGACAAGGCTGCCGACAAGAAGGAGGAGAGGAGAGAAAAGGAGCGTCTAGAGAGAGAGAGACGGCTTCCAAGCTCTTCTTCGAATTGCAGAAGAAGAAACTCGACATAGAAGAAGAAAACGTCCGGACAAGAGCAAGGGAAGCCGATGCAAGAGCCAAGGACGCCGAGGCTAGGGCCATGGAGGCCGAGGCAAAAGCAAAGGACATTGAGCTCGCCCTACGCCAAGAGGAGGCCAGGATCATGGACATGGATCTCTCGGCCTTGACCCCTACGAAGAAGGCCTACTACCTCAAGAAGCAAAGGTACTACATGGACCAAGATTGATCAAATCTCGGACGTTTTATTTATATTGCATGCCGGTGTTGAACTATGGCCGATATGGCCGGAAAAACATGAAATTTGTAATATTTTGGGTATGTATGCATACATGGCCCTATGAGGCCGGGATTATATTTTATTTTAGATTCATATACTTGCTATATACTTCGGCCCTGTTGGGTATGTATGCAGACATGGCTCTGCCGATTTATGGTCAAAATGATAAAAACCCTGGCCGGGCGGACTCGATGCGTCGGCCCCGTTGGACGCAGTGTCCAGAAAGGGACGGACGTGGGCCGGACGCGCGTCCATTTGCCGACCCAAACGGACCAAACGCGGACCAAACGCGCGTCCGTTTGGATCGCCCCGTTGGACTAAAACCAATCATTGCAACCTCCGCGGCACAGCGCCGGATGCCATGCGCATACACGTGATGATTACTATCATGCACGAAGCACTTGTTCCAGAGAGATACTTGAGCCGCGCGCGATACTAAATTAACAAATTAGTTCTCGGTTATCAAGTGTTCTGTTACAAATTCTAGTCTTATAGAGCTGTTGGCTGTTGCCTCCCAAGATTTTCGATCGAAGTGGGCTCGAGATAAATTTATAACTAATGTCGGCATGTAGCAGATGCGCATACAACATTCAGACCGTTGGCCAGCAGCTGTAGTTTACTGGGCAAAAAAATTTGGTCTCCAAATCCAAACCAACCAACCTTTATCGATCGATCCTAGTGCATAGTTTGGTCCACAAAGTGAATTTATTCATGACAGAGAAGGCATAAACAAAAGGATAAGCGCAGCAACCAGAACCCCAAGAACAAGAAAAGTATCTGAAAATCCAGTCCACCACATCTAAGAAAATAAAAGGAGTAGCTTTCTTTTGATTGCAATCACATGATATTCTTTGGCCCATCTCAAGTAGTGGTTGATTATGCAGCCCAGGGTGTTCTGAAAAAGCACATTAGCATTAACTTGTACGTACTTAGCAATTAGCATGCATCAAAGCTAGCATTTCCAGTTGACCAAGCACAGAGCTGGATGACAATATATATAAATGATGTAGTGCAGAGAGGGGCGTTTTTGCTCATGAGCTCACATTCTCCTGTTATGTAAACGAATTATAAAAATAATAAAACATCTTGAAAATTTCTGAAAAACATTTCGACTCCACGCATTGTTGTCATCCGCGCATACACAGGCAGAAGCTTAGCTTTCTATGTATTTGTTTCCCTTTGGTTGCATGAATCAAATTAAATGGTCTTACGGTCAATCCGGGTGTCAGATTGTGGAGGGGCAAGGAAGGAATTAAGGGCGTACTGTACTTAGCACCCCCATGTGGTCTTTAATTAATTGGTTGCATGAATCAATTCATGAAGTAGGCATCGCTAATCGTTAAGTAAATTCACAACCGATGGTTAGGGATACAACGAAGGTCATCTAGTAAAATTTTCTATTACACTTAGCACATTTGTCAACCTGATATTTCTACTAAATATCACCCTGCAATTTTTTTTAATTCGATTGTACATCATTGAAGTATAATTTCAATAAAATAAAAAATCCATTTAAGATTTTTTTGAATTGCTTTTACATAGTATTTACAGTTATTATTGTGTTTTCATTCATTCTCTCTTTTTTATGCGATTGAGTACCCTCTCTATATAAGGAAAAATAAGATAACCCCGCATGCATTCATATGATAATTTTTTGCACTCACACTAATGTTGTTATGGTCTATTTTAGTATTGCTATATATTTGTACAAACACCTCTAAAGCTTAATGTCTAACCAATATCAATATATAGAGAAGTGAGCCCAAGTCACAAGGTTTAGAAAAGTGCATGTCCAATCCCACCACCTAGATTCAAGTGCTTGCATACACAAAGTTTGTGTTCCTTTCATATTTATCTTTTAGTGTTCCTTTACTGTTTTACTCCAAAAATTATCTTCGATATTGTTCTACTACATATGGTTTTTCAACTTGTGTAAATAAATAAAAAATTCTAGAGTATATACTAGGATAACTTGGGTGTAAGTAAATACAAATGTCTTAATTGTATGACGTGTATACGTTACAATGTTGGCTGCGTCGTCGTTTCTTGAAATCATGCATTTAGGTATCTAATTTGTCACTTAAAAAATAAGTTCCAAAATGGAAAAGAAAAATAGAAAGTATGTGCATGCATAAGTCCATGACATATCCCAAAACTACGTCGTTTGCACTCTTATGAGTGGAGATATGTGACTAAGCACTTCAAAGTAGGTTGATGAGGACATTACGAACACAACCTCAACAATTATACAATGAGACACAAGAAGCGTGTCAAAGAGATAAATGATTTAGTGATAACTAACTTGACTTTATCTTATAAACTTGATAATATGGATGTACTTTCATTTTTTTTGTCACCGGTAACTTAATTTAAGTGCGTGTCGAGGAGCCAACAACATTTGGGCTCATGAAGATGAAGAAACAATGTTGTTGAAACAAGTGTTGATTGAATCATATGCGTTCACATTTTGCTATGACATTTTTGCTGTTTCACCATCTTGGAAGAGAGACTGAGAATGGGGATACCACTAGAGCCTTTTCCAAGTCTATTTTTCAACCCACCCAAACTTTCAGGATTCGGAAGTATGCGACAAAGTAATTGCCGGTTTGGTGGAGGTGTCTAAACTGTTAAAGGTTGGGATTTTTGGAGAACCTCCTCAACAACTCTCCAGATCTATCATATTCCGTCAAGGAAACCATGCAAATGTTGGGTTACTTTTCAACCCTTTTCAAATAGCTAAGGGCCGGGTCTGTCTATCGTTGTAAAATCTCATCTTATCTATCCTTTGAGAAACTTCCATCCAAAACATTAGCTACAAGTTACAAACCTACACAAAGAATACTAGATATTCTTACAAACATTGCTATTGTGATTTCAGTTGGATTCACAAGAATGCGCCTCTGGTTCTTCCTAATTCATTTTTCTACGGTTCCTCCCATCTAAGTGTGTCAGTCTCAATTTGTCTTTTTGCGATGAATAGGCAGTGGGTCAAACCTTCTGTACCGTCGGATTGTATTCCCATTGTACGATTAACATTCAACTTTGGCAGGATAAAGTTATGTACCCGGTCGGTTGCTTATGCGGCTATTTATCCTCCTCAGATTCGACCCCACGACTTGAAGATCGGGTTTGCTGGTCTCATGCATGAACTACTCTACAGGGTTAAGGCCTATCTCATGGTTATTGAAGACTTATATGTTGCTATTAAACTTTGAAAACCACATATAAGGTATCATAGGTATTGGAAAGGCAAACAACCCCCTTAAAAAGAAAACACTCATTAGTGGTACTAAAATCAGAGAGCTAGGTATTTGAACTAGTTACCTACATAGGGGAATTTTGTCAGAACAACTTCTAGGTATGATATGTACATCCAAGTGCCTTTTCTTGTATTCAAATGATACAAATAAGTTTTTTTCCATAGATTTAACCATTTAGGACACCACACACAATATCCATGGAGTGAAAACGATTCGTCCACTGTATGGAATTTGCTGAATATCCAAACATTTGTATGGACCACTTATTAACTAAGCTAGCTGGTGCACACTTGACCCCACGAATAGGGATGTAAATATTACTGATACTTTCTGTTTGAAATCTGCATCTGATCCGTTTTTGACGATATGGTATTTAGTTTTAGAAATCCACCGGAAATGGATACGGATGTGGATATTGGACAAGCGGATATCCGGCGAATATGGTAGCTATTTATAATATCCGACGAATATGGATTATCTGACATTTTTTGTGGATTATCCTACGTCATCAAATAGGATTATCCGATAAAATTACCCTAACTCCAAATATCCAGACAAGAGACAACTAAGTTAGTTCATTGTGTCGTGCTATAGTAGGTATTGCACATTTACACTATTATTAGTGCTTATTGTTAATGTATTGGGTTGCCTTTGGATTGTCCTGATATTGTGCTAGCACACAAGCTGATGTATTGTATGAATAAGCGTGCAACTTTGGGTATATTCTTGTGTTACACGATTTCTATTCATGTTTCTTTTTGGGGGGATTTCTATTCATGTTGCTTGCAACTTTGCATAAAAGGGACAACTTAATTATATTTCGTATGTGTGTATTTTTTGATTATCAGCTTTCGATCTGAGTTCGTTCTGAATCCGCTCCATATCCGCAATCCAGTATAATCCGTATTCTAATCCGCATCCGACCATTGTCCACTCGGATTCAAATCCGACAAAAAAAAGGTACCCGTTTACATCTCTACCCATGAAACCCATTTTCTGTGGCGTAAAGTTGCGGCAATTTGAAAAGAACGAATAACAAAAAAAATTGATCTATACACCGGGTCTAGAAGATTTTTTACTGGACTACTACCACATAAAAGTCCTTTGGGGATTGTTTTGGACAATACCGTGATGGTTGGTGTGTGATGAACGGCGATGGATGTCGACTTGTATGTTGTAGATGTCAAAAATCTCGTTCACAAAAAATAGTACTAGTACAAGATTCCAAGCTGAAAAGTTTCACATCTGGCATCTGGCTATGGATCTACTCTAGCTAGCTAGCTAGCTTAATTTCCTTGACCACTAGCATTATGTGCATGCTTTTGCGTGATCAAATGCGTGACCAGTGCGTGCCGGATAAGGACATGCACGTTACGTGCCAAACAAAATCCTGCGTGCAGCGTGCATGCATGGAGAAATGCAGCAGGTACACGAGAAAGATTATTTTGGGTCTTTTGAGGTATAAAATACAGCACAATTCGATCAAATACAACTAAAATGCACGCTTCAAACAGAGTGTTCTTCACTTTTGTAACACACATGTCGGAGGCCATAATTTCTTATCACTTTCGCTTTTCTCTTTCGTTGTCCCCTAATTAAACTGCGTGCTGATAAATGAAATTGTCGTGTTCTGTTATTTCTTTATTCACTCCTTTATTCCTTCTCTTCCCACGAGTTTGATATGTCCGGAGTGTGATCCTATGGATGAGAGGGCCACTAATGTTCGGAGTGAGGCGGCAGCAGAAAGCTTGGGGATTTCCTACCGCGATGGTCTGCACGCTGTGGAAGCATCGACGGAGCAGGTTTTCACTGCGGGTGTTGGCACCCACGGAACCACTTCAGCATCCCAGGAGGGGACCGTGTTGGTCGCGGCAGGAAACATCCACTCCTGCCGTGAGTTTTCTTCCGCAGACTCGGTGGTGCCGGAGGTGTCGACCATGGGCGTTGGTCCTATGGCGCCTACGGTGGAGGTGACAAAACATATGGTGGTCTCCTCTTGTGTCAACTCGCCAGTACGACAGGAGGTTGTGTCGGTGGGTGTCAACACGTCGGTCTCCATGGATGGAGCGCTTTCCCCTTGCTCTCCGATCACCCCAGGTGGGGGTGATGGATCGAGTGAGGTCAGGACGCCGCCGAGGACTTCGTCGGCTCCTTCTCTGTCGACCTTGCCGCCTCTAGGGGTGGCAGGACACACGTTGTCGTTGGAGCGGCGTGCTGCGGTGGCTGATTTTGGTGGTGTCCCTGACCCGCTGGCGACAGGCATCCGTTCTAGCGGCCGCATCCGAGCGCAGGGAAACGCTGATGACACTCAGATGGCTAGGGCGATGGCCCTGGCTCAGCGTCGCGACTCCATCCCGGGTAAAAATCTGAATCCCACCTTTTCATTGTTATCTTTTTTCGACGAGTGTATTATTGATTAAGCTACTATGTTAGGAGTTTCTTTGGGAGCTTCCACACATGCTATTAAGAATTCAGTTAGGTTAATTAAGGAATCTGAGGCCAATAGACAACTACATATTTTAGAGAAAAACATAATTACAAGTGTAAATGAAAATGGTGATCCCACTAGCTTAGTGCTGAACAGAGCTTCTTGTCTATCCGAGGATATGGAGGATGATGAGATGTTAGGGGCGGATGTTGATCACTTGGATCTTCTTCCTAAGCCGGTTAAGAAGAATCACAAACGGACTAAGAAAGTAGTTGATACTTCAAACCGTAGGCGTAGTGCGAGACTGAAAAAACAAACGGATTTTTAAATGCAAGGTTTAAAAGGAGTTTTTTTGGAATAGCTAAGGTTTACGTGATCCGGGTAAACATTTTTTAATTCGAGAAAGTATTAGGGAATTGAAATTGGACTTCATTGCCTTGTCGGAGACAGGAAGGGCTCATTTCTCTCAACCCTTTTTAAATCATCTAGCTGCGGGCTTTGATTTCATTTGGTTTTGTATACCACCGCAAGGGAGGTCGGGTGGCATGTTAATTGAGATCAACTCCGCAACTCTTCAAGTTAAAAATATGGAGGCCGGTGACTTTTGTGTCAAGCTTTCCATTAGGTCAAAAGGGGATGGTTTCGAGTGGGTGTTGCTGTCGGTTTATGGGGCGGCACAAGATGCTCAAAAACCAGCCCTTCCTGGCCGAATTAGCCAGAAATTGTTAAAAAGAGCTGCTGCCAATGTTGGTTGGTGGTGATTTTAATGTGATTCGCAAACCTGAAGAAAAGAACAATACCAATTTTAACCCTCGATGGTCTTTTATGTTTAATTCTATTATTGAGAGTTTAAGCTTAAAAGAAATCGAACTCACAGGGAGACAATACACATGGGCTAGTAGAAGAGAAACACCAACTGTTGAGAAGTTGGATAGGGTTCTTGTGAGCGTTGATTGGGAGTAGAAGTTTCCACTAGCTACGGTACAAGCTTTGACACGAACGGGTCAGATCATACTCCCTTACTCATCGATGCGGGAATCCAGGCTCATCTTGGAAATGTTGCGAGATTCTCTTTTGAACTTTCTTGGCTTAGGATGGAAGGCTTTTATGGCATGATAGCCGCTGAATGGGCGGCGGTCACTAAGGGTTCCTCCCCGATTGAGGTTTGGCAAAACAAAATTAGACATTTGCGTCGTTTCTTAAAAGGGTGGACTAAGAACCAAAGTGGTAAATATAAAATTGGAAAGGAACGATTGCTGCGAATCATAAACGATCTAGATATTAAGGCTGAGAGTGCTTCTCTTAATGTTTCCGAGCGGGAGACACTGAGAAATGCTTAAGATCATATTTGCTCTCTTCGTCGAGATGAGGAGACTAAATGGGCACAGCGAGATAAAGTAAAACATGCGCAAGAGGGTGGCAACAATACAAAGTATTTTCATTTGATTGCAAATGGAAAACATAGGAAGAAAAAGATTTTCCAACTAGAGCAAGACGAGGGAAGCATTGTAGGGGAGGAGAATTTAAGGGTCTATCTTATAGAGTATTATAAGCAGTTGTTTGGGGCGCCGAATCCAAATAATTTCACATTGGATGAGAATAATAATTTGATATCCCGCAGTTAACTGCTGAGGAAAATAGTCTTCTTACTGTTGATTTCTCGGTGAAAGAGGTGTACGAGGCTATTTTCCAGATGGAATTGAACAAAACTCCAGGACCAGATGGGTTCCCTGTTGAGTTCTACCAAACTTTTTGGGAAGTAATAAGAGATGATTTAATGGCTTTGTTCCTTCAATTTCAGCAAGGGAATTTGCCCTTGTATAAATTGAATTTCGAGGTTATTACTTTACTTCCTAAAAATGAAAATGTTGTTCAAATACAACAATATCGACCGATATGTCTTCTCAATGTGAGCTTCAAAATCTTTACTAAAGTAGGTACTAATAGAATAACGGGAATTGCTCAAAAGGTTATTAGACCTACGCAGACTGCCTTCATGCCCGGAAGGCATATTTTAGAAGGGGTAGTTGTACTCCATGAAACGATCCATGAGCTTCACCATAAGAAATTGGACGGTGTTCTTTTTAAATTTGATTTTGAGAAGGCATATGACAAGGTCAAATGGCATTTTCTCCAACAAGCATTGCGTATGAAAGGTTTTGCACAACAATGGTGTAATTCGGTTATGCAATTTATTCAAGGTGGAAGTGTGATGATCCATAAGTATAGGGGGTGTATCGTACTACTTTCGATAAATAAGAGTGTCGAACCCAACGAGGAGCAGAAGGTGTTGACAAGTAGTTTTGATCAAGGAATCACTGTAAATACTAGCAGACAAGTTTTTAGGGTTTTTGATATTGCGATAAATAAAATACGTGTAAATAAAAGACAGTAATAATAATTGCAGCAGTGGCCCAATCCTTTTTAGAGCAAAGGATAAGCCGGTTGGTTTACTTATGATGGCAAAATGTTCTTGAGGACACACGGGAATTTCGTCAAGTGCTTTCGCTTCCTACAGCTGATTAATCTTTATTGTTTTGATAAGTGTTGTGTGGGTGAACCTATGCTAATGCACTGCCCTAACTTGGACTAATACATACTTGTGATTAAACCCCTTGCAAGCATCCGCGTTACAAGGAAGTAATTAAGATAAATCTAACCACAGCCTTAAACTCTGAGATCCTACACTCCCTCATGCACCGGTTTACTAACGGGGGTTTAGGTTTCTGTCACTCCGGCAACCCCACAATTAGTAGCCGAATACACAATGCATTCCCCTAGGCCCATAAAGGTGAAGTGTCATGTAGTCGACGTTCACACGACACCACTAGAAGAATAACACCACAACTTAAATATCAAACCATTAAATATTACTCAACATAGTTCCACTACTAACAGCATGACTTCTCCCATGTCCTCAAGAACTGAACGAACTACTCACAAGACATCATATGGATCATGATCAGAGGTGATATAATGATGAATAACAATCTGGACATATACTTCAATTCACCGATAAAACTTAATAGCATCAACCACAAGTAGTAATCAACACCGGGAAAGTTTCCCCTATGAACTACACAAAGTATAACCCTAGATGTTACAGCGGAACGAAGTGGAGCGGTGGAGATGATGGTGACGGCGTGGAGATGATGATGATGATCCCGATGAAGTCCGGGTGATGACGATGACGATGGCGATGATTTCCCCCCTCCGGGAAGGAATTTCCCCGGCAGATTTCTCCTGCCGGAGAGCTTTTTCTCTCTCTGTGGTTTCCGCCTCGTGGAGGCGGCGGAATATTTCCTCGATGGCCCTCCTCGTCTTAGGGTTTCTGGGGGATGAAGTACGCGAAGGGGGAGCGCCAGAGGTGGGCCAGGGGGCCACACCATGCCCCGGCGCGGCAGAGGGGGCCCGCGCCGTGGGGTGGTGTGGGCCCCTCGTGGCCCATCTCAGCCTCCCCTTTTGGCTGGCTCCGGCATCTGATAAAATAGGAACATCTGTATATTTTCCGTGAATTGTGATCTTCAGAAATAGGGTGTCTTGACGATGCTTTTTCCAGCTGAATCCTGACTCCGGCAGTTAATTCTCCAATAATCATCAAACATGCAAAACAAGATAAAATAACATAAGTATATCATCCAAATATGAAATATATCAATGAATAGCAGTAAATTATGATATAAAATAGTGATGCAAAATGGACGTATCAACTCCCCCCAAGCTTAGACCTCGCTTGTCCCCAAGCGAAAGCTGAACTCAGTAAACAAGACCACAGGTTTATGGAGTGAAGCGTCGATAATAAAGAATACGGACAAGAAGCATCAACATGTATTAATACACAAATCATTTTAGACAGCAACTTCCCCTCATATAACTTATCTTGAAACGAGTAATGGAAATCACAATAAAGGTGCATAAAGAAAATCATAGTTTGGTGATGGCAAACTTCGTTCTTGGTCAGAGAACAATTAACAGATTGTACTTATCTTTCGAGTAGAGTCCTTATATCGGAGCTATATTGCAGAACTTACATGCTCAATTATCACAATTTCTTTACAGTCATTGATAACTTTCAAAGTTATATTCCTTCAGATAAAAGACTTGTGCAAAACAAGGAAGGATAACAACATGATTGATAATATTAATATATAGATGGTTGAATCACAACAACTCAAATGCTTGCTTAAGAAAGAAGGGAATAGGTTTACTGACTCAACATAAAAGTAAAAGAAAGGCCCTTCGCAGAGGGAAGCAGGGATTAAATCATGTGCTAGAGCTTTTTAAGTTTTTGAAATCATATAGAGAATAAAAATATAAGTTTTGAGTGGTGTATGAGAATTGTCAACGAATGGTAGTGGAAAACAATATCCCTGCAACCAGACTTTAAGAGCGGCTCCCATGAAGGACGTTATTTCTACCAGCAAGGCAGATCATCCCTCTTTTCTCTTTTGTTTACACATGCAGTTATTCACTGTATCATTGCTTGTCTGATAAATCAGGGCAAAAATGTGAAGAGAATTAAGCGGTTAAAGTTGTAATTAATTGGGACTGGGCACCCCATTTGCCAGCTCTTTTTGCAAAATTAATGATAAGCGGATGTATATGCCGCTAGTCTGGTGGTAAAGTCTGTTGACAGCTAAATAAAGAATAACCCACATACTCCTCATGAGCTAGTAAACAGTGACACAAATAAGGAGTAGTAGCTTTTGAATAGTTTAAAGGTAGCACATGAAGTATTTACTTGGAGTGGCAAGGAAATACCACATATAGGTAGTTATGGTGGACACAAATGGCATGGGTTTTGGCTCAAGGTTTGGATGCACGAGAAGCATTCCCTCTCAGTACAGGTTTTTGGCTAGCAAGGCTGGGTAGCAAGCATAAGAGTGGAGGGATACAAACAAATATAAATGTAATAGAAACAATCATGCAATCTTCCTTGTAAACACAAATAATTTTAACTTGAGAATACTAAGCTCATGAGCCAACAAGAAAGAAAGATAATGAGATAATGTATCTACATGCAATCCCCTCTTTTCTACTTAAGCCTCAAAGTATTGTTGCTACTGACCAATGCTAAGTTTGCCAAAACCAAATAGATTTACTTGATGCTCCCAAAGTGATGCCAATACTAACAACAAGATCATTCATATGACAGAAATTTGCAAAGTAAAATAAAGTGTGCAGAAAGTAAATGATAAAACTTCTCATTAATATTCCAATAACGGCAACTCACACCAAGGGATACATAGATAACCAACTAAAGGAGAGATACTTCCACACTGCAAACCATCCTATATGATAACTTCTCTACTCATGATATGACTCGACTGAAAAGTAAAAGGTAAAAGATAATGGTGATGATACCGCGGCACTCCCCCCAAGCTTGGAACAAGCTGAGGGGATGCCAATACCAATGATGAATTACTCCTTCGGTGGTGATGGTGAATCCCTAATAAGCTTCTCAACCAACTCCTTCAACTCGTCAATCTTGTAAGTGAGAGCACGAATCAACTCCGTGTTGTGTTCAATACGGTTCATGAACCTATCAGACTGTGAGTCCCAGCTCTTGGAATTGTTTCCCCACTTCTCATCAGACTGAGAGCTTCCTTTTCCTGCATTGTTAGAACGATCTATATTCCAACTAGTGGGTAGTTCTGCCTCAGGAACTCTTTCAAACTGATATTTATGGATTAAAGTGTGGAAAGGGTTATTGGTGCCTGGAGAAGATGTTCTTGGAGCTAAGCAATGACGTGGAACCTTCCCCCCTGTGCTCATCCGCGCATTCCTCTTTGGGTTGAATGGATTTGCCACCACTCCGATACTTGCAATGGTGGCGCGCGGGTACGAGCGCGGGTCTTCTTCTACTTCATCTTCAGCTTCACTCTTGACTTCCTCCTCCAGCTCGGGATCTTGAGATCATCTTCCAGAGCCTCCTTGCCCTTGTTGTTGTTGTTGGAGACCATGATGCTTCTAAATCTGGAAACAATTCCTGGCAGAAACAGCTCGAAACAAAACACGACGAGAAAACGATATACGGACCTCGGGGGATCCGGGGATTATATAGCAAAAAGTTTCATAACAAAAGGAAAGTCCAGGTCGAAACCGGGCTGGAGACGGGCTCCGAGGCGCCCACACCATGCCCGGCGCGGCCAAGGGTGGGCCCGCGCCGTGGGGTGGTGTGGTGCCCTCGGGCACCGTTTCCTCCCCGTTTTTGGCTCGTAATTTTCCATATTTAATAAAAACAACAAAAACATAAGTTGGGAAGTTAAACGCGAACTTTTTCTTACCAAAACTGTTACCTATTCGAAAACAGACTCTGCAGTTTTCTGAATTTGACTTTTAATAAAATCTTCCGGAGTCACTACTTGAATAATATCAACGTCTTCGTTATAAGAATCCCCAGAAATATAATGCTTGAGTCTTTGACCATTAACCACTTGAGATTTGTCACCATCAAGCGAAGTAATTTTGATTGCACCTGAACGGTAAACCTCTGAAACAACATAAGGTCCTTCCCATTTCGAAAGTAATTTACCTGCAAAAAATCTGAGACGAGACCTATACAATAGAACTTTCTCACCAACATTAAACTCTCTCTTTAGGATTCTCCTATCATGCCATTGTTTCACTTTCTCTTTAAAAAGTCTAGCATTTTCATAAGCTTCACTTCTCCATTCATCTAAGGAACTCAAGTCAAGTAACCTTTTTTACCGGCAAGTTTAAAATCTCTATTAAGTTCTTTTACGGCCCAATAAGCTTTATGTTCTAATTCTAGAGGTAAATGACAAGCTTTTCCGTAAACCATTTTATAAGGAGACATACCCATAGGATTTTTATAAGCAGTTCTATAAGCCCACAAAGCATCATTAAGCTTCCTAGCCCAATTCTTTCTAGATTTATTAACAGTCTTCTGCAAAATAGATTTAATCTCTCTATTTGATAATTCTACTTGACCACTTGTTTGAGGATGATAAGGTGAAGAAATTCTATGATTAACATCATATTTAGCAAGGGTTTTTCTAAAAGCACCATGGATAAAATGAGAACCACCATCAGTCATGAGATATCTAGGCACACCAAACCTTGGAAAAATAATATCTTTAAGCATTTTTAATGATGTCTCACCATCAGCACTAGATGTTGGTATAGCTTCTACCCATTTAGTAACATAATCAACAGCAACAAGTATATGAGTATAACCATCAGAAGGAGGAAAAGGACCCATAAAGTCAAATCCCCAACAGTCAAAAGGTTCAATAACAAGAGAATAATTCATAGGCATTTCATTGCGTCTAGTTATATTACCAACTCTTTGACATTCATCGCATGATAAAATAAATTTTCTTGCATCTTTAAAAAGAGTAGGCCAATAAAAACCTGATTGTAAAACCTTTTGTGCAGTTCTATCTCCAGCATGATGTCCTCCATAAGCACTTCCATGGCATTTTCTCAATATTTCTTTTTGTTCAAATTCTGGAACACATCTTCGCATTATACCATCCACTCCTTCTTTATATAAGTGTGGGTCATCCCAAAAATAATGCCTCAAGTCATAAAAGAATTTCCTTCTTTGCTGAGCTGTAAAGGTTGGAGGCAAATACTTGGCAACAATAAAGTTAGCATAGTCAGCATACCAAGGACTTTCTCGCGAGCTTACCTTTATCACAGCCAATTGTTCATTTGGAAAACTATCGTTAACAGGAACAGGATCATAAGAAATGTTTTCCAATCTAGACAAATTATCAGCGACAGGATTTTCAGCACCTTTCCTATCTACAATATGCAAATCAAACTCTTGTAATAAAAGCACCCATCTTATAAGTCTAGGCTTAGCATCTTTCTTTTCCATAAGGTATCTAATAGCAGCATGATCGGTATGGATAATAACTTTCGAATCAACAATATAGGGTCTAAACTTATCACAAGCAAAAACTACTGCTAAAAACTCTTTTTCAGTAGTGGCATAATTCTTTTGAGCAGCATCAAGAGTCTTACTAGCATAATGAATAACATTCAACTTCTTATCTACTCGCTGTCCAAGAACAGCACCTACAGCAAAATCACTAGCATCACACATAATTTCGAAAGGTAAAGTCCAATCAGGAGGTTGAACAACAGGAGCAGTGGTTAAAGCCTTTTTTAGAGCTCAAAAGCTTCTTTACAATCATCATCAAAAACAAAAGGTACATCTTTTTGGAGAAGATTAGTAAGAGGTTTTGAAATTTTAGAGAAATCTTTAATAAACCTTCTATAGAAACCGGCATGACCGAGAATACTACGAATACCTTTAACATCCCTGGGACAGGGCATTTTCTCAATTGCTTCAACTTTAGCTCTGTCCACTTCAATACCTCTTTCAGAAATTTTATGTCCAAGAACAATCCCTTCATTAACCATAAAGTGACATTTCTCCCAATTAAGAACAAGATTAGTTTCCTCACATCTCTGCAAAACTTTATCAAGGTTTTGCAAGCAGTTATCAAAAGAAGTTCCATAGACGGAAAAATCGTCCATGAATACTTCCACAATTTTTTCACAAAAACCATGAAAAATGCAGACATGCATCTTTGAAATGTAGCAGGAGCATTACACAAACCAAAAGGCATACGCCTATAAGCATAAGTTCCATAAGGACAAGTAAAAGTAGTTTTCTCTTGATCTTTCGCTCTAACAGCAATTTGTGAAAATCCAGAATAACCATCAAGAAAGCAAAAATGAGTTTTCTTAGACAACCTTTCTAACATTTGATCAATAAAAGGTAAAGGATAGTGATCTTTCTTAGTAACTTTATTAACCTTTCGAAAATCAATGCACATCCTATATCCAACAACTACTCTTTGAGGAATAAGTTCATCATTTTCATTTGGCACAACAGTAACTCCTCCTTTCTTAGGAACACAATGCACAGGACTTACCCATTTACTATCAGCAATAGGATAAATTATACCAGCATCGAGGAGTTTTAATACCTCATTTCTTACCACTTCCTTCATTTTAGGGATTAACGACGCTGGTGCTCCACAACAGGTTTTGCATCATCTTCCATGTTGATGGCGTGTTGACATATAGTAGGAGAAATCCCTTTTAAATCATCCAAGTATATCCGATAGCCCTCGGTGTTTCCTCAATACTTCCAATAACCTTGCCTCTTCAGTACCTGAAAGTTTAGAACTAATAATAACAGGATATGTTTTCTTATCATCAATGTGAGCATATTTAAGATTATCAGGCAAAGGTTTTAAATCAAAAACAGGATCTTCTTTAGGAGGTGCAGGGGTACCCAAATCTTCCACCGGCAAATTATGCTTAAGTAATGGTGGTTGATGAAGAAAGATATTGTCAATTTCATTCCTTTCCTCCATAAAGACCTCACTTTCGTGTTCCTCCATAAATTGCTGCAAGGCATTGTTAGGAGCAATAGCAATAGCAGCAAGTTGTTCAATTTTCGAGTCCTCATTAGGCAAATCAGTTTCATAAAGTTTCTTACCAAACTTAGAGAAATTAAACTCATAAGATTCTCCATTAAATTTAGTGTAAATTTTCTCTTTCTTACAATCTATAATAGCACCACATGTATTCAAGAAAGGTCTACCGAAAATAATAGGACAAGTTTTACTAGCTTTAGAACCAAGTACTAGAAAATCAGTAGGATATTTAGTTTTACCGCATAAAACCTCGACATCTCTCACAATACCAATGGAGAGATAGTTTCCCTATTGGCAAGTTGAATAACCACATCAATATCCTCAAGTTCACAGGGACTAATTTCATGCATAATTTCTTTATAAAGTTCAAAAGGAATAGCACTGAACTTGCACCAATATCACATAAACCATAATAGCAATGTTCTCCTATCTTCACTGAAAGCACAGGAACACTTGTTTTCCTAGATTTACCAGGATGCGAAACAATATTAGAAGCATCTTCACAAAAGATAATATGTTCTCCATCTACATTTTCAGTTACCAAATCCTTTATATTGCTACTTCAGGTTCAACAGTTATTTGTTCATCAGGCTCTAAAGGTTTCTTGGCACTTTTATTAACCACACTAGCTATCAGAGAATGTTCCTTGACTTTAACAGGAAAAGGTATTTTTTCAATATAAGGTTCTGGCAAAATGTGATCAACAGTATGAACTTCAATACTTTTCCAATGGCCGAATTGGTTTTATCTTTATAAGGTTCATGATATTTATTCAAATCCTTCTTAGGCACATCAAGATAAGAGGCAAAAGCTTTGTAATAATTTGCAACAACTTGAGAATCAAGACAATAAACAGCACTAACATTACGGAAATCATCAGTCTCCATAAAAGATTTAATGCATTCGTAATCATAATTTATACCTGACTTTCTACCTTTGTCGTTCTCCCATCCTTCAGTATTTTCCTGAATACGGTCAAGAAGGTCCCATTTAACTTCTTCTTCAGTACGTGTAAATGATCCAGAACAAGAGGCATCCAATAAATCCTTATCATGAAGAGAAAGCCTTGCATAAAAATTATTGATAACAATATTACTTGGGAGCTCATGAATGGGACATTTGAGCATTAGTGACTTCAATCTCCCCCACGCTTGGGCAATACTCTCTCCATCATGAGGCCAAAAATTATATATGCGATTTCGATCTTGATGAATCTCACTAGGAGGATAGAATTTAGAATAAAAGAGAGGTACAATTTCCTCCCAGCCAATAGATCGGCCATTCTTCAGCATCTTATACCATTCCGCAGCTCGGCCCTTCAGTGATATAGAGAATAACTTCCTCTTGACTTTTTCCATTGAAATACCTGCACACTTGAACAACTCGCATAATTCATGTATAAATAGTAAATGATCACCAGGATGGATGGTTCCATCTCCAACATAGCGGTTATCCATAACACGTTCAACAATTTTCATAGGTATTTTAAATGGATCTAATTCAGCAGGCGGCGGTTCATCTACTACCTTAGCAGTGGCAGTAGTATTCCCAAATAGGGATTCGAATGGAGATCTCTCCATAATAAAATAAAGCAGCAAGCAGAAATAAAAACAGCACTTACAGTAAAGGTTTCCCTTACCAATTCCACTTACCAATAGCACTTCACTCCCCGGCAACGGCGCCAGAAAATAGTCTTGATGACCCACAAGTATAGGGGGTGTATCGTAGTACTTTCGATAAATAAGAGTGTCGAACCCAACGAGGAGCAGAAGGTGTTGACAAGTAGTTTTGATCAAGGAATCACTGTAAATACTAGCAGACAAGTTTTTAGGGGTTTTTGATATTGCAGATAAATAAAATACGTGTAAATAAAAGACAGTAATAATAATTGCAGCAAGTGGCCCAATCCTTTTTAGAGCAAAGGATAAGCCGGTTGGTTTACTTATGATGGCAAAATGTTCTTGAGGACACACGGGAATTTCGTCAAGTGCTTTCGCTTCCTACAGCTGATTAATCTTTATTGTTTTGATAAGTGTTGTGTGGGTGAACCTATGCTAATGCACTGCCCTAACTTGGACTAATACATACTTGTGATTAAACCCCTTGCAAGCATCCGCGTTACAAGGAAGTAATTAAGATAAATCTAACCACAGCCTTAAACTCTGAGATCCTACACTCCCTCATGCACCGGTTTACTAACGGGGGTTTAGGTTTCTGTCACTCCGGCAACCCCACAATTAGTAGCCGAATACACAATGCATTCCCTAGGCCCATAAAGGTGAAGTGTCATGTAGTCGACGTTCACACGACACCACTAGAAGAATAACACCACAACTTAAATATCAAACCATTAAATATTACTCAACATAGTTCCACTACTAACAGCATGACTTCTCCCATGTCCTCAAGAACTGAACGAACTACTCACAAGACATCATATGGATCATGATCAGAGGTGATATAATGATGAATAACAATCTGGACATATACTTCAATTCACCGATAAAACTTAATAGCATCAACCACAAGTAGTAATCAACACCGGGAAAGTTTCCCCTATGAACTACACAAAGTATAACCCTAGATGTTACAGCGGAACGAAGTGGAGCGGTGGAGATGATGGTGACGGTGGAGATGATGATGATGATGATCCCGATGAAGTCCGGCGTGATGACGATGACGATGGCGATGATTTCCCCCCTCCGGGAAGGAATTTCCCCGGCAGATTTCTCCCTGCCGGAGAGCTTTTTCTCTCTCTGTGGTTTCCGCCTCGTGGAGGCGGCGGAATATTTCCTCGATGGCCTCGTCTTAGGGTTTCTGGGGGATAAGTACGCGAAGGGGGAGCGCCAGAGGTGGGCCAGGGCGGCCACACCATGCCCCGGCACGGCAGAGGTGGGCCCGCGCCGTGGGGTGGTGTGGGCCCCTCGTGGCCCATCTCAGCCTCCCCTTTTGGCTGGCTCCGGCATCTGATAAAATAGGAACATCTGTATATTTTCCGTGAATTGTCGATCTTCAGAAATAGGGTGTCTTGACGATGCTTTTTCCAGCTGAATCCTGACTCCGGCAGTTAATTCTCCAATAATCATCAAACATGCAAAACAAGATAAAATAACATAAGTATATATCCAAATATGAAATATATCAATGAATAGTAGTAAATTATGATATAAAATGGTGATGCAAAATGGAAGTATCAAAGTGTTGGTATTCGAGTTAATGATGACGTTGGTCATTATTTTCAAACTAAAAAAGGCCTTAGGCAAGGAGACCCGCTGTCTCCAATGCTTTTTAATATTGTTGTAGATATGCATGCTATTCTTATCGCGCGGGCGAAGGAAGATGGACAGGTAGGGGAATTAATACCTCATCTTGTTGAGGGTGGAGTCTCTATTTTACAATATGTGGACGATACTATTTTATTCTTGGAACATGATTTAGAAAAGGCGGTTAATCTGAAATTAATACTCTGTATTTTTGAACAACTTTCTGGGCTTAAAATCAATTTCCACGAGAACGAAATTTTCTGTTTTGGCAAGGCAAAGGAGGTAGAAGATCAATATCGACAAATCTTTGGATGTGAGTCGGGGTCCTACCTTTTAAGTATTTAGGAGTGCCTATCCATTATAGAAAGTTATGTAATGTTGAATGGTACCCAATAGAATGTCGTTTTGCGGGCAAACTAGGGTGCTGGAAAGGAAAGCTGCTCTCATACGGGGATAGGCTTGTTCTGATCAACTCGGTGTTAACAAATCTACCCATGTTTATGTTGTCTTTTTCGAAGTACCTAAAGGGGTACGGAAAAGATTGGACTATATAGGTCACGCTTTTTTGGCAAAGCGATGAGCATAAACAAAAATATAGACTAACTAAGTGGAATATAATTTGTAGACCCAAGGATCAAGGAGGTCTTAGAATTGAGGTTCTTGACTTGAAAAATAAATGCTTACTTAGCAAATGGTTGTTTAAATTGTTAAATGAAGAAGGTATGTGGCAGGAGCTGTTGCATAATAAATATCTTCATAGTAAGACACTAGCTCAAGTCGAGATTGGTCCGACTGATTCTCCGTTTTGGAAAGGTCTCATGCGGATTAAAGAAGAGTTCTTTAATAGAGGTTCTTTTAAAATAGGAAATGGTCTATCTACCAGGTTCTGGGAAGATACTTGGTTAGGTGACACTCCCTAATGCATCAATATCCATCACTATATAATATAACTCAACGGAAAAATGTTTCTGTTCATAATGTTTTGGCTGCTGCGCCCCCTTTGAACATTGGTTTTAGAAGGGCTTTACTTGGGATAAATGGGATGCATGGTCTCATTTATGTCTTCGTTTGATGGAGGTCCATTTGTCGGATCAAGACGATACTTTTGTGTGGAGACTCACTACAAACGGTAAGTTCATCGTCAAGTCAATGTATGAGGATTTGATGAATGGACATACCGTTTATTTGCATAAATATTTGTGGAAATTGAAATTACCGTTGAAGATAAAGATTTTTATGTGGTTCCTAAATAGAAAAGTCTTGCTAACCAAGGATAACCTGGCTAAAAGAAAATGGCAAGGATGTACAAAGTGTTCTTTTTGTGGGTCGGAGGAGACAATAGAACATCTTTTCATTTCTTGCCCGTTTGCACAACTAGTTTGGCGAGTTGTTTTTAGCACTTATAATATTCCACCACCAACCAATATCAAAAATATGTTTGGAAATTGGTTGAATGGTTTTGATAAGAAGACCAAATCTAGAATTCGTATTGGCGTTTCAGCTATTTGTTGGTCCATATGGAATTGTCGAAACAATCTTGTTTTTAATAGATCTTCGAATTTCCATATCATGCAAGTTCTTCATATGACAGAACATTGGATTCATCTATGGTCGTATCTACTGCCCCAGGACCAGCAAGATCTTATGGTTACTGGTTCTACCCGGCTCCTGATGGTCGCACAGGAGTTCTTCTCCCAGGCTACGTGGCAGCATACTAGACGACTTCAGGCGTAGTGGTCTAATGTTGTCCTTTTTTAGATGGTTGATACATGTCTCAACCTTATGTGATGCATGATCTGTAAACTCTGAGATGCCTTTGAACCTTGCAATAAGAACAGCTGTGTGCATCAATCGATGCAGAGGCTGGGGTTTTCCCCTTTTCTAAAAAAAAACGAGTTTGATATGTCATGTAAGCACTACCAGCCCGGCTGCTGGGTCATGGATTCATAGATATTGAATTATTTTTTTGTTGACTATTTGATTATTGTCTGACTATCCGGTGGTTCATTAGCGTTTTCTCCCCCAACCTCTTTTTTAAAAAATGGCCGGATAGGGAATCAAGGACAGGGAGAACTGATAAGTTTTGTTATTTTTACTCCAATAAATATAAATGTTCTTGCTCATTTATCGAAAAAATTACTCAAAAAGTATTTATTTTGGTTTATTGTAGAAAAGAAAGGGCACCATCGTTTTCCACTCCTTTGTTGTAGGGGAGCAAATTGGTCAAATACATGGGATTTCTAGCAATAAATATCAAATATTAAAAGGTTTACCTACAGAAATGTCGGGTTGGGGGGTGGGGGGCAATGGCCCCCTAATTGCGCATAGCTACTCAGCTTAAATTAAATCCATACATATATATATGCTTGTGATTTTTATTTGCTATACTACCATTACAAGGGCCTATTTTCTTGGTTCGCCCAGGCCTCTAGAAGGTCAGGATCGGCCCTGATTTACATGCCCGTCCCGAACTTTGTCGGTCAGTTGATCGTGACGGTTCTTGCCATGTCAAAATCAAAAAAAATGGTGTAATTAATTGTTGATAGGAATGACAGATGGGACTAATGAAAAATTGAGAGAAAAACATAGCTACATATATACATCCTACAGGATCGATTTCTGTTGATTGATTTGTGGTCGACTGTTCTGATGGACATGTTTTGGACTTTTGGCTTATCTGATGATTTACATACCGATCTGATCTACGACCGCCATATCATTAGGGACATATCATGTATGAGTTATCTGATGCATATGATCCCGGCCGGCCTGGTCCTTTACAACAACATTCTAGCAGTGATAATTATGAGCTTTCTCCTAACCTAAAGCTAAGAAAGTATCCCTCTAGCTCACGAAAAGGGAAATCTCATACCCACGGCCGACTTTGAAAGTTTTGGCTGCTAATATTTTTAATACTAATACTGGACAGTTAACTTAAAATTCATACAAATAGATATTTCTTAGAAATCTTTGTGAGTATTATAATCTTGTTTTATTTATATTATATAGAAAATATTAGTCAAAGTACAGATTCTAGGTGTCAATGTTCAAAGGATCCCTTATATTTGTGAACTAAAGGGAGTACTGGTCGAGATAAATGTATCCGCAGCCAATAAAAATGTTTTATACATCATCTTGAATTCATCATTTGTACGTACTGATATAAAACATATGTCATGTATGAGTAAAGTGGATTATTATTTGAGCGTGAAACGATGTTTCCATGGATTGTGAGACATCTGCAGTGACTTTGTCAATCTTTAAACTCAGCACTCAGATTTCCAGTAGGCGTTATGTCAGTCCATGCATTCGGAGATGGTGCATGTACGTCTAGGCTCGATGGTTCGCCAGAGAAAGAAAAATAGATTAAAAAATATTACTAAGAAAGAAGGTCGTGCAGCATAACCTACTCTTTCTCTACACTATGATGATCAACAAGGCTAATTAATTAGCTTATTTCTTATTTAACACAAGACCTAGGTAGAGTAACTAATATCAATCATTCCATCCTCCGCGGCACAGCGCCAGATACCATGCGCATGTACTTGATTATTACAATCACGAAGCACTTGTTCCAGGCAGATGCTTGAGCCGCGCACGGCGCACAATACTAAATTAACAAATTAGTTGTCGCTTATCAAGTGTTCTGTTGCACCTGTTCTAGTCTTATAGAGCTGTGTTGCCTGTTGCCTCCCAAGATTTTCGATCGAAGTGGGCTCGAGGTAGATTTATAACTAATGTCGTCATGCAGTAGATGCGCATACAACATTCAGACCGTTGGCCAGCAGCTATAGTTTACTGGGCAAAAATAATCTGGTCTCCAAATCCAAACTAGCCACCTTTATCGATCCATCCTAGTCTATAGTTTGGTCCACAAAGTGAAAATTTATTCATGATAGAGAAGGCATGAACAAAAGGATAAGCAGCAACCAGAACCCCAAGAACAAGAAAAGTATCTGAAAATCCAATCCACCACATCTAATAAGAAAATAAAAGGAGTAGCTTTCTTTTGGTTGCAATCACATGATGATTTCTTTGGCCCATCTCAAGTAGTGGGTGATTATGCAGCCCAGCGTGTTCTGAAAAGGCACATTAGCATTAACTGGTACGTAGCATGAATCAAAGCTAGCATTTCCAGTTGACCAAGCACAAAGCTGGATGGCGATATATACATGATCTAGTGCAGTACAGTAGCTAGACTTAATAATATTGAAGGGTTTCTATTTTTTGAAAGACCATGTAATGTGTTAATATGGAGACGTGCGTTGCACGTGCACGCTAACTTGTGTTAAGAAAGGAGAGAGTAAAAAAGAACCGTATCTTTAGCACTTAACTAGGTATGTTAATTTCCATTCACAATGACACACAACCAATGTACAATAGACATAGTTGAGAGTCAAAATAAATTTGAGACAGAGGCCAAATCACAATACTTCCATCACGTATGCGGAATTAAGTTTCGAGTATCTTATTTTTACATGTATGAAGGCATGGGCGCATCTAGCGGGTGGGCAAGGGAGGCTGTGGCCCACCCAGATTTTTCGGAATTTTTTGGCCCGGCATATACGTCCATACTTGTTGGGCCATCCTGTGCTTCTAGCCTTTTTTTTCTGGCTAGATATTGTGAATTTTTCATGGATTTGCTAAGATATTTTGCTAGCTATTTGTTTCTAGGTTTCTTTGATACTTTCAATTGAGTATTTCTTATTATTTTTGTTATTGTGATTTTTCAACTATGTATTGGTACTGCACAATGTTAAGAATCGGTGATTTATGTTTGTAAATGAAAAGTAGCTTATATATGTTGTTTACAAATGGAAAAAAAATCTTTCATTTTGATGCCACAATGTAGAGTTACCATATCTAAGTGATGCAATTTTATGTTTGTGCTATATTTCATCATGTAAGACTTTGTTTATGTTCTTAACTATTTATATTGGAATCATGCACATATGAAACATACATAATGAATTACAGTTTTGTGAATCGATCACCTATTTATACTATTCATTTGGCAAAACAAATCCACAGTGCGACATTTTTGTTGCAGTACCCTACAAAATTTTCCTGGATCCGTCACTGCATGAAGGTGGCGTGCATGACACAAATTAGGGAGAATAGTTGCACCACCATTTGCAAAAAAAAAAAAAAAAAAAATACTCCCCAATTAGAACTTATAGGCAGTGGCGGAGCCAGCCCAATCGCTAGGCCTGGGCAAGGTCTAGACACGGCTGTCTTGATCGTAATTTGCCCATAGAAATATTTTAGAAGCTACTCCTCTTTCCGACAGACTTCAAAGGAAATATGCAGTTGGAGCCCGGGCATGCCGGGTTGTAGCTCCGTCACTGTTTATAGGGTTAAAAAAAATCTCAACTACGACCCGACTTACAACTTCTGGACCGAGAATTAGCAAAAGCAGAAAAACATGGCACCATCAGAGAAGAATCCGAACTGCAGCCACTGATCCAGTCGCCTCGAACACACTGGCGGAGCCACGGCAAGGCTGCCGGGTGCACAGGACACCGGGTAGCATTCAATTTCTTTGCAAAATCATTTTTTTCCACCATGTATGCACCCCCTAAAATTTATTTTTATGTGTTGTGACACCCTCTGGGACCCCTGGTTCCAGATGCCGTAGCTCCGCCACTGCTCGAACAGCCACTCTCTCTCTCTCCCTCGGTTTAGAAACTGCAACCGATTCACTTTCCATATGACAAAAAAAAAAGAGGTGGAATATTTATTTATTTTTTAGGGTAAAAAGAGACGGAATAGACTAGCAGCCCAGGTACGAAGACTAGTAGCCCAGAGCAAAAACAAGTTAAAGGCCCGATACAACACCACGACCCAAACAAAAAAAAAAGATCAATCAATGCCGTGCATGACACAAATTAGGAAGAATAGTTAATAACATTATTGTTTGGGAAGGTCAATTGATTGCATTTTGTACTTGCCATCTGCGGTCTTTCTTGAAATGGAAAATCTGGCGGAATTATCGTTTAGCAAATTCATGATCGATGGTTAGGGATGCAGCGAAGGTCATCTTATAAAAGCTGCCCCCTGGCTCCATCCATGTAGGTCGTGTGCATCTTCACCTCAGGACAAAACCTCAGAAAACCTTGCAAGTAAATCGGCTATGGCGGTAACCTACATCTCCGTCGTCTCCCTCTCCCTGATCCTCATCCTCTCGGTCTCCCATGCCTGCGATCCCCTCACTTCCAAGCAGGTCAAGGATGCTTGCGACAAGACGCCGCACCCGGACTACTGCCTGAGTCTCATCAAGGCCAGAAACGACGATGCCATGCAGTATCATATATACTCGCCACAAGACATGGCCCAGTATCTGATGTCCATCGCCGCCGGCATCGGCCACGAGCTGACCGCCCTGGAGCGGGACGGGCTCCCGGAGGGCAGCGCGGCGCGGCGGAGATGCATGGAGAAATGCGCGGCGGGTTCGACGCCGCGGCCTCGAAACTCGACATCGTCGACGGGAAGCTTCTGGAGAACAACCGCGAGACGTTTGACTTGGTGTACCGCTACGTCCAATCGAACGCGGCTGTCTTGGCCGAAAACTGGAACGCCTGCCCGGGCACGGGCGCCATGGTTTCCGAGCAGAAGCACTTCGCGATGCTCATGGACATCATACTCGCGCTCGGCAAGCTTCCTGATGGGGGATGCGCCGCCAGGCAGTTCTCGATCGGTCTATGAACGGACACCTCGCTGGCTGTGAATGACCTGATGATAACTATCAATAAAGTTTCTTTCATCTGAAAAATATGCTAGCTACTCTCTTTGAGTTTGTTTCCATGGGCTTTTCTTTAGAAAAACCTTGTTTTATTTTGTTGCAATCGTCTTATTTATGACCGGAGTAGCTTGTTCATCCTCCTGTCGCCGCGGTGGCTGCCAACTCCTCTACCTACATTCGGCGGCCGCGGCGCCTTTGCCTCGTCAATGGCCACAGGAGTTCGATGTTTCCAAACAACCTCTTCACATTGTAGCGCTGTCGGCTGCTCATTCTGACAGTCAGTCAGTCAGTCAGTCAGTCAGTAAGTCACGCCAATCAAGGGCAATCTGTCTCACTCGGGCATTGTGCAATGCTTTGTACGTGCTGTTGTCTACAATGTGTACCATGTTTCGATGCCAGATCAATTCAGGTGCCATATATACTTTGCTTCTGGTCAGCATACATAGAGATTCACATACCAGCCATTTTGTCAGGGATCGATTAAAGTGGAGGGCGATAATTGCATATGTATCGGCACCGTTGGAGTATTTGCTTGGCTTTCCCTTCAGTTTCGGTTGTGGACTTCGGATAGACTGATGAGACATGGTTTACAGGAAATTACATCTGAATGTTTCACATGTTTAAGATGGAGTAGCTCGTTTCCGACAGAAGTGTGCTAGACCTAGGTGTGCGTGGGTATTTTCAGACACACGTTTAGTAGAGCGTTGATGTCAATCTTGTAACTGCAAAATCTTCCTTCTATATGCACAATTGCGTACTCTCGAAAAAAACCCTTCTTCCTCGAATCTGAATCATACGCGAGCTGCCTTCCAACATCGTCATCCTCTTCAGTTTAATTTAACTTTAGCCTTCATAATAGCTAAGCTCGACAACTCCTCAACTATACCCCAATGGTGCGACCCTCCGCGTCACTAGTTCATGTGGTTTATGATTAAAATTTATTAATGATAGGAAAACCTAGAAAATTCCACCAAAACTAGTTTTATCTGTCAGAATCTTCTCATACTAAACATAATCATTTCTGATTGTAAACCTGAGCCTAGTATTGCCCAAATGCTCGTGTTTGTGAGCTCGTGCTCATTTGTAAATTAAGATTTTCCGGCGAAATTGAGACAGTTCATCTGCAAGAAAACTGTACAGAATCCAGATATCCAAGTTCTCACAAAAACTACGATTCCAAAAATTATTGCAGCTCTGCATAGTGCATACACACACTAATCATAATTAACCAGGCTAAATATATATTTTGGATGTCATACGGAACCAAATCCAAATCCTCAGTATAAACTTTTGTACTCCCTCCGTTCACTAATGCAAGACCTTTAAGATATTTCAGTATTGACTACGTATATACTAAGATGAGTGAATATGCATGCTAAAATACGTATAGATACATAAGAATCAAGAAAAAACTAAAAGGTCTTATATTAGTGAACGGATGGAGGATAAAACTAAGTCCACAATACTGAATAAACCAAACATAAGTTGTCTAACTGTATTAGTTAACCGTAGAATATTCATAAGGATCTTGAGTTTAACGAAATTACACATCATCATCGCTGCCCTCATATTTGAACAGTGTCCTTTTGCCTGCAAGATAAGTAAATTACAGACAAACATAGATATCAAGATTGCGCAGAGGTGTAACACGATAATTCTGTTACCTGTTCATGGTGAGGACCAAGGAAAATCAGGCCATTCAGTGACGGACAACTGGTGTCCTCCAAGCTTAGACCCGTGAAGCTGGAGTGCAAGGCGGAAGCTACTCAATTCCTCGTATCTTATATAAGCTTTCCTGCGTAATTGAAAAGGCTAAAGATTGTATTCAAGCAAATAGCAAACTGTTACATGTACCAACATGTTTGACTTACCCTGTGCTTGTATTGTCGGAATTAACTGGAGTCACAACTTTGTCTAGTCCTTTGTACTCAAAATGCTTTTTAAGCATGTTCCGAATCTGCAAAGGGTAATCAATCAAAAGGCAACACAAGGCAATATGGCCAAGAGAAAAGTAGCAAGATGCAAGAATTACCGTTCCAATCTCGAGGGCTGAGTCAAAGCCCTTGACACAAACAGTTCCCATTAGATGACTAGGCAATGTTTTCCCAAGAGAAGACAGATCTCTAACAAAATAAGGAAATTAGGGGAAGGTGCATGAAAGAAAAAGAAAGACGAATTTGATGGTGAGCAAATTGACAACAAAAACTAACCTGCCAGAAGTATCCATGTTCGAACTAAGCAATTGTAATTTGAGAGATCGGCCCATCAGATAAGATCCAGTAAGATGGTAAACTGCCTGCAAAATCTTTACTATTAAATGGGACTTGGCGATGATGCGTTGTTGCTCAACACTCATCATTGAAAGTATTATGACCGATTTCTCACATCTTACACAACCAAAATATGCCAGATCTCAATAAAAAAAGGAAACCAACAGACACACCCAAAGATAGGTGATTGGATGCATAATTAAAGGGGCTAATTAATTATCCTTTTCTAACTGATCTCATAACATGGGACCAAAAATCCATATACTAAATAGGTATAATCAAGAGAGATCTGAATAAAAAGGAAATCACCCCACGCACTAAAAAAGCCAATTAGAGTAGCACTTATAACTAATCCTATCATATGCAGCCAAAATATATAGATTAGAGATGCAACTATACATGTCTAGTTAATTATAAGTCCCTAACTAACCCAGTTGCATGCAACAAAAATTTAGGAGGCACATGAACTAACTACATGCAAAAAGAAAAATCTAGAGAGATATAACAGCGAGAGAGAAACTCATACAATTTTTGTAACGACACTCCTACCGTGGAACTCTTGAGTACCGCTACAGATGCAATCAAACCTAGCCCATTCACTCAAATCCCGATCGGAAAAAATCTTCCAACCAATAGAGGCAAGCAGATTTTTGTAAACTTATTATGTAGATGCACCACATGTCAGGTGGACAGAGATGAGATGAAACCGGATGTGCGGGAGAGGAGTGGTGATTTCCACGCCAGGGACACCCTCATTAGAGTTGGCCGATGTTACGGAGACAACTTACATGTTGGCCATGGAGTGTGGGGGTGTTGTAGGTGGACTCGGCTGTCGCGTATCGGTACGCGGACACCGGGATGCTTAACACCCCCTGTTTGTTCGGTAGGAGGGCGCGAGGTGCTCCGAATTCGGTCCCCGAGCTCAAACTCAAGCACACGAAGATTACCCAGGTTCAGGCCGCGTTGCCACGTAACACCCTACGTCCTGCTTGTCTCGATGTATTGTGGTGGTGGTGGTTTACAAGGGGATGTCAACAAGAGCTGCACTACCCTCGTGAGCTGGGGAAGAACACATCCAGGGGTTCACGGGGTGTTATCCTTCCAGCCCCCGAGTCTAAGTGGAGAGCTCAAGGAGACAGCTAGTAATGGTGTATCTTCCTCCCCCTCTCAAATGACCTAGGGCATCCTTTTATATGCCAATGAGACACCACAAGTGGTCACGCCGTATGCGCGCCACCGAGGCAGGGCACGCGTCGCGCCCGAGCCCAGGTGGTGCCCGTCGGCCGCCTTCGTGGCAGTGCGTCACCGCGCTGTCCTCCATGTCGTCCGCCCCGCCGGAACGGAGGGGACGGTGAGTCTTGTCTTGTCAAAGGTCCGGGCATTGCGCCGGGCGCTGCGCCTGCTCCGAAGAGACAATGAGCCAGGTCTTGTCGGTGTCATGCCTGCACCCGGCAGAGGGCGTGAGTGGTCTTGTCCTTGACGTCTGCCGTGCCTTCCTTCCCTGCGAAGCAACCCTTGCCGGGTCGTGAGGCAGGAATCGTACGCCACGTTGCTGGTCCCTGTCTTCCTGAGATGACTACATCCTTCCCAGGGCGGGCTCTCCGAAGGATGCGGTCCAAAGCGTTCCCGCAGCTCCCTCCCCCGGGTCTTCTTTTGTCTTCGCCTACCACGGTTTGGACGTCGACGGCGGCGGCCCAGGTGCGCGCGCCCAGGGTACGGGGAACCCACGTTCTCCGAACGCCGACATCGGCCATGTGGGCATGGTGGCCTCTTGGGATGAGGTATCGTCAATCACGATTTCATCACAGTTGTGGTGACATCGGCCAGTTGTTTGTTGGATTTGTACTTGTCATACGGGGCCATGTTGTTCACGGCGTGCATGGTTGCGGTCATGTATACGACGATGGAAACGAGAAACGATGAAGGAGGCCTCGTCAGGACCATGAGTAAGCGTTCATCGTCCACATGCATGATGGGGAGGACGGCTACGACTGCCACGCCCATGATGGACATGACGGAAACACCGCCCACGCGATCGTTATGAAGACCATGGACACAAGGGGCACGATAACAATGGTCACGTCCAAAGCTACCCATGGTAGCAAATCTGCGTTGATAGATACATATGCGCACACAAATTAAATGTATTCAACATGAAAATCGGAATATAAGATAGAAATACTTACACTCTCAGCAGCTTCTTCTGAAGAATACGAAACAACAGCAAGATGTCTCGTAGTGCAGAAATAGAAACTGACAAGCTCACCAACCTCCATAAAAATCTTCTTCCTATGAAAGAATGTTTAGAAGCTACAATTTGTAAAGTTACAAGCTTTCATGAAGAGAACAGGATATTAATCTAAGAAACATACACTTGATCATGCTCAACATCATGAGCCATGTCCAAACTCACGACAGTAGTTCTTTTTGGAGAAGCTTTAGACTGTACCTGAATATCACAACAATTACCTGATGTATATAATGGTAATTTTTCAGCATACAAGAAACAAGCTTGGATGTAGGCACACACAGAGAGGAGCAAGAGAGAGACAGATAAAAACACAAATAAAAGCATGATAATTTCTTGTAAACAAAAATTCCATCAAGAAATCGCTTTTTCCGTAACCCTATTTAAAAATATTCATATACCATTCAGTAACCAGACAAGAACAAAGTAAAACAGAAAAAGCTTAATTAGCATTATAGTTAATAGTATTATACTAAGTATAAGATTAATATGTTGTTATTGTGTTACAAAGGTCGTGAGCCCAGCATCCACAATAAGGCTCATGTAGCTATGTTTTGAGACAAGCGTGAAAATAAAATTATTGTCTCCAAGTTATTCTCTTTTTTTTTGGGAGAGCACCAAATTATTCTCTTTTGTTGGCCTATGTCACCAAGATTCCATCAGCGGCATGCCGTTGCTATCTTCGGGTACAATGTTGATAAAGTAGACATCGCTAATCATTACTTGGAATCAGAGACGGGGGATGGCTTCTCCTCCGACGGCTCCGCCTCCGCCTCCCACCGCCGCCGCCTACGGCGCGCCCCTCCCCTACCCCTCGCCATGCCTACCTAGCCCTCCACGCTCGCACCCTAGACCTACGTATGCGGGAGTGGTTCGGGGAGAGGTTCTCAGAAGGAGCGCGACGCGGAGACCCTCGAGAGCCCGAGATCCGTCGCCGTGTGCGCTGATCATGGATTCGCCGGCCCATCCTCGCCGGAGTGGTTGGAGATCGGATCGACGCGCGGGTTCAGGGGATTCAAATCCCGCTGGGCCACCGGTCAGCCGGTCGACTACCTCAGCGCGTGGATGTGGGACAGCTGGACAAATCCATGGCGGAGAAGTAAGGCGCAACAATGGTGGCAACACGGGAACTGCGAATACGCCTTCGAGCCCTACTACAGGGAGCCGCCATCTCAACCAGGTCTGAGGTGCGCGTGGTCAGCCATCGCTCCATACGCGGCCGCGACCTAGGGTTTCGGCCCCCAAATCCACCCTTGTCTGGATCGAGAAGGGTTTGTTCGAGTCCAAATCCTTCACGGCAGCGGACTGCTTCCCCGCTGGTGAAGATCACCTGCCTGTCCCGAAGAAATTCAGTTTCTCATGAGATTGGTGGCGTGAGGAAGCTGGTAGGGAGACTTACGCGGCGATTTGATGGCTGGAGCTGGGCGTGGCGATGGTGGGAGCTACGGCTCGAATCGGGGAGGTCTTACAACCGCCCAGCGAGGCCTGCTACTCCGAACCTACCGGCAGCGACAACCTCAGGTACTGCGTGTCCTATCGCTCCCAATCCGGTACAGTTAGGCCAGATGCAAGGGCAGTTTCAGCAAGGAGGGATTGACCAGGCACAGATGTACTCCATGCTGCAGCAGGGGATGTTCCCACAGTATCCAATAGGACCGTGGCCTCCCTTTCAGATGTTTCCCCAGCAGATGATGCAAATCAGATGATGCCTGGATCGCAATTCCAACAATCTCAGAGCAATATGCCAGTGCTGCAACAGCCAGTCATGACTGTGCCCCAGCAACAAGCTCCTGCTAGCCAGACCAGTAGTCTCAGTTCACAGCAGAATAATGCTAAGAAGAAGGCTGGGCAACAGGGCAGTTCTAATTCTAATCAGCAAGCTAAGAAAGGTGAAGTGGGACAGAGTGAAGCTAGTAACAAAGAGAAAGAGAAAGCACCGACTGAGCTTGTTTATGATCCGAAGTATAAGGATGTGATTTGCTATAACTGTGGTGAGCCAGGACACTATGTTGGGCTCTGCTTTAAGAAGAAGTGCTGCTTTATCTGTGGGAAACCAGGGCATCACATGGATGCTTGTCCAGAGTGGTACAAACCATTGTCTGTGGCTCATTACATGGGGAGTGCAAACCTGGGCTGGGATTTTTTCATGTGGAGGTTGAAGGCCCTGAGGCCTCGAACTGGTTGAACTTTGATAATGTTGGCGTAGTTACAGTGATGGATGGTGAGACTAATGAGCAGGAACTGGAGCAGAACCTTGCCGAGATGTGGAAGCTTAACTGGTACTGGCAGATAAGGCAACTAGCTTCTAACAAGTATCTGGTCAGGCTCCCTCCATCGAAGAAGATTCAGGACCTTGTGGAGTACCCCTCCATAAATCTGAAAAAGAAGGGCGTCAGTATTGCTTTCACTAAGTGGAATGGTGAAGCTGAGCCTTTTGATGAATTGAGAGAAATGTGGATCAACATTGAAGGAATACCTTCCAAATGGTGTTCCTGGAAGACCATTTGTCGTGTTGCCTCTACGATTGGTGTGCTTGTAAACGTGGACTGGCATACCATCTTCAGAAGCTTTTATCGGATTGTCAGGGTTAAAATTTCTGTCAGAGATGGTGAAAAAGTCCTGAAGGATAGACTTTATGAGTTCGACCATCAGCTTCACTTGTTGTTCTTCACTGTTGATGAAGAGGACATTGAACTGGGAGGTGGACTTGACAATGATGACGATGATCCACCTAGCCAGCACGATGAAGATGGTCTTGGTGATGATTTTCAAGATCAAATCGAGAAAAGTGCAAATGGTCAGGGCCGCATGGAAACTGAAGAAGCAAATTTCTCCACCCCTGCATCGGGAACTGGGAACAATAGAGGTGGAAACAGAACTGTTATGTTGGGGTGTGCAGGTTCCCTCTCTGAGGCCAGGCTTGAGGAAAGCGTGAGGCAGAAGATCCTGGATATTCCTACTCCTCATGTAGGTGTGGTTGTTCCCAGACAAGAAAAGCGCCTGAGGAAAATATTTCTCAGAACCTTCTGTCAGCAATGGAAGACACTGATGAAGAGAGTGAAGAAGTTCAGGAAGAGAATTCTGCTGCTCTGGTTGAAGAGATTAACCGAGCCCCCCGACAGAAAAAACAGAAGACCTGGGGTCCTGTGGTGCCTTCGAGAATGAGTGCGAGGCTGAAGAATGATGGGAGGACAATCACAGAAAAAGCTCAGGATCTAAAAAAGAAGAAAGACTTGGAAATCCCAAGAGGTAACAGAAATGTTAGAGGTATTTCCAATTCCTTTGCTGTTCTAGATAATGATGTGCTTATGCAGAATGCTAGATCAGCAGGGATTAGTTTGGGTGATTCTGATGTTTCAGTTGCCGCAAATGTAGAAAGTATTAAGGATATTGAGGTGGATAGACTTGTAAATTTCCATCTTAATAATCCTGACATGTTCCTTCCCAGTAACATTGATGTTACTGGAAATGAATTTGTTGGAATAGAAACCCACAGTAGTGAGGTTGATGTTCCTGTTAGTAGCCATCACAGTAGTGAGGTTGATGTTCCCGTGACTAATCCCCACAGTAGTGAGGATCAGTCAGTTGAGTCACCCTGGATTGAGGTGACCAACAGGAAAAAACAGAGTAGGAAAAAACTTGTGTTTAATTCCAATGGTAGTAGGCTTCATATGGAATAATAGGGGCCTAAACAGGCCTGAGAGATTAACCCGTACGCATGGTCTCATTAGAGATGCATGTCCAGACTTTATTGGGATCTCGGAGACTAAGAAGATGGATTTTACACCTTCTCAGTTAAAAATCCTTGACCCCCACAGCATTTTTATTTGGAATTGGTTGCCTGCGGATAATACTGCTGGTGGTATTCTTGTAGGCATTAATTCTGAGACGTTTGATTTTATTTCGTGCGACCTGCACAAATTTTGTGTTTCTGTCTTAATTATGGACAAGAAAAACAAGAATGTGTGGAGATTTATTGCAGTTTATGGTTCATCTTATGATGAACACAAACTGGAATTTATCAATGAGTTGCATAATGTTTTTCCTAATTGGAATGGACCCACTCTCATTGGAGGGGATTTTAATCTAATTAGGGAAAGCAAAGAGAAGAGCTCTGGTAACATAAACCAACAATGGGCTAACCTTTTCAATGATTGGATTAATAAATTTGGTCTGATGGAATTGAAAAGTGCTGGTAGGAAATATACGTGGGCTAATAACCAGGATAATAACCTTGTCATGGCCACAATTGATAGAGTTTTTATCACTACGTGCTGGGACAAGTTGTATCCCGTAGTTTGCTTAAAACTTGGGCTAGGCTTGGTAGTGATCATACTCCTTTGATAGTGGACACTGGGGCCCTTAAAACCCCCATAGTTAGACAGTATAGATTTGAAAAATGGTGGCTTCAGATTGATGGTTTTGATCAGGCTATTCATAAAGCTTGGAATGCACCATGTAGATTTCGGAAAGCCATTGATAAGTGGCAGTTTAAAGTGAGAAATGTAAGAAAGTTTTCGAAAGGACATTGTGCTAATGTTGAGTCTGCTCAACGCAAGCATAAGCAACAATTAGTTGCTGAATATGATCTGCTCGATATTCTGTCTGAGTCTCAATGCCTCTCTCCGATGTCTAAAAATAGAATGAAAAGTATTTCTTCTGAACTTTCAGGTATCTGGAAAAATGAGGATATTAAAGCTAGGCAGAGGTCCAGGGAGAAGAACATCCTTGAAGGGGATAGGAACACTGCCTACTTCCACTCTGTTGCTAATCAGCGCAGGAGAAAGAAGCAGATTACCCTTCTCGAAGGACCAAATGGCCCTGTGGAAGACACTGAAGGTATTCTTAAGATTGCTGTTCAGTATTATAAATCTCTCTTTGGTTTTGAGGAGAAACTTAACATTGACCTGCTAGACGATTTCTGGGAGGAATGTGAAAAAGTTTCTGAGGAGCAAAACAACTTTTAGATGCTCCTTTCTCAGAACAGGAAATCAAGGACGCCGTCTTTGGCTCGTATGCTGAAGGGGCTCCTGGCCCTGATGGGCTTTCTTTTCTCTTTTATCAACATTATTGGGAGCTTATTAAAAAAGATTTATTTGACCTCTTTGAGGACTGGAGCAAAGGAGAATTAGATCTCTTTAGACTTAATTTCTCCTTGCTTACTCTTATTCCTAAAGAGCAGGATGCGGTCACCATCCAAAAATTTAGGCCCATTGCCTTGACAAATTGTAGCTTTAAGATTTTCTCAAAGTGTGCAACTAATAGATTGGGTTCTGTTTGTGAGAAGCTTATTTCTCCCAATCAGACTGCTTTCATTAGAGGCAGATATATTCTTGAGAGTGTAGTGTCTGCACATGAGATTATTCATGATGTAGCCACTAGTGGCCAGTCAGGTTTTATTTTCAAATTAGATTACGAGAAGGCCTATGATATGGTTCATCGAGGTTTCCTCTTGAAAATGCTAGCTAGCAGGGGTTTTAGCCCTAAAAGCTTGCGTTTGTATAAATCTCTCTTGGAGAATGGTTCTGTTGGTGTTAGAATTAATGATGTTAACAGTGATTTCTTTATTGCGGGTAGGGGGGTCAGGCAGGGTGATCCTATTTCACCTCTGTTCTTTAATCTTGTCGCAGATGTTTTCACCAAAATGTTGATGAAAGCAGCTAGATGTGATCAGATTTCAGGACTCCTTCATGGGTTTGAGCGAAATGGAGTTGTTAGCATGCAATATGCTGATGACACATTACTTTTCCTTAGAAATGATCTCGCTCAATGCATGAACCTTAAATGGATTCTTTCCTGTTTTGAACAAATTTCTGGGCTTAGAATTAATTTTCACAAGTGTGATCTGGTTCCTATTAATGTGGACCAAGAGGAAGCTCAGACTTTTGCGCAAGCTCTTAGCTGTAAATTGGGAAGGTTCCCTATTAAATATCTTGGGGTGCCTTTACATCATAGAAAACTTAGGAAAGAAGACATCCAACCGATAGTAGATAAGCTTCTGAAAAGAGCTGCTGGCTGGAGGGGTAAATTATTATCCCATGCAGCCAAGTTGGAGCTGGTTAAAAGTGTTTTAGCTAGCATTCCAGTCTATCTTTTAAGTGTGATTAAGTTCCCTAAATGGGCTATAGCTCTCATTAACTCCCAAATGGCCCACTGTCTGTGGGATAATTATGAAGGTCACTTCAAATACCATTTGGCAAATTGGGGACTTGTATCGCAAAAAAGGGAATTCGGTGGTCTAGGCATTCCCAGTATAGCAGATATGAACCTCTGTCTGTTGGCCTTGTGGATTAAGAGGTATCATCTAGACGAGGACAAGCTGTGGAGGAAGATCATTGACCACAAATATGAGGTGAATGATCCCAATATTTTTTTCTTCCAACGCAACTGGGGCTTCTCCCTTTTGGAAAGGAGTCCTATGGGCTACTAAAGCAGCAAAACTTGGGTATCAATGGAAAGTTGGGGATGGTAGAAAAATTAAATTCTGGGAGGACCAGTGGTTTGGAGACTCTAGTCTCGCAATCCAATACTGGGATCTCTATGTGATAGTCAATGAGAAAACCGCTACCATTGCTGATCTTTGGGATGGTAACCAGCTTAAGGTTACTTTTAGGAGGTGTTTTGATGAAAGAATGCTCACTATGTGGTATGAAGTTGTGAATATTGCACAAACCATCCACTTTAGCAATGATAGTGATGCTTTACTTTGGAAGCTAGAGCCTAATGGGTTATATACTGTCAAGTCCTTCTATGCAGTAGTCAATTTCAGAGGGATCTTGCCTGTTCATGTACATGGGGTGTGGAAAATTACGGTCCCTCCCAAAATTCATTTCTTCCTTTGGCTGCTAGCTCATAACAAGTTGCTAACCAGGGATAATCTGAGTAAAAGACAAAAGCTAGATGATGTTAGTTGTATTTTCTGCTCTGAACCTGAGTCTTGCAATCATGTATTCTTTGAGTGCGACATTGCCAAGGCGGTCTGGACAGAAATTTGTCGGTTTTCGGATAAGTTATCTATGCCAGTTTCTTTTAACTCGATTTCTACTCTCTGGATTAGTGAACAAAAACATTGTATTGATAACACGCTGCATTCTGCTGTCCTGTGGTCGATCTGGCTTACCAGAAACGACACACATTTTAACAAAACTCCTTGGCTTGGTTTACAGGCAATATGGAGAAGGACAGTGTGTTTGCTATCCCAGTGGCAGGTACTGTTCTCTGGAGCTGCAAAATAAAACTGATCACTGTGACTGGGAGGGTGGATCATCTGGCTCGAGCGCCACCACTACTACTCTGGCCAGACCCTGGGTGAAACTGTTGATCCGGGGTGCGTCCTGTGAAGATATCTCTGGAGTTCGCGAGGCTAATTGCGCTGAAGACGGACGCGGGGGAGAATCCACGCTGTTGCGGGCTATGCGTCTCTCTGACGAAGCAATGAAGAGGGTGGAGGAGGGGCTTCCCCCAATTCTGTCCTAGTTGTTGCGTTCCATCTAGTTTCCCTCCGGTTGTAATCTCTTTCAGTGTTGTAGCTCGTTTTCTCCTATCTGAACCTGTTAAGTTTCTGTATTAGGCTTTTGCCTCTAAAAAGACCTGCTGGTGCGACATGCGGTCGTTACCCGAATGCTGTAAAAATGCTGTGGCAAACTTGTGGTTTCATTTTAATAAAATGGAGCTGGGGCTGGGCCCTTTATTTCCTTTAAGGGACTACCGTTTGCTAGGTGTATCTCTATTACAAAAATCAGAACCGTATTAAGTTTGCAAAAGTAAATTTACGTTATCTAATTGATTTTAATAACTTGTCTTACCGGTTCTAATTAGTTTTAAGGAATTCAGATGCAAATTCAAGCAGAGAAATATAAGATTTGCTAGTCACCTCTTCACGTGGTCGGTGAGCACGGGAGCCAACGCATCCCCAGAGAAAGTCACGATGGCCATTAAACCAAGGCTCTCTCAATTTCTTCCTCGTCATGGCTTGATTCGCTGAAGGAGAAAGAGCAAACGGGCGGCCGTCGTAAAGATGAATCGAGTCCGCGCTTGCCTCCTTCCGGATTTGGGAAAGACGAACCGAATCGGCGTCTCTGCATTCTTGGCTGCTTTCACTCTTGAGCTTAAAGAACTGGAAAAACCCTAGTCTCCGTCAGGTGATATTTGGGTGAAATCGCCTGTGTCAAGAGCTGAACTGGGCCGTGGCCCGCCCCAGATTTTCGCAGATATCATCTAGTACAGTATACGTGTGCATTGTTGGCCCAATCTGTTGGAAATGGTAGAGTCATGCCACGTGACGAGCAAGCACCCGGCAGCCTCGCAGCGATTTGAAGGGACACAGGCCCACGCCCGAAGACCCGGCAGCTTCGCAGCAATTCAAGCATGATAATAACATCGAATAACATCATTTAATCATGGAAAGTGCAAAAGTGGATGCTGGGTGACCCTTCAAAAGTTAGGAAGACTAGGCCATGTATTTTTTATTTCTTGAGACATATGTATGATGTACTATCGAGACTGGAAAGTACAAGGAAAAAGGATCCCCACAAGTATTTCTCAAAGTTTTCCTTCAAAATCCACTCAAAATAGTCCAACTCCTTTTTGTTTGAGAGACAAGGAGAGGCATATGTTTTATACACGTGTTCGGTTCTGTAGGTATACCGGTCACCTCTTGTATTTTGAGCGTCTCACACGTCTGAATACATCGCCACACACAAGAGTAGGGTTGTTACCGGAGACGATCCTGGTCCCGAACCTGTATACATCCTTGCGTGCTTGAGGCTGTTACATCATTCGATCGTGGTCACAAACCCTATCTAATTATAAAATCACTAGCCGGTTATGAAAAACCAACAATGGTATATAAATGTTGTGGTTTAGTGCCTTAGTGGATATGGGTTATGATGGGCATGCTACACTTGGTGTCATAAACGTTTTACTTATGTTCCTACTTATGTACGGCTTGATCGTTTCCTTGCTGATGTTTAGTGGTGTAATGCTTATCCGAATACTACCGTGTATAATCTTTCAATTATGTTAAGTAAGCATGCTCCTATTCTTGCTAAGAAAAAGTTAAAGTTCAAAAATTGATGGTTACTTGAGGATGATTTCCGCAAGACAGCTCATCAGGCTTGTGTTGTTTCTTCTGATAAACCTTTCCATGTTAGAACATCGAATCTTGCAGGATCATTGAAGAAGTGGTGTAAGAAGAAAAAAAAAGCCTTTACATCAGCAGTTAGATACAATACATGCTGGAATTGAGTCTATCCAGATTTCCAGATGCAACCTATTCACTCTCGAGATCATGTCAACGAGGCAAGCCTCACAGATAAGTATGAGCAAACAATGACCAAGCTGACGAAGTTTTATAGGCAGCATGCGAAGAGTCAGTGGGCCAAGCATGGTGACCGTAATTCCACCTATTTTCATAATGCCGTTTCAAAAAGAAGCAGGAAAAATATAATAGGTGTGATAAAAGATAACAACACAACTTGCTTAACAATCCAGAAGATATTACTGCTTGTTTTACTGATTACTTTTCAAACATCTTCACAACCTCTAGTCCGAGTTTGAGGAATTAGCCTCCAATTATTTCTATAGTAGCAAACTGAGCCGTTTGTTCATTCTATGCAAGAAAAGGAAGAGATTTTACAGGTTTTGAAAGACATGAAGAGGAATGCTTCTCCTGGTCCGGATGGGTTAAATGTGGACTTTTACTTGTCGGCTTGGAGATGGATTGATCACCTATTGTTTCCTCAAGTGCTATTTCTGATAAGACGAAATATATTTATAGACGAACAGCTAAGAAATTATTCAGGCTGGAAACAACAAATTATAGACTGTGCGCCTGGAGGAAAATTTGCGCACATTCTACGCTCAAGCATTCAATATTTGCTAAACTACTGGCAAACATTCAAATTGTTGACTGGCATTCTTCTCCAGAAGTATCTCACATTTTGTCGAGTAAGATACAAAGAGCTCATGCTTCATGAATTATCAAATTTTGCTCTGCACCTTTCGAATCCAACATATAAATTATAGCTAGTTATTCCAGTCACTCTGTCCCTTGTGCTTTAGACCTATTACTTCTTCAAAAGTTGGTTGTTTTAAGACTTGTCTTACTTTTCAATCAGGAAAAGCAAAAGGTACATTGAAATTGGAATCTTTTTATGCACCATGAGTTGCAACAGCATTATATTTGCTTGGGTGTTAACCTAAATTGTCATTTTATGCCTACTATTGAAGAAAAAGAAAAACATGGGAAGGAAGTACTTCCAGTTGACATGGTGAAAGGTAAAGTCAAAGTTCTATGCAAGCACTCACAGTTAACAAAGTTAGTCATACATCTCTTTAGCTTGATATCAACAGGAGTTAGGAATTCCGTTAAAAAAACATGAGTCAGGAGTTACAGCATAATTTGAGTGAATATGGAGAAAATTGCGCATACTGAATGACAAATATTAATTCACCATTAGTGTTAAAATCAGAAGGAGATCCTAACAACATGGGAAAAATCCTCAAAAATTATGATGTGGCTGCCTATTAGAGTTGGACAAGACAAGGTATGACAAAATACAAAAATCTGCAGTATAACTAGAGGCACTACAACAGTTGGACAGCGTAACAAGTACACTGAAGAGTGAACAATGAAACCTCATTGGAGCAACACTGTTAGTCTCGAAGAACTATCATTTCAATAGTCATCCTTGAGCTTCAGATCGAAATTGCAATCAGCAAAAGGTTCATGCTCGAATTCCAAATCAGAAAGGAGATAGTTCGCGTCGTCCCCTGCAAGAAACAACAAGTGCTTGTTGGAGCAGCTACAACAAAAGGTTTTGCCATGCACTGTCACATGCAGATAATCTGTAACTTTCTGCAGACAGCTGCATCTGATCAGTTACAATCAGGTATTGGATGAGAGGACATCACATATATAACGTTTCTAGCAAGATTTTGTTTCCTTTTGAAGCAAAAGGCAACTGGACCTGGTTTCACAGCAACTGAATGCAGGCTCGGGTCATTTATAGCCTTATAGGATGTTACGAGAAAGCGGCGCATTTGTACTGCCACAAACATGAGGATAGAAGAAGGAAGTGAGACAAACTTAGTCTTGAGCTTAAGTGCGCCGTGGAAGGAAGAAACTCGGTTTCAAGCTCCAATTTTATTTCATCATTGGGATCGTCCATGTATATCTAAGAAACAGTAGTGATTTTATCCAACTGGAGGTAATCAAATGCATACAATACATACTCATTATAACAACAGAACATGGTGGAAACATTTCAGCTCATAACTATCACTTATCAGCAATCACCATGCTATGCGCTAAATTAAGCCATGCAATAGCAGGCACGAGTATGTAGGTAAAGATGTAAATAGCATACCAATCTGCTTGAACATTTACCCTTATTCCATAATACCATGTGTATAGCATAGCAGCTCGTTGGGAAATCATTTAGCTATGACAATCAGCAACCAGAACAGTTAAATCATTTTAGTTCACTTCAGTATTACCACCATTTTACTGCAACTGCAGGATACGTGTGATACTAGTCCTCCCAATTCCAACGCATCTACTAGATGCATTCATCACACACTAGAGAGAAATTTCAGATGAGCAAAAAGCTACTGTACAACATACTGTACCTTGGATGGCACATCGATGTCATAAATACTTTCCATGGAGACCTGCAGAGCACCTATCGCTTTCTCCTTCTTCTTTCGTATGCCTGCTTCCGGATCCCAAAAATGACACAAAACATTGCAAGCACTTAACACACAGTTCACGGAGCTGCCACAAGTGGAATACTGGCACAAAGCAGTTCAGAGAGACCAAAAACATACGCTGTTCACGCTGATCGGCCATCAGTCTCTGCACATCATTTCCAGTGAAGCTTGCGGTTTCAATCCCATCCTTGGCCCACTCACGGCACTTCATCCAGTCCCCGTCACTCAGATAGCTAGGCTTCGTCACACCCTTTGATCCCCCCACACTTTGTGCCCCTGCTGATGCAGACTTCCCTCCAGCACCGGCCGGCGGAGCTTTCCCGGCTCCACCGAGGTCTCCTAGGGCCCTCCTCTCCCGCCGCCCCGCCCTCGCCGCAGGCCCGCGCACAGTCCCGGCCTTCTTGCCATCAACGCCTTGCCAACCGACAGCAGGGAGGCGCAACGAATCAGCATCCACAAAAGAGAGAGGCTTGCCGCGAATTCGGCAAAGGTGGCAGTGTAATTACCTCGAAAGATGGGCAAGTTCTCGTTTTGCACGAAGGTTGGAGCCCGCGAAGCCAATTCGTGCTGCATTCTTTACCAGATCGCGCGCGCCTGTTGGAGTGAAGTGGAGGCTTGCGGTGGACCGAAATTGGAACTTGCGGTGGAGGTTGAAACCGTAGAAGTCTCGCGAAATAAGCGCGCGTTGCGCAAAACCCTAGACAGACCTTGGATTTTGGAGGCTTTGCCCTGGCTCAGGCTGGAGGAAACCGACGAAGCGAATTGGATTGTGCTGCGGAAGGAGGAAGAAAGGAAACGGGACGGGCCAGCTGAACTATGCAAACGATAGGCGAAAGCGTAAACCTTTTTCCATAGAAAGCGTAATTCACTTTCATGAAAGCGTAAATCACCTAGTACGGCTTATTGATCATACAATTGTGCTGCGGTGCAGATTAATTAACCAGGCGTCAAATATTACGATTTCCACGCAAAAGGAGAAACATATTACAATTGTACAAGGAAAGATACAGAAACTTTAAGGACAATGTGGTCATTTTCTTTTCAGGGCCGAGAAACGTACATACACTCAGAACACTACACTTATCCTCCATTTATTCTGGGACTCTACAGCAGCAACAGAAATTTGTACACTTGTCGAAAATTTGTACACTCAAAGAATGGAAGCCGGAAAAGGGAACAAAAAAGTAGTAGAAAAAAACTCAGAAAAAATGTAATTTGTAACCACTCCTGTATACAGATTTAAAACCAAGTTTGTCTGGCTTCACGACATTGCACCTATCTACCGCCCAGCCGCCTTCAAGAACTTGTCGTAAGGGCTTGCAGGCGGCAACCTGAAGGACCGGTCGTCGCTGGATGTGGAATCGCTGCGCCGCATGTAGTCTTTCCTTGTCAGTTGCAACTCGGGCTCGGATCGAGCGGATGACTGCAAGATGCGACGAAATGTCAGGATTTACGAGATTTCAATGCTACGAACCTGTCATCATGCCTGGATCTATGAGAGCTTAAGGTAAAGAAGATATGATAGATCACACATGCCTCATTTGTTTCCGGTCCGTTTTCCCCGGTTGAGCTACGCGAATTGGTCCTCGAGTGCTTGAAGCTCAAGAGAACAGACATCTTTTGCTGCTTCTCCATTACTAGGGATTCACATTGGCTCTTCATTTGGTCATACGATACAGGATTTGTGGAGACCGGAACGTTAGCAACTTGCCTTGCTGTCTCGTGAACCTGGGAGCAAGTAGTTCAAGTACAAACAGATGAGGTGAATGCACATTTTATAAGAGAACAGAGGGGTTTTCAGGTGCCAGTGTTTTAGAGATGATACATACAGATTCAATCAGTTGATTCACGTTTAGAACATCGGATGATGCCATGGATCCTGATGTTTTTCTGTCGGATTGGGATCCACTATGTTCAAAAACGATGTCATCATCATCATCCATCTCACAAGGAATAACTTCCTGAAAGCAGGAGACATGTAGCAAAAAAGGTTAGGAAATAACATCACCCGCGAATTATAATAACACAAAATCAAGTACTTGTGAAGGATACCTCATCGAAACAGTGATCATCCTTTTCTGCATACATTAAACAAGAGTGTGGCGTCTCCATGAATAGTGGGGCACCAAGAGGAAATGAATCATCCAGGGTGAAGTCTTGAAGAAGCTGTTCTTCTATCCCATCAAACTTCTGCAATTTCAAGTGAATATACACGACTATCAGTTATGTTCTAGATTATGTACAGCTAAGTTACAGAGATAGTCTGATCAAGTAAGCCTGAATCTACACCTCTGGTAAATTTTCAAATTTCTTCTTGAAGTGAGATATCACAGTATCTTTTAACTGTGCATCATCCTTATTCACAGCTGAAAGAAAAACTTGTGCATCACTTTCATCTTCCTCAGAACCGTAAGATTGTGCAGAAGTCATAATGAGTCTGCACTCATCGATCAGGCAAAGATGAGGGTCAACCTGCAAAATTAATAAAGGACGTTATATCACACTAACTACATAGGACAAATCCAAATGGAATGTTCACATAGTGGATATCAACTAACCATTTTCTCTGGTACTGACGCTTTGACAAGATGGGTTATCTGAGGAATATCAGCAACTTTTGCCGAAAAGATAAGCATTGCTGATGCCATCGTATATAAACACCTTCTTCGAGATGGTTGCACAACATCTTCATATACAGAGCAAAAAGAAAAGATGAAACCAAGCCATGAATTCAACTGCTATACTGGTATCAAATATGTTGCATATGGAGGACAATATCTTTCAGTTGTTAATAGATAATTAATGAAGGAACATTCTTTGGTGAATCTCAAGCAGGCTATCAGCTTTTGTAACATCATTTGAGAGGAAAAGATGCAGGGACTTACTATCTTGGTTCAGAGACAACCTCCTGAGAGAGAACGCCAACTGGAAACATCGAACTAGTGCCACGTGACTGGAAGTCTGTCATCAAAATTAACTGGTCACTTAAACAGTACACAAGATGGTATCTCTGATTCAACTATCCTGAGAATCTAAGAAAAAGGTTTCATGTTTTCAACTCAAATGGAGTACAGCATACTGGTAAAAATGAATATTGCTGTGATAATTTCAACGCCTTTAGAGCAAAAGTAGCCTTTTAACTTACAGGTCCAAGTTACATCTATCTGATATAATTTCTATGTCTTCGTAACAAATCATTTGAGTGCAGATTTTATTACCCCTGGGAGGGATTGTACCCCCTAATATCTACAGTCAGATCTTGCTTTGATATTTGCAAATTTTATGTCTCTACAGTCTACACTATGCAGCATTGTACTCTCTTAGATTTATATGCATGTTAGTTGTTAGGCACTCGAAATAGACCCTGTGTAAGGCCTGAAGGCACTGTACAGTTGACCTTATTAAGGTGTGAAATAAGGATGTGCTACAACGAAAATGGTTAAAATCTGTGACTCTGAAAGCACACACTAACGATGGGTCGACAGGGTGGTATAGCCCAAAGCTGGTAGGAACAAATTTCCCTATTTGCTGTATGATTTTCTTCCCGATTGAGTAGCAAAATATACTGCATCAAACTTGACTTACTTTGGCCTTTGAACACAATAAAGCAATGTTGTAGGTATGGCACATTGTTTCAAAATTGGAAGGTGAGTTGTCTTCCAGAGATGCTTGACTCCATATAGATGAAAGAAGAAGAACAAGTTGGCCGCTATTCAACTTCATGAACTTTAAGTTCTGCTCAGATGTAAGGTAAGATGCTGCATCAGTTGGACGGTCAAAAATTCTAATAGTAAAAAAAATATTTCTTATAATACTAGCTGGACTTCATACTTCATCATTAAAAGTGGTAAGACGATGCTCGTTGAAGCATGGGCTCCCTGAAGATTGCCTTGTATTTGGTTCTGTATGTGCATATCCATTCTCAGCGGTTACCACAGCTTCTGATTTCCCATTTTGCTGCACGGATTCCTTGATCTGAGAAGAGAAAGCTGACAGGGCCAACAAAAGCACGCTCTGTGAACCGTCAAGCTTCATTGGGACTGGAAAACCTATTGCTGACCACGGGCATAACAGCGAAGGTGCAACAATGGTGGATAAAACACGGTGTGAGCCAATCCTTGTCTTATGGTCTGGGTGCATCATTGCTAAGAGAAGTTGATGATACAAAGCTTCAGGAAATGCCTGACATATATTCAAGGAAACGCCAATCAATATTGATGTTCTACTGCTCAAATATTTCCCCGCGGTAGTGAAAATATCAAACTTACTTTCTGATTGTATGATAATTTGTACAAAGAAGCTGCTATTTGTGCTGTGCGGTAAACAGAGGACACTGTTGTCCGGGCGATGGTGGCAGTGTACGAGAGATTCTCAAGCATAACGCTGACCATCTCAAGAATAGGCCCAACATCCCCAACCTAATCAGCACAACAAAAAACTTTTTAACATTTATGCTGAAACCAGAACATAGTTATTGCAATAAAGTGCCGAAAGATTACAACAACCTTTTCTGTCAATTGCACCAGGCACTCCTCCAAGGCCACATAAAGTTCACTGTTCCACTTATCGACATCAGCTTGAGCATTTGCTGCTTCGATAGCACAGTACATACATTTTCGCAGGTGTTTTATTAAGTCGCTGATGGCGCTTGTTATTGTAACTGATGCCTGCGACTTTGCTTGCTTTGCAAGATGACAAGCAACTTTAACAATGCTGATTTGCTTGATGGGCATCTTGGCAACACTTTTATGATCAATGTGCTTTATAGTGAAAGATAGCAGCAAATGGCCATTTTGCCCTGCAAGTACAAAACAAGGAACAGAGTATTAAATATGTTTACTGTTCAATATTCCAATTGAAAAGCAACACTGAAAGGGATAAGCAAGAGAAGAAATTGCATGGGTGGAAATTGCTGCACCTGATTTGTCCATCAGCGTTTGCATTTCTTGTAGAACAGAAAGGGCAACCCCATTTTCAGGAGACCAATAATTGTGGCTATCAAAAAGGCGAAAAAGAGGATCAAGAATACGTCGCACTGTTGTTGCCTCCTTGGCAATATCGGCCATGTTACGCAAGCAAACCCTTGCCCAGTGCGCCGGGTTCTCGGATACAGCCCTGCTAACACATTAAGCATGTAATGAGATGACAAGGTGCATTGTTATCTAGAAATGGGGTTATTAGGTGAGCAGAAGATCTCACATTGTATCAGATGCCACTTTGGCACTATTTTGCCCAGATACTGTCGACATTGTCAAATCATCGTCATCTTGAAGTCTGACAACCTCTTTTATTGAGAGTATGTGGTTAGCTTCATAACAGCTTATTATCACTGAGACAACCTGGGTTCGAGAATGAATTGGAAATAAATCAAGATCCCCAGTTTGAGATGCTATTTTAACTGAAAGAACTCTGCTAACATTTTAATTAATGAATTGTTGTTTCTGGTAGTTTGAGTTAAAATTAGTGTACTATTACCCATATTAGGTAGGTAGACCTGCTATTTCAGAAGTTGCAGAACTTTGGTTATACTTATATCTCTTCCCCTTATTTGATGATCCTACTTGTACTGAAACTCATACAGGAAATAAATATTCCGCAGAAAGAATCCAGCTTGCATCAAATTAAACCTGAATCTTCTGACATGGTACAAAAGCAATAAGGACTTACATCATCGAGTTCCATTGAAATATGTGAGTGGTCACCCATATATTTGACCTGATTACAAGTGGTCAAACAGTCAGGCTGCAGTATAAAATATTTTCCCAACTTAATCACCACTACTCCCATGATATTACAGGTTGTCTTACCATAGAAGCAAGAGCTTGGAGTGCAACAGATCGAAGGCGGAGCCCTTTGTCATCTTCCCTTTGTTCTTGACCAATTTTGCATAGCTTTGGTATGAGGCCTTCTAGACTAAACATATGTGTGCTGTCAACCTATATGAACACCTAATTAGGATTTAGAAATTAAGCAGATGGCAAGTACCAAGAAAATAAATGAAATGCAAGTTGCGATATGTCACGCCAATAACCTGTCCATTGAGAAAATCGACGAGCAATAGGCAACCCTGAACCTGCAACTCATCGTTTGATGTCTGATCAAGAAGAGTGCGAACAATACACAATGTGCTTGTGGCCAACAATGGTCTGAAAAAAGAATAATCTGATGAGTCAATTAGCCAAGATTGGACAAGAATGCATCACTGAATAAAAGACATTTGCACTTACGTATGCTCCTTGCATGAACGTAGAAGTTTCCTATAGATGCATGGAACAACTTTGGCCAATGTGAAACTCTCATGTCTCAGTTCTTTATAGCATCTCTGCTCAAGATACTCCGTGATCTGTCCGGAAAAAAAGGAGATGAATTAAATTCTGGTTACCAACCTCGTTAGAACACTCACTGTTAAATCCTGAACAGGGAATTCGCTAAGTGTCATCCCAATGTGGTGATCACTATGAATAAAAGTAGATTTACCAACGGTTTAAATGACAATTCCCATCACACGAAAAAGGTTTGCAGACTCGTGATCACTGGTCAGCAGAGAAGTAACAAATGAGGTGACTACTTGGTCCGTTACAAAAATATACTTTGCATTACCAAAATCAATTTCCTCCCCTAAAACGATTCCAGTCTTAAGCAACTCCAGTAGCAGTTATTAGACGGTAGTACAAAAAACAGAGTGGGGACGGAACGTGTTACCTTTGGTATGCGTGTTGGATTTCTCGAGACATAATCGCAGAGTTTCCCAATCCTTCTATCGTTCGGTTCTCCATCCTAAGGCAAAGTTATAACTTGAATTAGCAAAAGCACATGCATTTGAACACAACGCACCTATTATGCAGAACTACAACTAACATGATAGATGCTGGGTTAGAAAATTTGAATGGTAACTGGCAGGAGGATCAGTGGCATACCGCTGGAAGCTGGTAGATTTCCGAGATGATCTTCTTGTACCTCTTGACGGGCTGACGGGATCGCGCCCGCAACGAGGGGCAGAAGTAGCAGAGGCTGCTGCACGCGGGCAGCACCCGACGCGACATCACCCCCATCCTTCTCCTCCTCTCCTAGCCTTCCCTTCCCAAAAGGCCAAATTCTTTATCCACGAACTGAATTCCCTCTTCTTTGGTTAATGTACCCTCTTTGCTACAATGACTCCAAGAACTGAACTCCCTTCGACTTGGATCAAACCGGTCTATAGCAAGGCCAACTGTTTGCAGCAGCGGGGTTAGAGCACCCTCGCCTGCATCACGTTCGCGTAGCCAATTGGAGCCCCTTGGACCGAGTTGAGATCAAGAAACCGCAAGAAATTCCCCTCGCGTCAGAGTCGAATCTGACCAAATCTAATCCAGGTTGGGATTGGGACTTTTAAAAAGAAAAACAGCAATTTGCTGGGTCAAATCCGGCAAAGAACGCGGCAAGAATCCTCCTTTCCCTCTCGCGAGCTCCGGACCGCGACTCGACGGAGCCAACGAAGCCGCCGGACTGAATCCAAACCCCTGCGAAAGATCAAACCTTTTTCCTCAGAATCACATTCCCGAAGCTCTCAGATCGCGCCCAAACGGAAATAGAACCGACAGGCCGGCCCTGGCGAGGGAACAACGGGGGAAAACCAACCACGGATCCACCCACCTGTGTCCTGGGAGCCGGAGGGAAGCCGCGGGGGCGCGCGCGGCGCGCTGCTCGATCCGCTCTCCGCTTCGCCGGCGGGTGCTCGCTGGCGCGCGCGTGGGGTGGGTAGGGGTAGCTGCCGAAGGCGACAACAGGGCAGCAACGGTCGCCTTCACAGCCGCGAGGAGAAGGAGGAGGAGGAAGAGTAAAATCTTGGTGGCAGCTGGAGGTGCGGCGGAACATTCATAGCGGCGGCACGGGTGCAGCTGAGTCCTGACAGGTGGGCACGTTGCACGAGGCTGGCCGTTTTGGTCCTCCACCTGCATAACCGAAGTTACGACTCTGCCCTCCCGTGGTTCAGTTTTGAAAAATAACAGGGTTGATATGTTTGGTTGGAGAAACGAAGTCGAATCAAAGGGACATGAAATGCGGAACCAACTTGTAATGTCGAACATTTCAAAAAAAAATTGTAATGTCGAATGGGGTGGACCACTCGGTTCTTCTATGGCTAATCTCGATTTTATCATGTCACCAAAACAGTCGTGCCTTTCTACTCTTCTCCATATAGTCCATTTGTCTCATTTTCGCTTCTGAACCGGACAATGTCGATGATCTAGACAAGTCGACGAGCATCGCAGTGCACTCCCGTAACAGTTGTCGTGTCGCGGCAGTGGAACTGCAACTAGTGGATGAGCCGCGGTAGGGAAGAGGAGAGCACCAGTGACGAGAGTCGTATGGCTGGGAGAGGAGCACTGACGAAAAGGTCTGGCCGCCTGAAGTGAGGAGCAAGGCAAGGGGAAGCGATGGGTTTTTGTTGTGATTAATACTTCTGGTGAGACATTCTGTGCTTAGCTAATAGTATTTTGTTTATTATGTAAATAAACTTTGTATGATAGAAAACTTGTGAGAAAAAATACTAATCATTTTACACTAAGCCTTCAGCCCAACTGTGAGATGGAATATCTATGACAAAACATTACGGTGGAATCGTTCCTTTCCGTTTTGAAACGGAACCGTGACACTCAATTCCAGTTGGGTCTCCAACCAAACACACTCCGTACCGAGGTCATACAACGAGTCAACGACCTATACTCGTGCGACAGTTGCATTGTTTTTATCGACTGGAAGCGTAGGTCCACGACCAAGAATTCGACGACGGCTACCACCTCTTCTTGCCGGCCGTTGCTTCAAAGCCTCATGCGTGGAGGAGGGAGTTTGGAAGAAAAAAATATGTATATACCGAAAAAATACGAGTACACGAGTTTGGACACACCACACAGTCAAGAGTGGCAAAATACGGTGGAGGGTAGAACCGGGAATTCCGTTATGCCTATCCCTCTCTGCAAGGTTCGAATCAAATCGCGGGTTCCGAAAACTGTCGTGCGATCCGAGAGAGAGACCGGCATCAAGACAGGAACAGGTCTCGCGCATCGTACGGTCGGATGGGACCCACGTCCTGTCCTGCCTGTCCTTTGTGTTTCTCTTCTCGTAGCTTCGCCATGGCTGACCAGGCGTACAGAGGGCATCCTGGTACTTTCAGAGATGAAATCGCTGTCAGGTATCAGTCTTTTAAGCTTAACTTGTGGTAAATTTGTTGTTTGTAGCGACAGCTTTAACCCAGTTCATTGTGTGCAGAAAGCTACCGATCGAAGTGCAGCTGACAAGTATGGCTTCTACAGTTCTATGTGTTGTTCTCGATGCACTGCCAGAGGTCCGATACAAATGTCACCTGAATTGCAAACAGCACGCGATTCAGTTGAGACGAGCACGAGGATGATAATTTAATCGCGGCAGGCGGTCCGGCCGGGTTGAGGAGCACACACGGACATGAAAAAGCAACGGATACCAGGTCCACCACATGGCAGCTAGTAGCATCTTGTTGAAACAATCAAGGAGTAGATAGAATCTTCCATGTGACGTGCCTGCCTATCTGTGATCTTTGTGTACCTAACAAGGTGTTCTCTTGTGTATTTTCCTTTATACAGTTGCAAGCTACTCCCTCCGTTTTTTAATACTCTCTCCGTCCAATAATAACTGTCTCAAGTTTGCCAATAAATGGATATAACTAGACATGAAACATGTATGGATATATTAACTTTTTGGCAAATTTGAGACAGATATTATTAGACGGAGGGAGTATAAGATGTTGTAGGTGTTGCACATGTTGTCTAGATACATACTAAAGTGAGTGAGCATGCACACTAATACATGTCTACATACATTTTTGTACATGTGCATGTGGACAAATGCTAAAACATCTCATATTAAAAAACAGAGGGAGTATAAGCAAGATGCATGTGTTCTATTCTAAGTTCAGTGTGGAGCACCACCACCACTGTAACGCCCCGGGATTTTTCCCCAATTAGATTTGTTGTTTCTCTTTTTCGCATCATCATGACATAACGCATCATGAGCATTGTACTATTTTGTCAATAAAATTATTTTGCTAAACTCTATTTTTTGTTGCTCAAATAATCTCCTCCTTGTCTTTTGGTTCGTCTTTGTTTTGAAATATGTTTTGTCAAAATGGTTTTGTAAAATAAAAATGTTTTAGGGTGAGAGAGAGCAGCCCAGCCAGCCCATCCCCACCGAAACCCTAGGGTTTCCCTTGGAAACTTCCTCTTCCACCCCCTGTATTTTGCAGCCACCCTTCTCTCTTTTCTGGTTTTTGCGTTTGGATCCCTCCCACCTTATCATCTCCTTTCCTTCTTCCTCCACACACAGAACGCACGCACACCAGCCCGACCCGCCACGTGCTCTCCTTCTCCTCCTTCCTCCTTTCCCCAGCCGCCGGTGCGCCGCCGCCCTTCTCCCTCCCTCCCTCGCTCCGGCCGACGAGGCCGCCCGCAGCGCCGCCGCCACGTCCCCAGGACGCCGCCCCTCCTCCTGTTCGCGCACGCCCTGCTGTCGAGGTGTGGACTCGGCAAATCCCTGGGTTGTGTACCCCGGGTTGATTGAGGGGGAGAGAGAGTGCACGCTGGTAGTTCCGTCGGCTGACAAGCGAGGATTTACCCAGGTTCGGCCCCTCATGGTGAGGTAAAGACCTACATCCTGCTTGTCTGATCTGTATAGATGTATGATGATGTTACATGGTGGCCGCGAGGGCGAGGTGAGACGTGGTCTCGTATGGATCTCCCCCCTATGGGGTGCCCCTGCCTGGCTTTATAAAGGGAGCCAGTAGGGTTTACATGAGTTTTTGTCTTGTACTACAAGTTGTAGCTTGTTGGGCTTCACGGGCCTCCAGGTGCTAGGCCGCATCGGGTACGCCAACGGTCGGGTGCCCGGAGGGTACGCCCACATCACCTGCCTTCCCTCGCCCGCGCGTCGCAGCCCGGAGCTCGTCCGCGCTTCCCTACTCGACCGGCCGCCGGCCCGAGCTCCTCCTCGACCTGCACCGGCACCGGGCCGCCTCTTCATCTCGCTCGACGCCCGCAGTTCGCGCCGCCGCGCTGGCCGTGCCCCGGCTGCGCCGCGACCTCCTGAGCTCGTCGACCTCTTCCTGCAGCTCCGCCCTCCTCTGCGCCGGTGATGCCTCAAACCCCTTGCCAGCGCCTTCCTCTGGTCCCTGCCGCCTCGCTGCGCTCCGGTCGCCTCTTGTTCTCTGCCCGCCAAGTGTTCGACGAAATGCCCGCAAGATAATCTGGCACCGCGTCGCCGTCCGTGTTGTCCACCCGTCGAGGTGTTGCTTGGTACGCCCGTGCATGTCTTTCGGTGCCCGTGCCCGTGTTTTCCGTGAACCTCGCCTCGTGACGACGACAAGATCACCTTCGACCCCGAACATCGCCGACAAGACCGACGACCCGAGTACGACTACTTCAACTACTTCCACGACATCGACAAAACGATATGTCCCGGTTTGGCGACGACTACTTTGTAATATCCCAGCATTTAGGAGTTAACGGAGGGTAGAAATAGGAATTTGTGCATCTGCATGTATGTATTTGAAAAGCCGAATAAATTTTTCGCAAAATAAAACTTATGTTGGAATCAAGTTAAGCCTTAGATGTTAGTGTTGTGCAACTATAGAATGAAACTAGATAAATTTTAACATGATCTTTATGTGTTTTGCTTGTGTTGATATTTGAATTTCAAATTCAAATAATTGAATTTGAAATTGAATTCAAATAAATTGCAATAAGTAAATAAAACAATCAAATAATGATTGAAATAATTTAAAACATCATAACTATTTATTACAATTTATGAAATCAAATCCATACAACTCATATTACAAATCAAAGAATTTAAGAAAGACAAATAAATAATTTTATTGATAGAGTACAATAATACATAGTCATTACAAAATTATTACAACAAATTGAATTGCAAAAAGGAAAATTTACAATTAAATTCTAAACTACAAAGTCTTGTATCTTCTTCTTCATTTGATCTCCAACTTTATAATTGATTTCCTGCAATACAAAAGAAAAACAAAAACAATATAGAATACAAAGTGGGGATTAGGGTTAGGATTATCCTCAGTCTGGTAGTGTGATGCACTACTAAACACATCATTGGATTTAAAACAAGGAACCTAGTGAAGCATCTGTTCTTAACAAAAGAATTAGCCTCAGAGCAACATCACTGGCTAAGGCAAAGAAATCCACTTGGCATGAGAAAATAATGAAGCCACTAGGGATAAGACCAACTAGCCGAAGCATCAAGTTACTTGAACCGGGAGGCACACAAGCAGGCAAGCAGCACAGTCACATGAGCAGTCACCCTGCTGCTTACAGCACATCAACTTCACTACAGAGGGATAAGAGCAAGGAAGCAGCCGTAGGAGCTAGCAAAATAGAATCACTTCACTCACACTAGTTCCAGCTCGAGTTCATCTTCCACAACTCACAGCACCTCACAAAACCATTATATCCACCACTGTTTCATCACTCAATCCTTGCCAAAAGCGAGAACAAGATGGAATAGAAGCACAAGGCCAAGCAGGAGCGAGGAGGGAAGGCCAGGAGCTAGAAGGTAGCCATATGGAGCTGGAGGAGCAGGCCACGAAGGAGATCCACAAGAACTGCAGCTCAAGCCACCCAGAAGAGCCACAAGATCTGACTGATCAAGTGCTCCACAAGATCTCAAATCACACCACACAGCCATCACCAACACACATCAGGAGGTGAATAACCAAAACTCCTTAGCAAAAGAATTTGCTAGATTAAATATGTGGTTGGGCTGGATATTTCCCTCAGCTTAGCATAGAGATGCTATGCTAAATTCATCACAGGGAATTAAAAATCAAATATAACATCTGTTCTTATTAAATCATGGCCTCAGCCTATGCATCATAGGCAAAGGGGCAAATAAACCACAATTTTGAGCAAAGGCACAAGCAAATATTGCTTTTCACAGCTATGTGTGAAGCACAAATCCAGTAAACTGATGCTGGGCACTAACTCCACAAGGGAAATAGCACCTCAAGCACATCTGTGCACTAAAAATACCACTGGAAAGTAAAAGCAAATTTCCCTAAGCTAAAATCATCAGATTGCTTCTGTGTAACTCAAAGGAGGCATCACAGCAAGCTATGCTAAATTATTTAGCTCAAGAAAATAAGATTTACTTGCACAGGGCACTAATAGAGCATCATATCAAAGGGACAAATCATCAGAGGCATATTTCTGAACCTAGGGTTCAGAATAGCAACATTTGGACAGAACCACTGACAGAAGCATAGAATCAAGCTCACATCCAAAGCCACTAGCAGGAAACTCTTTAGTAAACACTAAAGTAGCATCTGAACACATCTTGTGTTCATCACAGGAGCAGCAGAACAGCATCACACCTAGCAATAGGAATTCTTAATTCACTGCTAGTAGTTCACATCACAGAGCACGGCCATAGGCCAGAGGAAGGGAGAAGAAGGAGAAAGGGAAGAAAAATCATACCTCACGCCCTTGGCCGTAGCTCCACGGCGACGGGGCAGTGCCCGTGTGGCCAGAGGAGAAGGACCACGGGAGAAGCGAGCACCACAGCAGCACAGAGACGAGCTCTACACCGGCCATGGCAAAGCCCGGAGCAGCACAAGCTCGGCGAAGCCAGGAGCACGGCGGAACCCTAGCTTGGGGTTGGGTCGCGCACGGCTGCGACAGGCGGGGAAAAACAAATCGCCGTGGAGGGGAAGGAGGAGGACCGGTGGCGCGTCGATTCCGCCCCAGCACGGCGGCGGAGCTGGCCGGAGCACGCCGGGGACGGCCGGCGACGGCGAGGCGACAGAGGAGTGCCTGGGGGGCTCGGGAGAGAGGGAGAGAGACGAAGGGGTCGGGTGAGAGTGTGGCTCGGTCGAGTTGACCACGACCCGAGCCAGTCCTTGGTCTGGTTCAACCCAGTTTGACCAAGGGCATTTTGGTCATTTCATAAATCAAAAATTAATAAGAAAATAATTCCAGAAATATTTTAAATTGAATAAACTCTGGAAATTCATAACTATTTCATATAAAATCAGAAAAATACAAATAATATACCAAAATGAACAAAAAAAAAATCTATCTGTTTGTATAAATCAAACACTTGTTTGAATAAAATTGAATCACTTTAAAATTGAAACAACAATTTACTTATTAATTTAAATATGGAATTTATTTAAAATGCTATTTTGAATGCATTTGAATTCCATTCAAATTGCTCCACATGTTTAACTACAAATATGGAAATATATTTCCATCATAACATTATGACCATTTTAAGAATTTCATTTGTAAACATGTTTCACTAATATTCTTAAGTGGTTTTAAAATGATATTTTCCATAAGGAAAATAATTACTAAAGAATAATTCAATAATCTAAACTTACAAAATGATTATGCTATTATTATATAATCTCTAATGAATAATCCAAGTGTCTCTTATGTTATAAAGTGAATTCTCTATTTAATAAAATTGGATAACTTTTCTTGTTATCTTTAATAATTGAATCAGTTTTGTGTTATAGTTTTATTCATTCAAGACCATATCCTAAAACTAAGAAAGGAAACATAAGATGATATTACCTTATTCCTTTTCCTTTTAAGTGTGACACTTAAATAATAAAAGAACTTAAAAGTGGTTATTCTTAATATTTGTTAATACTTCATAATTTAAATAAAAGTGAAACATACTAAAGTCTTGAAGAACTAGGATTCCAAAATCACCAAGTAATCAAATCAAATTCTGAAATCTTGAACATTCACTAATCTCAACTCATGAACAACCTAAGCACCAAAAACATCACCTAAAGGTGATGAAACAAACTTAAGTCAAGTTAATACGATGTTATCGAAGTATCATTTTAAAATGAAGCTTACCTAGTTAAGCTTGGGTATGATTGGGGGTATTTTGCGATGCATTTCATTACTATGCATAATAGCATCTTGCCAGAGTTTTCTGTAGTCCTTATCGGGATTACCTTGCTATTTTTCAGAACTCGGGGTTTTATCGCAAACCCTAGAACCCCGAAGGGTGTGAACTGCTATATCTATCCAAGGCAAGTTCACTCTTGCTCATGTCCTACTTGATTATGTTTATCAAAGTAAATGAAAAATACTATGGTTTATCATTGCATGAAAAAGAAAAACTATCTTCGAATGATGTGAATTGCTATATATATATTGTTGGCTGGCAGATGGAACCATGGAATGATGTGGTTGGTGGAGGTTCCATTTGCACGGGAAAGTATTACCTAGGACTTAAGAACCAATGCCGTCAGCGTTCTTGCGCCGAAAATGAAGCGTTAACCATGAGACTTGGAATGGGACGGGAAAGTCATCTGTGATCTTTTCCCTTTCGCATGTCAACGGGCAGCCAGAGCCGTACGCTGTAGATCTAGTGCGACTACATGCACATGGGTGGGACCCCTTAATGCCCACGGACTCTGGTGTCTATGATGGTCTGCAAGGGATGCCTAGGTATCTACCGTAAGGGGTAGAGCCAGGGGTGATTCTGCTATGCATGAATTGGGTGGGCATGCGGGGTTGTTGGAAAAGCACGGCGAATGGCTTGGATCAACGACTGGGCCCCACACCAAGGAAGTGTGGACGGGAAAGACTCGCCCGGTTGTGCAACAAGGCGTTGGTCTCTTATGGGTAAAGTAACGCACCTCTGCAGAGTGTAAAAATGTGACATGTTACTCCACGTTCCAGGAAGGAACGGCGAACGCTGCAGGAAAGGAGGCTCCTCAAGGCCCTAGCACCTGTGAATCGATGACGGGCATAGTTTTCTGAAGATAAAATAAATCTTTTCCTAAAAATGTTTTACAAAGTTATGCATGTTCATCCATGACCTTTTGGTATGGATGGTAGCTAGTGCATAAAACACCTTATTCCTATTATATGAACTTGCTGAGTAACGCTCGTGTTGCTCACTCTTTCCTCCGTTGACCCCTGCTTAGATTATTGGAGACAGCAGAGGAAGGACAGGAATCCATAGCGATGTTGGGAGATCTTCGACAAGGAGTCAAATCAACCTGGTGGGTCTGAAGAAGTCAACCTCTACTTTGCCAACGGATGCGTGGCGACAACAGTGCAACGGTGGACACGTCGACAACAATTCCTATGGACAAGATGACTATAATTGGATGGAGGAAAACAACTCTAGACACGGAGATTCTAGGTGGATAGATTAGGGCTGTGACCACCACAGTAGTGGATTAGGAGTTAGAAGTAGAGCTGGTATCCAGCTTGGTACTTCAATTTGAGTCTTTTGGGAGTTTCTTTTGCACGAGACCTACTTCTGTTTGTAAAGGAGGTTCTCGAGTTTTTGTATTGAATAGTGTTGTAATCCTATAGTGTTACCTTGGACCGACTATGTTTCTGTTGTACTACTCTGAAGGATATAATATTTACGAAGTGGTCCTTTCGTGAGTATTATGTCAACGACTTGTACACTACAACATGCAGTGGTGTGCTGGGTCACTACAGGTGGTATCAGAGCGAACGACCTTAGGATTAAAACCTTTTAGGAGACTTGTAGGTTGGTAAGACTATAGGGAGTTATCATACTTAAATAAACTCTATATTTCTACAACTATGATGGTTATTCACCTGAGAATAATACTGTCATACTTGTATACACATTTCCTTACCCAACTGGAGTAGATATTCTTATTTACTATTCTATAAGTATAACATTCATCTACTTATTTATTTTGACCTTGGTATGACCAGTTAAGGCTGTCTGTACCAGTTGATACACCAAATAGATTACATCTAAGTCAGTGTTACCTACATGGTATCATTGATAATCCTATCCTATGAAGTAGAACCCTATTATAAGTTCGTGAAGGAGGAAGTTAGGAGATGTTTGATGATAGTGGAGAATCATCGACATTCAACTATGAAGAGTATGTCAATACCCTAATGATGAAGTCCAAAGGGGATTCACCTGAGTATAGTATAAAGTGATAAGGAAATTAGGAGATGCACGAACAATGACGGGAGCTACATTACTACGAATCTGGATATGTTCGCAAATAGATGTTCTAGCCAGACGGTAGATCCAAGCTACATGGAGTTTAGTTCCATAAGAAACCAAGCCATACCACAACTACTCTTTGAGTACTTTGTCTTAGGATTACTCCGTTACAAATAGGTAACTGGTGTAAATACTGAGGCAAAAAGTTGTTTTTGCATAGGACTATAAGGTAATATATACCTATCTTGTAGTGTATAGCATCTAAGCCTGGGTACTTGGGATGTTTTTACTCAAAGTACTACTTATTGTACAGGCTTATGTTGCATGGTTGATATAACTGCATTTTGCGATTTATTGGATCTTATTGGATTTTGATTGAATAGGTTGGTACATGAAGTTAGAATTTGATGTACAATGGCATGATTGTCACATTGAGTTCTTTTCTTGATGTTACTGATCCAGAGGTAGATAGGATTCGTGTAAGGGAGAGACGTGTTCCCAGAAGTTTCAAACAACAATGAAGGTTCATGAAGAGAAGGAAGTCAAGATGATCGAAGTAAAGGAAGCTATACGTGGGGATGGACCACAACTCACATTATATTTGGATTTGGAGGTCTACATCACCAGACTTGGGAGGATGGAGAAACTACGTAAGTTTCAAGATGAGTATCATCACAGGATGAAGGAAGGTTAACTAACGATGATGACAGGAAAGCTACATGAGAAACTCTACTAAAGTAGGGAATTATGAAATTTGAAGAGTCATGTCATCTGATCACCCAAAAGAAAGGAATCAGTTCCAGCAATAGGTAGATGAAAGAGTTGTTTATCAAACGAATTTGGACTAGATGACCAACAACCTGTTCTAATTAGAGTTAAGTTATCACCTATTGCAACTAGTTTTGCAATAGTCTTTTCTCAAGACCCTAGGTGAGACAACTGGAATGCTAGTCCGAGTGAATATTCAATGTACCGGAGATCTTATTGGTTGTTCACAGTGGTGGACTTATCAATTGTTCTTCGGGAAGCTAGTGGGTGTAGGAATGATATCTCTGAACCGGAGAATGTCTCGGGAATCACAATCTAGTGATAGTACCGGTGTTCTTCGAGAAACCATAGGTATACAGGTTGGAAGTTTGAGCACAAAGGGCATAGAAAGAGCAGCTCTATTCAACAGAAAAGATCTAGTTGTTACTTGAACTGAATGGATACAACTAGATGAAGATCGACTAACAAAAGTCAGACGAAAGGAAGCGCCCTAGCAAATTCTAAGGGGAAGAGTATGTAATACCCGTAGTTCAGAGAGTAGAAAGGGGCTAATATGTGCATTAGCATTGCATGCATCTAAAGATCCGGGGAAAATAAAAACTTTTTCAACGAAGTCATAGAGTGATCGACCAACACTCAAAAGACTAGTTGAGAATGCAAGTATATGAGCATATGAGAACCTAATATCCTAAGTGAATATCTTATCAACTTATCATTTTAGTCATTATTTCATAAGCACTACACATCTCTAATACAAATTGAACATTCAACAACTAAAGTATCTTTAGATACAACTAATGGAATAATAACAAGATACAACCTTTATAAGAGGAATTGGATTGAAAACTAGGTAAAATACATCACATATGGAATAAGTACAAATCTTAAAGGAAAGAAAATGAGAAGTTCAAGGAAGGATAATAAAAGCTTAAACTAGATCTTCTTACTTTATCTAGACCATCTTATATTCTTACCTCCCAATCTTCTCGAAGTCATTCTGTAAGAGAAGCAAATCACAAGGAGGAGGAATTACGACAAGAAAATTTTCACAAGGATTCTTTAGACTGTTCTAGAAGTGCTAAGCCAATTTATCAGGGAGAATTTGGAAATTCTTATGTCAGAATCTATTCTTGTTAATCTCTCTAGAAATAGTGTGATATTCCAAGGTTCGTGTTATATAGAAGTAGTTTGGTAACAAGCCTAATTACCTTGTTAACAAATCACTTTTGTATGCTCAAACAATTGAATGTCATATACAAATAAAAGAAGGTCAGATAATCCAGTGCATCTCAGCCTTTTGAATATGAAAAGCAATTTGGAGACAAGCCTAACCCTGTTAACAAATTATTTCAATATGCATAGGGCAATTTGATGTGATAAAATACACACACATTCTTCTATAACCAGCTTCATTAAAGCTTTGCTAGGATTTAACTAGATGTCTTCATCACAAGGGTGAGGCAAGTGATGTGGGATACTAGGTACATAAATTTTAATAACTTGCCTTAAGTCCTGGTATTGACTAGAAGGGTCAATATCAAAGTGAAGACTACAATGGACTATGAATCATTTGGATCACCTAGATTCAAGTAGGAAATATGATAAGATACAACCATGATCCATACAAGAGAAAGAATAGCGAGGAGGAAATAATAAACCACATTACAACTTAGGCAACATATTCAAGTTTCTAAGTAAGCAAGCTACATGGTGATTTATGGTGTTTCTCTAGGGATGAGTTCCAAGGAGGGAGTAAAGCCAATTCATAAAGCCCACATAATAATCACCTACATCTAGATATCACATGAGTAACTCTCACATTCATACACACGTCATAACTTCGGGACGAAGTTTTTGTTAAGGGGGAAAGACTGTAATATCCCAGCATTTAGGAGTAACGGAGGGTAGAAATAGGAATTTGTGCATCTGCATGTATGTATTTGAAAAGCCGAATAAATTTTTCGCAAAATAAAACTTATGTTGGAATCAAGTTAAGCCTCAGATGTTAGTGTTGTGCAACTATAGAATGTAACTAGATAAATTTTAACATGATCTTTATGTGTTTTGCTTGTGTTGATATTTGAATTTCAAATTCAAATAATTGAATTTGAAATTGAATTCAAATAAATTGCAATAAGTAAATAAAACAATCAAATAATGATTGAAATAATTTAAAACATCATAACTATTTATTACAATTTATGAAATCAAATCCATACAACTCATATTACAAATCAAAGAATTTAAGAAAGACAAATAAATAATTTTATTGATAGAGTACAATAATACATAGTCATTACAAAATTATTACAACAAATTGAATTGCAAAAAGGAAAATTTACAATTAAATTCTAAACTACAAAGTCTTGTATCTTCTTCTTCATTTGATCTCCAACTTTATAATTGATTTCCTGCAATACAAAAGAAAAACAAAAACAATATAGAATACAAAGTGGGGATTAGGGTTAGGATTATCCTCAGTCTGGTAGTGTGATGCACTACTAAACACATCATTGGATTTAAAACAAGGAACCTAGTGAAGCATCTGTTCTTAACAAAAGAATTAGCCTCAGAGCAACATCACTGGCTAAGGCAAAGAAATCCACTTGGCATGAGAAAATAATGAAGCCACTAGGGATAAGACCAACTAGCCGAAGCATCAAGTTACTTGAACCGGGAGGCACACAAGCAGGCAAGCAGCACAGTCACATGAGCAGTCACCCTGCTGCTTACAGCACATCAACTTCACTACAGAGGGATAAGAGCAAGGAAGCAGCCGTAGGAGCTAGCAAAATAGAATCACTTCACTCACACTAGTTCCAGCTCGAGTTCATCTTCCACAACTCACAGCACCTCACAAAACCATTATATCCACCACTGTTTCATCACTCAATCCTTGCCAAAAGCGAGAACAAGATGGAATAGAAGCACAAGGCCAAGCAGGAGCGAGGAGGGAAGGCCAGGAGCTAGAAGGTAGCCATATGGAGCTGGAGGAGCAGGCCACGAAGGAGATCCACAAGAACTGCAGCTCAAGCCACCCAGAAGAGCCACAAGATCTGACTGATCAAGTGCTCCACAAGATCTCAAATCACACCACACAGCCATCACCAACACACATCAGGAGGTGAATAACCAAAACTCCTTAGCAAAAGAATTTGCTAGATTAAATATGTGGTTGGGCTGGATATTTCCCTCAGCTTAGCATAGAGATGCTATGCTAAATTCATCATAGGGAATTAAAAATCAAATATAACATCTGTTCTTATTAAATCATGGCCTCAGCCTATGCATCATAGGCAAAGGGGCAAATAAACCACAATTTTGAGCAAAGGCACAAGCAAATATTGCTTTTCACAGCTATGTGTGAAGCACAAATCCAGTAAACTGATGCTGGGCACTAACTCCACAAGGGAAATAGCACCTCAAGCACATCTGTGCACTAAAAATACCACTGGAAAGTAAAAGCAAATTTCCCTAAGCTAAAATCATCAGATTGCTTCTGTGTAACTCAAAGGAGGCATCACAGCAAGCTATGCTAAATTATTTAGCTCAAGAAAATAAGATTTACTTGCACAGGGCACTAATAGAGCATCATATCAAAGGGACAAATCATCAGAGGCATATTTCTGAACCTAGGGTTCAGAATAGCAACATTTGGACAGAACCACTGACAGAAGCATAGAATCAAGCTCACATCCAAAGCCACTAGCAGGAAACTCTTTAGTAAACACTAAAGTAGCATCTGAACACATCTTGTGTTCATCACAGGAGCAGCAGAACAGCATCACACCTAGCAATAGGAATTCTTAATTCACTGCTAGTAGTTCACATCACAGAGCACGGCCATAGGCCAGAGGAAGGGAGAAGAAGGAGAAAGGGAAGAAAAATCATACCTCACGCCCTTGGCCGTAGCTCCACGGCGACGGGGCAGTGCCCGTGTGGCCAGAGGAGAAGGACCACGGGAGAAGCGAGCACCACAGCAGCACAGAGACGAGCTCTACACCGGCCATGGCAAAGCCCGGAGCAGCACAAGCTCGGCGAAGCCAGGAGCACGGCGGAACCCTAGCTTGGGGTTGGGTCGCGCACGGCTGCGACAGGCGGGGAAAAACAAATCGCCGTGGAGGGGAAGGAGGAGGACCGGTGGCGTGTCGATTCCGCCCCAGCACGGCGGCGGAGCTGGCCGGAGCACGCCGGGGACGGCCGGCGACGGCGAGGCGACAGAGGAGTGCCTGGGGGGCTCGGGAGAGAGGGAGAGAGACGAAGGGGTCGGGTGAGAGTGTGGCTCGGTCGAGTTGACCACGACCCGAGCCAGTCCTTGGTCTGGTTCAACCCAGTTTGACCAAGGGCATTTTGGTCATTTCATAAATCAAAAATTAATAAGAAAATAATTCCAGAAATATTTTAAATTGAATAAACTCTGGAAATTCATAACTATTTCATATAAAATCAGAAAAATACAAATAATATACCAAAATGAACAAAAAAAAAAAAATCTATCTGTTTGTATAAATCAAACACTTGTTTGAATAAAATTGAATCACTTTAAAATTGAAACAACAATTTACTTATTAATTTAAATATGGAATTTATTTAAAATGCTATTTTGAATGCATTTGAATTCCATTCAAATTGCTCCACATGTTTAACTACAAATATGGAAATATATTTCCATCATAACATTATGACCATTTTAAGAATTTCATTTGTAAACATGTTTCACTAATATTCTTAAGTGGTTTTAAAATGATATTTTCCATAAGGAAAATAATTACTAAAGAATAATTCAATAATCTAAACTTACAAAATGATTATGCTATTATTATATAATCTCTAATGAATAATCCAAGTGTCTCTTATGTTATAAAGTGAATTCTCTATTTAATAAAATTGGATAACTTTTCTTGTTATCTTTAATAATTGAATCAGTTTTGTGTTATAGTTTTATTCATTCAAGACCATATCCTAAAACTAAGAAAGGAAACATAAGATGATATTACCTTATTCCTTTTCCTTTTAAGTGTGACACTTAAATAATAAAAGAACTTAAAAGTGGTTATTCTTAATATTTGTTAATACTTCATAATTTAAATAAAAGTGAAACATACTAAAGTCTTGAAGAACTAGGATTCCAAAATCACCAAGTAATCAAATCAAATTCTGAAATCTTGAACATTCACTAATCTCAACTCATGAACAACCTAAGCACCAAAAACATCACCTAAAGGTGATGAAACAAACTTAAGTCAAGTTAATACGATGTTATCGAAGTATCATTTTAAAATGAAGCTTACCTAGTTAAGCTTGGGTATGATTGGGGGTATTTTGCGATGCATTTCATTACTATGCATAATAGCATCTTGCCAGAGTTTTCTGTAGTCCTTATCGGGATTACCTTGCTATTTTTCAGAACTCGGGGTTTTATCGCAAACCCTAGAACCCCGAAGGGTGTGAACTGCTATATCTATCCAAGGCAAGTTCACTCTTGCTCATGTCCTACTTGATTATGTTTATCAAAGTAAATGAAAAATACTATGGTTTATCATTGCATGAAAAAGAAAAACTATCTTCGAATGATGTGAATTGCTATATATATATTGTTGGCTGGCAGATGGAACCATGGAATGATGTGGTTGGTGGAGGTTCCATTTGCACGGGAAAGTATTACCTAGGACTTAAGAACCAATGCCGTCAGCGTTCTTGCGCCGAAAATGAAGCGTTAACCATGAGACTTGGAATGGGACGGGAAAGTCATCTGTGATCTTTTCCCTTTCGCATGTCAACGGGCAGCCAGAGCCGTACGCTGTAGATCTAGTGCGACTACATGCACATGGGTGGGACCCCTTAATGCCCACGGACTCTGGTGTCTATGATGGTCTGCAAGGGGATGCCTAGGTATCTACCGTAAGGGGTAGAGCCAGGGGTGATTCTGCTATGCATGAATTGGGTGGGCATGCGGGGTTGTTGGAAAAGCACGGCGAATGGCTTGGATCAACGACTGGGCCCCACACCAAGGAAGTGTGGACGGGAAAGACTCGCCCGGTTGTGCAACAAGGCGTTGGTCTCTTATGGGTAAAGTAACGCACCTCTGCAGAGTGTAAAAATGTGACATGTTACTCCACGTTCCAGGAAGGAACGGCGAACGCTGCAGGAAAGGAGGCTCCTCAAGGCCCTAGCACCTGTGAATCGATGACGGGCATAGTTTTCTGAAGATAAAATAAATCTTTTCCTAAAAATGTTTTACAAAGTTATGCATGTTCATCCATGACCTTTTGGTATGGATGGTAGCTAGTGCATAAAACACCTTATTCCTATTATATGAACTTGCTGAGTAACGCTCGTGTTGCTCACTCTTTCCTCCGTTGACCCCTGCTTAGATTATTGGAGACAGCAGAGGAAGGACAGGAATCCATAGCGATGTTGGGAGATCTTCGACAAGGAGTCAAATCAACCTGGTGGGTCTGAAGAAGTCAACCTCTACTTTGCCAACGGATGCGTGGCGACAACAGTGCAACGGTGGACACGTCGACAACAATTCCTATGGACAAGATGACTATAATTGGATGGAGGAAAACAACTCTAGACACGGAGATTCTAGGTGGATAGATTAGGGATGTGACCACCACAGTAGTGGATTAGGAGTTAGAAGTAGAGCTGGTATCCAGCTTGGTACTTCAATTTGAGTCTTTTGGGAGTTTCTTTTGCACGAGACCTACTTCTGTTTGTAAAGGAGGTTCTCGAGTTTTTGTATTGAATAGTGTTGTAATCCTATAGTGTTACCTTGGACCGACTATGTTTCTGTTGTACTACTCTGAAGGATATAATATTTACGAAGTGGTCCTTTCGTGAGTATTATGTCAACGACTTGTACACTACAACATGCAGTGGTGTGCTGGGTCACTACATACTTCCACGACAACGACTACTTCCTCTTTGGACCGAAGTTGTCGGCTTTGAGCCTGAAGGTCCTCGATCCCTCGATCCGACGTTCGAACCCAAACCCAAGCCTATACCTATATACCTATTTTATAAAATGTCATCTATCTTGTGCATATCAAATCATTCATGCATGTGTTGCATATCTTGGGTTGTGCTGGTTTAACATTCACCTAATAAATAAATATGGAGTGTGCGGGATATTCGATAATCATCCCGACTTCATTTAATTTGTGTAGCTCACCCATGCCTTGTCTCACATGTTAATCAACATTTAATTTGGTGGTTAAATAAATAATTTTAACCTTAATATTAATTGTCGGAATCCCGATTCCGCTTACTTTGGCTTTAAGTCGCATCTTGCCATGTCATGCATCATCTTGTGAACATGCTGATCTTTTGTCGTAGTAGTAAGTGTGGCATCCGCTGTTCTTTCCAGTGTTTGTTGCATCTTCGCGAATAACACGTTGAGATGATGTGAGTGATACCCGATGACGTAGTTACCTGCGTCAAAAGAATATGGGTTAGGTTGAGACTCCAAGTGCAGATGTGTAGTAAGTGGAAGACGTGTTTTCCCCACGAGGGTGACTCGAGGGTTTAATATCGAACTCTCGGGGAATCAGTAGTGAAGATTTATCTTTCCTATCCTTCTTTTGGTTACCTACAAAACAAAGTAAATGTTTTGGTCCTCAACCTCACCTAGTGGTTGTCAAGCACAAGGTGTGAGAATGATATCAAGATAATATGCAATGCAAACAAGAAATAAATATGCAATGGTGGTAAATAAATATGCAAGGATGGTGGTAGCAATGATAAATGATATTTTTGGGTTTTTATGATGAATGCAAGATGTAAAAGTGTTTTTGTATTTTCGGATTTTTAAATGGCAGAAAATGGAAAAGTGGTTGGAAAGGTGTTTCTTATGATTAAAAATGGACCGGGGTTCATGGTTTCACAAATGCACTCTCTCTTTAATAAAGTGGTAGACAATGGAACACTAGAGTTGACATATGAGATTGCAACACAACAGTTTAATGACAAGTTATAATTATATGGGCATCACGTCCTAACATAGAGACCTTTTGGTTATTAGTCTCTCTTATACTCCACCAAGATGCGAACTAAATCATAACACCTCAGTAATTAAGATAACTCAGAGTATAGCAATAAGTATCATGACATGAAGTTAAAATAAGAACATGCTAGATCTAGTCATGGAGTAGTGGCAATGGTCACACCCACATCTCCGGTAGCATGGTATTTCTTTTTATCCCTAGTGAGGCAACAAAGTAAGGTAAAATACCCAAGTGGATCGCAGAACTTTCTCTCACGTTCACTGCACTAGCCACCCCCGTTACTCCAACTAATGCACACGTTCCCCCTCACACGCTCTCATAAACATGCTTGATCATGACAAGTAAATAAGAACGGGGTACATAATATGCATCTACTTTCATAACTGAAACAAAACCATTGCAATCTCAAACATATATTAACTCATAAAAAGATCCACCACAAAGGTATTACATAGATGACCGTAATCATGTTCAGCAGCTCATACGGTACTAATTAGTGAAGCTCGAGAGAGAGATACATAAGTTACTTCCACAAACCCATAGTCCAGAGGTGGACTACTCCCTCTTCATCATGGAGACGGTGGAGAAGTCGTTGGAGAAGATGGAGACCACGCCGGCAGCGCCCCGCCGGAGTTTTCCCCCTCCAACCAGGTCTCTGTTTCGGTGTTTCTGTGTTTCTGCGGCGCTCCTTCCAGAGAACGTCGGGGGACTATTTTTATAGGCGGTTTTAGGTCAAAACGGAGTCGGTGGAGGAAAGATCGACGGCAACGGAGCTCCGAGGCCAAAAGGGGGGCCCACGCGGCCAGGTACAGGGCCGCGTGGGCCCACCTATTTGGCCCTCGGGCCTCCGCTTGTTTGCTTCCTTCGCTCCCACGCTTTGTTCCTTCCAAAAATGATGCTCGTAAATTTCCAGGTCATTTGGACGTCGTTTGGGTCCCTGAAACATTAAAATATAGAAATAGGGTTTTCTGCCTGCGCAGGGTTAATTCCATAAAAATAGGAAACATCAAATATTCCCAAAATCATTATAAAACAGTGATATAACCCTTATATGATGCAAATATGACTGGAATATAAGTAAAATAATGCAAAGTTCATGTATGCATTTTACATGCATCAACATCCCCAAGCTTAACCTATACTCGTCCTCGAGTATGAAGGTGATAAAACTAACATGGACTTTGCAATTTAATACTATCAATGGATATCAAAGATGATTACTATTGCTACATAGAGTCAAATGATTCATTCTTAAAAGGAGTAGCAATATGCAAGATAGTTTATGAAGTGATATCAAGTATTCAATGCAAGGATGTTCAATGATAATTCACAAAGTGTAACATAAGAGAAAAGTACTATGGACCACATGTATGCATAATGATAAGTAAGAACATCCTACAATGGTCATAGAGTATTGATGAAAATCTGAATATAAAAGGTGGACACTTTGGAAAGATATATATGAGTAGAGGTAAAGCATGAATAAGTTTCATCTAACTTCTGAACTTCTCTACTTAAGTTAATGATTGTAATGGTAATCCTTGGTGTCAAGCTCTCATTCCCCTATCATAGCATCTTGAATGATTAAGTTTAAAGTGAAAGCAAATACGAGTAGTGTGCTTGACAAAGTACAGGTTGAAAGTCTCATGCCCCTTGAATACAAGTACCTACTCCATGTGTTACTCAACTTGGAAAACAAAGCAAGTTCAAGTTAAATATCATTGTAAGTAATAATAGTATCATTAAGAGCGTCAACTGGGGTACCTCTTGTCCCAGGATATGGAACAAGCCCATATCAAAATGACAAGACAAACAAACACAATGAACAATCTCAACACCCTTTTTATTTACCATTAGATAGCTTTTTATTGTAAGGTGTATCACAGAAGGTTCACCATAGCATGTAAGTAAATTTCCACCATGAATGATGCATGGCTTAGATTAGCGGCCCAGGCGTCTCTCTAACCATTTATACAAACTCATTTAAACTCACTTCATTTCCACATTTATTTCACCCATGGTAAGCATCCATAAACAAAAGTACATGATATCAACTAAATGAGATGAAGTGCAATGTTGAAAGCTTGCCATGTGACAGCACATATGAGCTAACTCTCAACCAAAGACATTTGTCAAGCCCACAACATCATAATTTTAATCACAATGGGTCATATTTTATTTATGCAATGAAAGTAAAGTGTGCATCAAGTTCGAGAGCTCTATAACCAACTTTTCCCAACAATTAACAACATAAGCATTTTCATTCAGAGGTATAGATAACACAAATATCATGATAAACATACTCGGAATAGCATAAAGCTAATAGGTAGATATGGTGGACTCACTGGAAAAACTTTGGTTGAAGGTGTTGGAAACAAGTTTTTGCTTGTTGGAATTTTTGGGCTAGCAAGAGGGAGAAAGTTGACCATCTAAATGCATGCATGAGTGTCCATAGAACTAACTAATCCATGTTAAAAAAGGTAAATAACATTTAGCATCAAAACATGAATAAAAGATAGCTCTTGATAAAATACTTGCAAATTATTACTCATTAACAAGCTCATGAATCATGCAATTATATGTATCTTTTAAAATTAACTCAACATCCCTTTTCCCAATCTTATAATAGCATCCAACATAATTCAACCCAAATTTCCAGTAGCTCTCTCATATATAAATGATAGTGTGGTGGTCTCACAAAATAAAAATCAAACCTAAACAAACAAAAAGACGCTCCAAGTTTATGCGATAAAGTGTTTCGATCGAAAAACAGAAGTTAGACGTGTGCAAACCGAGAGTGTGTAGGTCCAGTGGGGTTGTCTTCACATCCCCAAGCTTATGGTCTTCACCATCCTTGGATAGCTCTTGGTGCATCTCCTCTAATCCCTGTGAAAAAACTTCAAAACACCGTTTCTCCCATTTTTTTTCTGTGGGGTGCATTAGTAGTGATAAACAAATAGATTTCTTGCTGCATATAATCCTTGAACAAAAATTCATATGAATGTCCAGAAAGTGTATAATGTTGTATGCCTACTCATAAACTCAATTGGATCAAAAAGATTCAAGTTAAAAGTTCTAAGCATGCATCAAACAAAATGGGACAGAATCTGTCCAGAAAAACAGCAGCAGCTAAACGTATTTTTCTACCCTACTTAACTTTGTGGAAAATTCCGAAAAAATTCATTCATATATAGGATGAAAAATTGCCATTACAGTTTAAATATGAGCTCATTCGGAGTTACAGAATAAGAATTAAAAATCATACCGTGCACAGATTCGTGCAGGAATAAAATCTCCGAACGCTATAAGCAACTTCTTCAACCAAAATGAGTAAAACTTGGCACTTTATTAAAAATTCCAGAAACTAAACTAAACACTAAGTCTCTTGTTACAGCAAGAGGACACAAAGAAAATCAAATAAAAACAACCGGGTTGCCTCCCGTAAAGCGCTTTCTTTATAGCCATATAGCTAGGCTTCTTACTTGATGTTTATTGTGGACGAAGCTCATGAGGGAGCTTGAACTTTGGTGTGTCCCTCTTCCTTGGAAAGTGTTCATGCATAATACCAGGATCCCATGGTGTTCTCAAACCAATCAAAATAATAGTCAAGTTGAACCCTAGTTGAGAGAAAAACAAAACACAAAAGTAATAACAACGAAGTCTAACTTTCTTTCTATGCATTGGCATTTTGTATATGAATGAATCACAATAAATAGAAGTTTTCCAATGCATATTAACAATAGTTACTTGCAGCATAATTATTAGTAGTATAAAGAGGGTTCTTATCACCTCCTCTTTCATAATAGTTGCAAGTAGTAGAAATATTCAACCATATAACCACAAGAATCATTCAACTTAGATAATATAGGCACATAAAGAGGATCATTAAATTTATTTTGGAATTCATTAGCATGCTTCCCTCTTTCAAAATAATATATCAAGTTTAATATCATGGTTGCAACAAATATTTGGAACTAAAGATAATTGCAAACCACATAAGTATTTCTCAACATAAGCAAATTTCTCCTCCAAGGTGTAACCAGGAGAGTTCAAAAACAAAGTGGACTCTCATGAGTAAGAGCACTATCACAAACAACAAGTATATCATTTTTATCCTCGCATAAATTAGTAACAACTAAACATGGAGGATTATCAATAAGCATAGGACCATCATCTAAAGCATTATCATATAGCATATTTAAGCAACACTCTCATTATTATCCATAACTTCACTAGTAGTATTACTAGAAAGTAAAGGAGAATTATTAGTTTAATCATAATAGCATGGGTTATCATAAACTTCTTTAGGAGTAAAATAGTTAAGAAAGAAAACCTCCCTCAAAATACTCCATTCAATAGTGACTTCATCATCCAAAGACCTGAACCAAATACGAGCATTACCAGATATACTAGTAAGCTGCACGTGCTTTGCACGTAACCAACCAAGCAAGGGGACCTAAAATAAATAAATATCATATGTAGAACTCAAATGCATATAGTAAAAACAATTTCAATATTATGTCAAAATAATCGGAATTATGTTTCAACTTGGTGCCCTTAGAAACAATGGACACTAATGTTCGTTGTGAGCTGATATCAATATTGTTTCAGTACAATTATTCATAGGTACAGTTTTATCATATCCCCATAAGATCTAATCTAAACTAAATTAGGAGTTGTTTAAAAAGAAGCGGAGATCTGAAGCATGGACACACAAAGCTAAGCCCAGGCCTTCACTTCAAGTCCTCCGGTTCAAATAAGGCTTCAAGGATTACCCTGCCAAAAGTACTTTAAAACGTGAGATCACATACAAGCCAGACCGCAACCTTCACCATAGATACATCTAGCACAACCTATCAGCAGCTAAAATTAGAGCAGATTCGTAAATCAAATGATTTAGTCTGAGCATGATAGAATAAGGATTCACTAAAATGTACACATTATACTCTACTTGGCTTAATCTACTTGGCTTAATGTATAAATCATCATGACAATGGGTCAGAGAGTACGAAGAACCATGGTCCAGTACTATACCAAAGATAAAGAAATAGTACCTGTAGTTACGGCCTGATCTTGTAACAGAAATATAGTGCTTCCAACAGAAGTGCTGCTTCCTGACAAAGGAAAAAAAGAGCATCGTCTTTTAGCTGCAGAATTGAAAAACTAAATTTTGAAATACAAAAATAATAGTCGCATATCAACATACCTACGTATTATGGGTGAATGCAAAGCAGGATCATATATATATATATATATATATATATATATATAAGGGCATTGATTCATAATTTACATTGTTTAACCCAATACCTCCTTATAGACAATATTTTTGGTACTTTTGCCTGATGAGTCAATAACCCTGTTTGGCTTGGCAAGTATTCTTGTTGTTTTCCTTGATATTCCTCTGGACAAAGCAACATATAGTTGACCATGAGAGAAGACAGGCTCGGGAAGGTAGATGCCAACATTCGGAATGGTTTGACCCTCAGCTTTATTAATTGTCATAGCAAAACTGAGACGAATAGGAAATTGTTTTCTTTTAAATTTAAAGGGAAGTACATCATCTTCAGATGAGTACAAAGGAATTCGTGGGAGAAATACACGCTTTCCAGCATGTTGTCCTCCAATAATTTCTGCATCAATAGCATTATCTTGAAATGCCTTAATAATAAGCCTCGTGCCATTGCACAATCCATTAGATGGATCTAAATTCCGAAGCAAGATCACTGGGCAATTGATCTTCAACTTGAGAACATGCGGAGGTAAGCCATTAGGTGTCAAAGAGTTCAAGAATTCAGGTTGGTAGTGATTTTGCGTATCATCCACTGCTGAATCAAAACTGTAGTAGACCTTTTCTTCTCCAGGAAATCGGTTTATAAGCATTGCATTTATTTCATCCACATATTCATTTTTAGTGGAAATGATGGCACGGGCACTTATATAGGACGGCAATCTTCCATTCTGGTCAAGTGAAGGAAAGACATCATTGATTAACTTACTAACTGAGGATTTTGAATCTGTATAGCCTATAACTATCTCTTCAGGTAGGCGCACATAATCTTCACCAATTGATTCTTCAGTACCATTCCCAATTCTCAGGAGAAAATCAGAGAACCATGGGTCAGATTGTGCTCTCATGTTGCGTTGTAGTTTTATTTGTTTTATATCCTTCCATAGATAAGATTTTTGAAGACACGCATTAACAATTTGTGCCCTAGTGCCGCGCCTCACTACAGGAAGAACTTGCCTGAAATCTCCTCCAAACACTATTACCTTTCCTCCAAATGGTGATCTACAACCAGTAATATCTTGTAGGGATCTATCCAGTGCCTCCACCGCTTGTCGTTTTGTCATGGCAACTTCATCCCAAATTATTAAAGATGCACGTCGAAGTAATTCTGCTGTCCCACTCTGCTTACTGAAGTTGCACGCAGTATCTTCTTGAATACTTATTGGTATTTTAAATCTAGAATGAGCAGTCCTACCACCGGGCATTAGAGAAGCTGCAATACCAGATGTTGCTGTTGCAATTGCTATAAGTCCCAAGGAACGCACCTTAGCCAATAAAGCTTTATAAAGATAAGTCTTTCCTGTACCACCTGGACCGTCGATGAAAAGGCCTTACTCTTTTGTGTAAAACATGGTACAGTATTTCATCAAAAGCAACCCTTTGTTCATCATTTAACGTTTCATGCATCTCCAAATCTTCTTTATCAACTGCAATAGATATCTCTTCAGTTAGTTCTCTCTTCCCTAAGCATTTCAAATCACCATCGTCCAATAAATCCGGAAGATCAAAGGTCATGATGTCTTTCCCCATAGAATATAGAAGATCTCCAATATCTTTAAGCACCATTTGCTCAATCGCCTCATTGCTTATGCCCGCCCGACGAAAATCATCAGACATGGCTTCAAAGTGATTGTCCCATAGTGCACGAACATTCGTTACCTCACAGAATGCCAAAACTGTAGCAAAAAGCCTTCTAAGTGCGTAAGGCATTTGAAATATTGCAGCTTCAGTAAGACACTCAGAAATACTATCATCTGTCTCAATGAGACCCCTTCTCTCAGCAGCTTCTCTAAATGTGGAGAAAACAACACCATCAATGGTACGTAAATTATCAAAAGAGGTTGCCCCCCTCACATGGTTTAGCAATATTCTCAGGTAATAACGCTCTCCTTCTGCAGGGTGAGCAGCCACAAGTCTACCTATTTGAATTCTTTTCGTCCGTCGTTTCCACATCTTGTTCCTTTGCCATATATAATATTCAGGAAACTCCTTATATAAGAATTTTCTAGCATAACTATCAATGGAGTTCATTCTAAAATACTCTGTAAGCATTGTCTTTGAAGATGATTCTAAATTGATAACATTTTCCAAACTTTCAGAATCTTTATAGCGCACAATATGCATATTTGGCAAATGGACCTGCAATTGTAGAACGGGAGGAGACATCTCACTGAGATTGAAAGAATAAATCCTCCATATTGCTTCTGGGGGTGATATAAACCTGGCATCTCTGTACTCACGAATTTCATTAATAACTTTATCTCCCGCCGCTTCTACAATAAAAGAGGCACGGTCATGACCTTTATAGATATACTTGAATAGATACTTAACAGCCTTGATGCTAGAGCAAACTTCAATATTGATATGACAATTATATCGCATAAGTAGGTACGGATTATATGGCACAACCCATCTGTTATCCAAAACAGCTCCTCTTATGCGCACTTGACGACCATCGGCCCGACGTCTATAGATTGGATATGAGTCCTTCCCTTGCAATGTAGATTCTGAGAATTCCCGGGGATAATGGTATTTACATTCTCCATTCTGCATGCAGGAATTTTTACAATTGAGAACACCACATGGTCCATGCATCATGTGTTTGATAACTAAATCATGCAGCACAGGGTACTTATCTTTGTCGGGTATCTCAGCTGATATAATCTGATCATATTGATCTGGGTTATTTATTTTGTAATCAGCCTTCAGAATTATTAAGAAATGTGCATGAGGTAGTCCTCTTTTTTGAAATTCAATCACATGCACGTGAGCAGCAACTTCGCCGAAGAATTTCTTTTTAAATATAAGATTCTTAAGATCTTCTAGTTTTGCCTTGAAGACTCGGGCTACCAAGTCTGGCCGGTCTTGTGATGATTGGCCTGGTGCAAGTTCTTTCTTTATTTCTTCCCAACTTGGGTTACATGTTATTGTTAGAAATAAATCTGGCTTCCCAAACCGTTGTACCAAAGCCATGGCGTTTAGATACCTTTTACGCATATCCCGTGGACCACCAATGAAAGAAGGAGGGAGCACTATGCGCTTCCCAATCATGCATGCACGTGTTTCACCAGCAACAACACTGTCAACCAACCCTTGATACAAATCTGCTCGTATAAGGTTCTGGTTTGCTGGTTTTAAGTAGAATGCCAATCGTATTGATTCTATCTTAATGTACATATCAACAATATATTGTTGAGTTAGTCGTTTTCCAAAAAGTAAGATATTAAATTCGCTGGCTCGAACTTGCAATTTAAAACAATAATATTCTCTTGGTGAAACAGTGGAACCAGAGTCATACTCTTGGCCTATACAATGAAAATGTTATAGTTAGGTAAATACATTTGAAAACGTATTACAAGTGACAGTTACATTAATATATAGCATAACCCACCTTCTCCATCGAGGTCATCTTCTTGATTTCTAATGTTAACAGTAGCACTTGTTCTCACTTTTGGTATATTCAAGTTCCAGCCAACTTCCCCTCTTGGAAAAAAAAGTGGGTACGAAAGCGGGCCATAACAACCATGGTACGCTTTTATATATTGTGGATCATCTGATTTACTATATACCATTATACTCCTATCAAAGTGACCCTGGGGATTATTTCCTTCTACCCAGATTGCTGCTACTTGTGACACAGCAGGTGCATTATATACTCGTTGATCTAGTGAAATGTCTGTGTTGAGCTCAATTCGATACTCATCAAGGTTTGAGGCTGAGCCAAGGCTTCGAAATACTTGGGCGTAAGGGTTAGATTCGAGTATGCGCGCCCATTTTTGGATGAGATCTCTGTCAAGGTTAGGAGAATAACGAAATCTGTGTTGCAAATCAGCATCAGTGTCATAAAAATATAACTGGAGATGTTTGGGGCCATCTTCTACTGGAACCAACTGGTCAACTCGGTGATAAATTTGACCTTGGGCACGAAAAGTGTAAACTCCGGACCTTTTGTTGCAGTATCGTTGGTCCAAGATAACACCAAGAGATGTAAAAGAAAAGTGAGAATTGAAGTACCGTATATTATCCTGAAAGTACTTTGCATCTGGATCTTGACTTGTGTACAGTCTGCGCACTTCATCAGGAACATGTGGAGTTACTATTTTGACCTTGCAACCCATGCAACAAAATGTCGGTTTCTCATACTGGAACCTTTTTGCACTACAATGTGCGCAGTTAGGTACTGGCTCCAAAACATGATGAGAACTTGGTATATTTTTAAATATATGATCACCCGGATCAAATTGTTCTTCACAAATTACATGGTTTATGTCTCGATATGATAAATAATCAGAACCTGTCAATTGTTTTCGAAAAGTAAGAAAACAATGTGTCGGAATGATGATAATAATTTATATTTTCCTTCTATTGAGAGAACACATATTAATATTTACCTTGTCCACTTAATATCTCTATCTCGTCGTCTTCATAATCATCCTCAATCAAATCGCCAGCTTGGGCAAAATCATCTATGAATCATTTTTATTAGTAAAATATATATAGAATAGAAAAAAGTAGATGGATACAACGCAGTACTCTAATACTCTGTGCATACAGAAATAGATGGTTTACAAGTTGAAAACTTTATTACCTTCTATAGCAGGAAAAATACCATCTGGGACATATATGGTACTGTCATGGTACTCATGCTCTTGGACATGGTTACCACTATCTTTTCGTGCGGAACTGCAAGACGCCTCATCAGACAATCTTTTTCCGCTGAAGCTATTTACCATGTCCATGGATGTATTTGTCCAGTTACATTGGCCAATATTTTCTGATGCACAAACATAATCATGTGTTTCTTCTGCGGTAGTACTACAACCTGCTGCATTGGACTTTCTTATTCTCTTGTATCCACTGCACCTATCGAGAAACGTCGACATTCTCTTATTTTGAGCAGTACTTGTTAATGCATTACATGAGGTAGATATGTCAGATGGATTGGTTATGATCTGACTTCCAGTAACTGGACTGACTATGTTCTCCCGAAGGATCTGATCGGGTGTGGACATATTTATACTTCCAACTGTAGCAACTGTGTTCAGAGAAGAAAGAAAATTAGAATAGAAGGTACTGATAAATATATATCTTGCAATCTGGTATCTAAACATATACTGCATGTATTGAAAATAAACATAATGCCACTGCCTTCTTAACATCCATATATGATTGATTATATGCACAAAAAGTTCATGTTATTTCTAGTTAATAAGATGGAGTTTTAAATTGTACTATATACCTTGTTTGCTTCTGAATGCCAGAGTTGTTGTGTGCATGTTGCCATCGGTAATTGTGTTAGTTTGACTAACCGCAGGTCGCACACTATCACTGCATGAATCATGATTTTTTCTTCTCCGCTTGTACTCACGGTTCCTTTGAAGGTAGGCATCACGTTGTTCTTGAGTCATCCTCATGTATCTTTCCCGATCACGATAACGCTTGTGCTCAGAAGCATTTGTTTGTATAATACCTTTCTGTCCAGTTGAAGGAGTACTCGACTGTATGGATCCACCAGATGGATATATTAGTCGTTTAGTACTCGTAACCAAAAGATCTGCAACCAACAAAGTTCATAGAGATTAATTTTACCAAATTTCGATGATTAGAAAACAACAAAGAGAGCTTATATGATATGAACTCAAAATTGTCGATTAAAAATACTGAAGACATACCTCGTTTTCCATCTGATGATATCGGTGAGTCAACCACATTTGTAACATCTTGAAATGGGCACCGTCTTTGTATTTTGGTGGACCTTGTTCTGTGATTATCTGGTTTTTCACTCATTTCCTTTAGAGATAAATGTTTGTACATGATTCCACCAAGGCTCTGCAATATGTATTATATATTTAGAAAATCTAGCATAACAGGCAACCTATTTAGTAGAACTGCAAACGTATAGAAAACATATAGCTGTACAAACACGTGAAGCTTAAGCCACATATAACTACTATTCAACAAAAAAAAACTATATGCCAGAATAAAGTCCATTATTAATTAATGTTATTATCAACGCCTTTTGTCGAACAAATTCACTTTCTAATGAAGATGGTTCACTTGAAATTTTAAAATCAATGCCGGTTTTCATAATAGCCATAACTTTGTACAATAGTCCATTAGAAATCAAAAAGGCCACAAAAAACTATCAAAAAGCTTTGTGGGCATAAACACAAACACCTGGTGGTCAATATATCAGGTAACTGAATCCTAACCTCTTCAAATTGTGAGCGTATATGGCTGGGGTTGATGTGCTCAATGTGCGATTGGGCTGCACTAGTATGGCTCGGCTGCTAGCACCGCAAGGGGTAATCCCGCACCAAGAGGCGAAGGAACTGGGACTGCAGGCCTGCAGCAGCGTTACCACCAAAGGGAGATGTTATCTGGGACGTTTATGGACGAGCGCTTGCCGCGGCTGGTGGAGAAGGCGCGTATTGCAAGAGATGTCAGGGAGCAGCGACGACGGCGGCGAGAATCCGGCGACAGAAATAGATGGGGGCGAGGTAGGAGTTTGGCCGATTTGGATCAGAAGCTGTGCGAGTGTGCGCTGAACTGGTGATGGACGGGGAGGGCTGCGAGAGGGCGGTGCTAAGCGCGACAGCGTGTTGGTCGGAACTGGAAGCTGCTAGAGAGATTTCCAAGCGCGCGGCGATTCTAGTTGCTTCGATTCAGGCGCGCGGCGAAGAGACTGAATCGAGAGCGCGCGCTGGCCGACCGCGAATCCCAAAGATCCTGGCCGTCGAATTTCGTCCAGTGTGAATCCAACCGTAGATCTTCATCAGGGTGATTTAATCAATGGTTGGTATCAATTCTGGGATGCCGTGATGAGAGAGAAAGGGGATGCAGATTCAAATGTTCAAAATTGGTACACTATAGAGGAGTATAGAAAGACAAATATAATAGCTTCCTTTTCACCTGATTATTAGAAATACCAGGAAACCTAAATAAACCACATATGTCTTCAATTGTCTCCACGTGTTCACGTGCAGACTTAGTTCCATCCTCTGTAAATGGATTTTTCATAACACTTTCAACATGACCAACGGGGATTTTAAATCCCACTTTAGGTACCTCAGACATAGTAGTTTCAACCACTTTAGGAGAAATAGCATAAGCACTTTCATATAAAGCATGATGCAGCGAGGCACGATTCATAAATGTCATAGTAACAATGAGATAATAAAATTCAGCTTTCAAGTTTCCTTACCAAACTTCTTACCAATAGCTTAAAAAACATATTAAAAACAACACTTAATTTTTATGGATTTTATGTTTTTAGATGAAAACTGGAAAATAAAATATGCAAACCGAAATATGACATGCAAGACAATGACAAAACAAAATAAATTGCTTTGAAGGTAAAGATGGATAAGATGATGCTCACGTAGGTGCAACCTCCCCAAGCTTAGGTGTTAGCACAAGTTGGTGATGAAGTTGACTTGGTGAGATATCCTTGGATAAACCTTTCAGCAATGATTCCCCGGCAACGGCGCCAGAAAACAGTCTTGATACCCGATGACGTAGTGCAGAGTGTGTAGTAAGTGGAAGACGTGTTTTCCCACGATGTGTGACTCGAGGGTTTAATATTGAACTCTCGGGGAATCAGTAGTGAAGATTTATCTTTCCTATCCTTCTTTTGGTTACCTACAAAACAAAGTAAATGTTTTGGTCCTCAACCTCACCTAGTGGTTGTCAAGCACAAGGTGTGAGAATGATATCAAAATAATATGCAATGCAAACAAGAAATAAATATGCAATGGTGGTAAATAAATATGCAAGGATGGTGGTAGCAATGATAAATGATATTTTTGGTTTTTTTATGATGAATGCAAGATGTAAAAGTGTTTTTGTATTTTCGGATTTTTAAATGGCAGAAAATGGAAAAGTGGTAAAAGTGGTTGGAAAGGTGTTTCTTATGATTAAAAATGGACCAGGGTTCATGGTTTCACAAATGCACTCTCTCTTTAATAAAGTGGTAGACAATGGAACACTAGAGTTGGCATGTGAGATTGCAACACAATAGTTTAATGACAAGTTATAATTATATGGGCATCTGATGGCCCTTCACGTAGTTACCTGCGTCAAAAGAATATGGGTTAGGTTGAGACTCCAAGTGCAGAGTGTGTAGTAAGTGGAAGACGTGTTTTCCCCACGAGGGTGACTCGAGGGTTTAATATCGAACTCTCGGGGAATCAGTAGTGAAGATTTATCTTTCCTATCCTTCTTTTGGTTACCAACAAAACAAAGTAAATGTTTTGGTTCTCAACCTCACCTAGTGGTTGTCAAGCACAAGGTGTGAGAATGATATCAAGATAATATGCAATGCAAACAAGAAATAAATATGCAATGGTGGTAAATAAATATGCAAAGATGGTGGTAGCAATGATAAATGATATTTTTGGGTTTTATATGATGAATGCAATATGTAAAAGTGTTTTTGTATTTTCGAATTTTTAAATGGCAGAAAATGGAAAAGTGGTTGGAAAGGTGTTTCTTATGATTAAAAATGGACCGGGGTTCATGGTTTCACAAATGCACTCTCTCTTTAATAAAGTGGTAGACAATAGAACACTAGAGTTGACATATGAGATTGCAACACAATAGTTTAATGACAAGTTATAATTATATGGGCATCACGTCCTAACATAGAGACCTTTTGGTTATTAGTCTCTCTTATACTCCACCAAGATGCGAACTAAATTATAACACCTCAGTAATTAAGATAACTCAGAGTATAACAATAAGTATCATGACATGAAGTTAAAATAAGAACATGCTAGATCTAGTCATGGAGTAGTGGCAATGGTCACACCCACATCTCCGGTAGCATGGTATTTCTTTTTATCCCTAGTGAGGTAACAAAGTAAGGTAAAACACCCAAGTGGATCGCAGAACTTTCTCTCACGTTCACTGGCTAAATTTTTTTAATAATACGTTTTTTTAATTAAATTCGAAAAATATTACGCAAAATCACAAATTTTCAGAAATAATACGGCCTCGGCCCAGGCTGGGCCGATTAGTACCTGTCGGCCCGGGCCTGGCCGATAAGCTACTAATCAGGGGCTGATTAGTACTAATCGGACCAGGCCTGGCCGATAAGCTACTAATCAGGGCACGACTAGGCTAGCCCAGTGGGCACTTATCGGCCAGGCCTGGGCCGACAGGTGCTAATCGGCCAAGCCTGGGCCGATTAGTGTCTGTCGGCTTAGCCTGGGCCGAGTCCGTATTATTTGTGTAATTTATGCAAAATGCGTAATATTTATCAAATTTCTGTAAAAAAATGTATTATTAAAAAAATTAGCCGTTCACTGCACTAGCCACCCCCGTTACTCCAACTAATGCACACGTTCCCCCTCACGCGCTCTCATAAACATGCTTGATCATGACAAGTAAATAAGAACGGGGTACATAATATGCATCTACTTTCATAAGTGAAACAAAACCATTGCAATCTCAAACATATATTAACTCATAAAAAGATCCACCACAAAGGCATTACATAGATGACCGTAATCATGTTCAGCAGCTCATACGGTACTAATTAGTGAAGCTCGAGAGAGAGAGAGATACATAAGTTACTTCCACAAACCCATAGTCCAGAGGTGGACTACTCCCTCTTCATCATGGAGACGGTGGAGAAGTCGTTGGAGAAGATGGAGACCAAGCCGGCAGCGCCCCGCCGGAGTTTTCCCCCTCCAATCTGCAGCTCAAGGTCTCTGTTTCGGTGTTTCTGTGTTTCTGCGGCGCTCCTTCCAGAGAACGTCGGGGGACTATTTTTATAGGCGTTTTTAGGTCAAAACGGAGTCGGTGGAGGAAAGATCGACGGCAACGGAGCTCCGAGGCTCCAGATGGTGGGTCCCACGTGGCCCCTGTACCTGGCCGCGTGGGCCACCCCCTTTTGGGCCTCGGGCCTCCGCTTGTTTGCTTCCTTCGCCCCCAGGTCTTCTTCCTTCCAAATATTGACGCCCGTAAATTTGCAGGTCATTTGGACGTCGTTTGGGTCCCTTGAAACATTAAAAATAAAGAAATAGGGTTTTCTGCCAGCGCAGGGTTAATTCCATAAAAAATAGGAAACATGTCAAATATTCCCAAAATCATTATAAAACAGTGATATAACCCTTATATGATGCAAATATGACTGGAATATAAGTAAAATAATGCAAAGTTCATGTATGCATTTTACATGCATCAGTGAGCAACGACAAGTTCTGCTTCCTCTACCGTGTTCTCCAAGCAAGCACTGTTCACTTGTTCCCAATGCATTGTTGATACGTCTCAAACGTATCTATAATTTTTGATGTTCCATGCTGATATTATATCAATTGCTACATGTTTTGGTTATACTTTATATCATTTTTATGCATTTTCTGGGACTAACCTATTAACAAGATGCCACAGTGCCAGTTCCCTGTTTTCTGCTGTTTTTGGTTTCAGAAAATCTATTAAGGAAATATTCTCGGAATTGGACGAAACAAAAGACATCGTCAATAATATCACGAGGAGATCACGGAGTCCAAAGGGGAGTCGGAGCAGACCCACCAGGGGGCCACGCCACACTAGGGCGCGGCCCAGGGTGGGCCCGCGCCCCCTATGGCGTGGTGGCCCCCCTCGGCCACCGACGCCGCCTCTTCGCCTATATATTCTCCGCGACGCGAAAACCCTATTACGGTCGATCATATTCCACGAAAAGTTCCGTCGCGGCCGTCATCGTCAATCTCAGATCGGAGGAGTTCTGAAGCTCTTCCCGGCACCCTGCCGGAGGGGAGATCATCACCGGAGGGCTCTACATCACCATGCCTGCCTCCGGAGTGATGCGTGAGTAGTCCACCCCTGGACTACGGGTCCATAGCAGTAGCTAGATGGTTGTCTCTCTACCTTGTGCCTCCATGTTTAGATCTTGTGAGCTGCCTAACATGATCAAGATCATCTTATTGTAATGCTAGATGTTGTGTTTGCTGGGATCCGATGAATATTGATACCATGTTTATTCAAGTTGTTTATCTATGTGCTCTTGATCTTGCATGCTCTCCGTTGCTAGTAGATGCTTTGGCCAAGTAGATGCTTGTGACTCCAAGAGGGGGTATTTATGCTCGATAGTGGGTTCAGTCTCTAGATATCTGGATCAGTGACAGAAAGGTCTAAGATGGTAGATGTGCTGTTGCTACTAGGGATAAAACATTGGTGCAGTGTCCAAGGGCACTTGTATTGATTACATTACACACTTTACTTCATGCAATAATCTGTTGTTAGCAACTTAATACTGAACAGGATGCGGATGCTGCCTTGAAGGTGGATTATTTAGGCATAGATGCGGTTGGAATAACGGTCTATGTACTTTGTTGTAATGCCCAACTAGATTTCATAGTAGACATCTTGGCATGTATTGCATTGTTATGCCCTCTCTATTTGTCAATTGCCCAGCTGTAATTTGTTTACCCAACATGCTAGTTATCTGTTCTGAGAGAGACACCACTAGTGAACTGTGGACCCTGGTCCAATTTCCTCATACTGTTTACACAACCTGCTGCAATCATCTGTTTCCTGTTACTTGCTGTTTTCCTGCTGTTTTCCACACCATACGTTTAACTCTTTGTTTCTGCAAGACCGGAGAGATTGACAACCTCTCTGTTTCGTGTTGGGCAAAGTTCTGGTTTGTGTCTGTGCAGATTCCACGTTGGTGCAAGCTCCCTAGCGCCAGGGGGAGTCAACATCAACAACCTTCCGATAGATCGTCAAGTCCTACTGGTGATTAAACCTTGGGTAGATTATTCAAGGGAAAACTTCTGCTGTCTACATCATAACCTTCCTCTTGGGGTTCACCAACACGTAGCCATCAAGCTGTTTTCTGGCGCCGTTGCCGGGGACTTGGAGGCTATTGGAAAGGGGAGTCTCTCAGTTCCAATCTCTTTACTTTGTTTTTTGTCTTGTTTTAGTTTTGTTTTGCTTGCTGTTAAAAATCAAAAACCCAAAAAAAATTAGTTTCTTGCATCTAGTTTATTTCGGTTTGTTATTATGTCTAGTTGTTTACTTGCTATCAATGGCTTCTCTCTTTGATACTAAATATTATTGGCACGGTGGGTTCACGGAGGAACATCAAACTTATTATGAGGAATACCGCTTGTCTCAAAAAGGGAAACATCTATGGGAACAAATAAGTAGATTGAATTATTTTGCTAAGAACTTGTGTTCTACATTTGATGAATCCTACTGCTTTAATGAATCTTTTTGTTGTAGAAGGCATAAACACCTCCCTTTCCAATGTGATTATAATGATAATGAAACCTTGGCTGCTTATGCTAAAGGAAACTATGACTTTGGTAATCTTGAACAAACTGAAGAATTTGTTGTTTTTAAGGGTGCTTATGAAATTGCTGGTTATATTCAAGATGATGATTCTCCTTATAAATCTGAGAATTTTTCTATACTTGGTTACTGCCTTGAATATTACAATGACAATCCTTATATCACTAAATTTCTTGAGAAAACTTATTCTCCAGAACAACTTGCTTCTTTTCAGGGACCTATGGAAGAAGAAATTGCTGAAACTGTGATCTCATTGGATGAAAAAGAGGAGGAGAGTGAAGAACAAAAGGAGGATCTACCTTCTAATGATAGTAACTCTTTAACTCTTACATTATATGATTACCCTCCATGCCCACATAAGGAGGAAAAATGCTATATTGTTGAATGTCATGATTCTATTGAAATATCTCCTTTTGATAAATTTGAAGTAACAAGCTCCTTGACTCAAGAAAAGGAAATTGCAGAAAGTAAAAATGTGCTCCCTAATGTTATATATGATAATGCTCTTGATGATGGTCCTATATTGGCTAATGATATTTATTATACTATTATTGTCAAAAGTGGGTTTGATAACCCCACTGTTTTAGAGCTTAATAAAAATTATGTGTTTGTAGATCATGAAAAGCATGCTTTATGTGATAGTTATATTGTTGAGTTTGTTCATGATGCTACTGAAAGTTATTATGAGAGAGGAAAATATGGTTGTAAAAGTTTTCAAGTCACTAAAACACCTCTCTTTATGTTGAAAGTTTTGAAGCTATATTTGTTTCATCTTTCTATGCTAGTTGCTTTATGCTTCAATAATTTATTTTGTTACAAGATTCCTTTGCATAGGAAGTGGGTTAGACTTAAATGTGTTTGATATTTGCCTCTTGATGCTCTCTTTTGTTTTTCAACTCTTATTCTTATGAGAGCATCATTAAAATCTTCTAGCCTAGCTAAAAGGCATTAAAAGAAAGCGCTTTTGGGAGGCAACCCATTATCTTTTATTTTCAGTATTAGTCAAGGATGCTTGTTTACCTCTGTAGCAACTCCTTTGTATCTTTTATTTGCTGTTTTGTTGTGCCAAGGAGAGTTACTAATGCAAAGTTGGTTTTATTTTCGGGACTGCATTGGACAGATTGCTGTTCGTCACCGTTTAATTCAGTAGAAAATCAGAAAAAATCGAAAAATGCTGAAACTTTTTGTGCATGTTCCTGATGATGTTACGCAACTTTCATTATTTCAAAAGTTTTCATCTGAGCATCGTAAGTGCCTCGAAAAAATTCGTCATTACAGACTGTTCTGGTTTGACAGATTCTGTCTTTTATTTTGCATTCTCTCTTTTACAAGTTTTTAAGTGGTTTCTTTTCGTGTAAAAGTGCCCACTTGAGCCTAGTAACAGTGGCTAATGTTTAAAATAGTTGGCTTGTGAGTTTTGTCTTTGCTAGAACTTTGAAGTATTATCTTTTAGTGCACTAACCTGCTAATGAGAAAAGCTGTTAAGTTTTGGTGTGAAGGAAGTTTTCAAGTGTTGATAGAGGAGAATGATATTACATGATCAAGAAGAGTGAAGAGCTTAAGCTTGGGGAGGCTTACCTCCCCAGCATATTTCAAGAAGACTCAAGCATCTAAGCTTGGGGATGCCCAAGGCATCCCCTTCTTCATCTACAAATTATCAGGTCATCTCTAATGGTGCTATATTTTTATTGCTTCATGCTAGTGTACTCTTCCTTGGAGCGTCAGTGTGTTTTTGTTTTCAGTTTGTTTTGTTTTGTTTGCTGTGCTATACTTGTTGGATCCTAGTATTCATGTTTGGGAGAGAGACACGCTCCACTTTTTCATTAGAATACTCTTGTGCTTCACTTATACTTGTTGAGTATTCCTGTCTAGTTGCTGTTATTGCTGTTAGCTCTCAGTTTTTCATATCTCTTGTTAGAGCTTTCAGTTTCTTTTGAAGAAAGTACTCTCTTGCTTCACTTATATCTGTTTGGAGAGTTGTCAAATAAGTTGATTGGTGTTTGGTTGGACCAGAAAAATGCTATGCATGTGGTAGTGGTATAAAATGCTTACATGAATCTTTTTAGATCGTTGTCTTGAGTAATTTGATGCTTGCCAATTGTTTTGAGCTGTCAAGTAATTAATGTTTAAGCTTGTGCATCATGTAAGTAATGGCTATTAATGAAGAACTACTATAAGGATTTTCTGCTATAATAATCTGTTGCATAATTGGAAGTCCATAGTAGTCTAGATAATTTTTGGATGAAGGCTATGTGTTAACAAGGAAGACAGTGGGAGTCTATGGTTCGTCAAACCTTGTGTTTTATGTACACTCTTGCTATTCCAGTTGATAATGATGTTTGCTTATAATAACCTTGCTAGCCTAAACTCTGTACTAAGAGGGAATGCTTCTTGTACATCCAAAACCTTGAGCCAAATCCATGCCACCTGTGTCCACCATACCTACCTATTATGTGGTGTTTTCACCATTCCAAGTAAATTTCTTCATGTGCTATCTACTAACTACTCAAAACTGTTACATTTCCTTTTTGTGTCACTACTTGAAAAGCTCATAAGGACGTAGTAGTGAGATTTGTCATCTTCCATGCTAATTAATTTACAAGGATTGGCAGCTTCATCTGCTTCTCCACCTTTTATTTTGCATTAAAGAGCTGGTTAGTCCACCCTATAAATAAATAAATAGACACTCCTCCATGGTGAATGTTGGTGGGCACCCGAGGATTCGGTTAGCCATGGTTTGTGGAAAGTAAATGGTTGGGAGGAGTGTCACCAATAAGTGCTTGTTACAAGTGCAGTCCTAAAAACTCTCGGAACCGCTCTAAAAGTTAGTTAGCCATGGAAGATGACAAGTACCTGCTATTTGATTTGTTGACACCTGTATACACCATTACCTTACAAAACAATATTTTATGCTCTCTATATGCCTTCGGGAACTACAGCTCTAGCACATGATGTTAATCCCTGCTTCCCTCTGCGAAGGGCCATTCTTTTACTTTTATGTTGAGTCAGTTTTCCCACTTCTTTCTGTCTACTTAAGCAAACATCATTGTCAACTCCAGTATAACAGTTTTTACATAACTTTGTGTTTGGTTGATCATATTCTTTGCATTGACATTATCTATATGATATACATGTTGAAAGTTGAAGCAAAAGCTGAAGCTATTATCTTCCTTTGTGTTGATACAAACACTTTCATGTTGAGAATTATTGCTGCTGTGAACTAACTATTATGTTAGACTATTATATCTCTAAATGTTTTATAGTATTATTCATGAAAGTTTGCACTTGTGTGATCACTTATGTTTACTCTTTATTTACTTGCTTGCAAACTATAGACCATTGGCTTGGATCACTTCATTCAGATCATGTGCATTACATTGTTATTTGATCAAAGATTGTGTTGGTAGCATGTCACTTCAAAAATTATCTGTTTTTATCGTTTACCTACTCGACACTGATACAACTCTAGGGCGCGACCACGCCACACTAGGGCGCGGCTCAGGGTGGGTGATAACCCACAAGTATAGGGGATCGCGTGTAGCCTTTTCGATAAGTAAGAGTATCGAACCCAACGAGGAGCTAAAGGTAGGATAAGTAATCTCTCAAGTTCTATCAACCACTGATACAACTCTACGCACACTAAACGTTTGCATTATCTAGGAAATAAAACTACAGTAGAAATACGGGCATGAGAGCTAGTTTTGCAAGATAATAAATATAAGAAAGTAAAAGTTAGTGCTGCAGCAATAAAGTACACTAAGTAACCATATACTAACAGTACCATGAGTGTGGAAAAGTGGTGGTAATTGTGGTGGCTTTGTCCAAGATTAATTAGTGAAGGTACTTGGTTCATTGTACTCGATGCCGTTTTCTATATGGGAGAGGCTAAATATACATGCACTCCACTACTTGGGATTACAAGTACTATATGATTGGATTGTTTAGCAAGCATCCGCAAATACTAACATTGCATTAAGGTTTCCCCAACCATAGCTTTAAGTTCATGGTCCTCTTACTCCCATACGTGCAACTAATCGGTTCGCGTTCTCAGGTTTATGTCACTCCGACAGAACTTCCCCCGCTTCGTTTATAAATATTACCAATCCTAAGGTGTTTGATCCATGCGCGCACAAATATAATGGACACCAAAGGACAGTACCATATAGACATACAACTCTAATGAACCTCATGCATTCAATTAAGCAATCTAAAGACAAATAAACTACGGAAACATGATGTAAATCATAGGATAAATATTATACCATCAAACACCATGTTTACATTGGACGGTACAGAGGTTTATGGGAGGATGAACCACTGAATACAAGGAGGATATGGTGATGGAGATGGCGGTGAAGACGGCGGAGAGGGCAGCGAGGAGCGCAGGGCGGCGGCGGCGCCGGCGGCGCGGGGAACTCCTTCCCCGCCGCCGGCATCATGGGGAGCGCCGCCCCTTAGCCTCCCTCCTTCATGGCTTCTTGGGAGCCCTCCCCCATGGAGATGGGATCCATGGGGGAGGCAAAAACGTGGCTTTTGGTGGCTGAAATTCGTGGGTGGATGAGTCCTCCACGAGTTAGGTTTCCTCCTTTTATATATCTTCTCGGATTTCCGTCACCCTTTTAGGGTTCCACCAAAACGGGCCTACAGGCCGCGTACGAACTCCGATTGGGCTGATCTCGGGCTTAAAATCTTCGTATGGAAAATTGTGACAACTTTCGTAACAGCCAGGTCTCCATTTGACGTCATCTTCGAGGGCCAAACTGGCAAACTCCGAAAACAGTTCTCAGACAGATTTCAGGAAAGTCCCAATTCGACTCCAACAAGGTTTCCTCTTGTATTCTTGATAATTTCTACACATCAAAGAGTAAAATAAGAACATTGTGGCAACTATTAGTAGGTTAGTCCAAATAAATAATAAACTTAATATAAAACAAGTGCTAAAAGCATAAAAATGGCATGAAACAATCAAAAATTATAGATACGTTTTGGACGTATCAGTGGGCCCGCGCCCCCCTATGGCGTGGTGGCCCCCCTCGGCCACCGACGCCGCCTCTTCGCCTATATATTCTCTGCGATGCGAAAACCCTATTACGGTCGATTATATTCCACGAAAAGTTCCGTCGCGGCCGTCATCGTCAATCTCAGATCGGAGGAGTTCTGAAGCTCTTCCCGGCACCCTGCCGGAGGGTAGATCATCACCGGAGGGCTCTACATCACCATGCCTGCCTCCGGAGTGATGCGTGAGTAGTCCACCCCTGGACTACGGGTCCATAGCAGTAGCTAGATGGTTGTCTCTCTACCTTGTGCCTCCATGTTTAGATCTTGTGAGCTGCCTAACATGATCAAGATCATCTTATTGTAATGCTAGATGTTGTGTTTGCTGGGATCCGATGAATATTGATACCATGTTTATTCAAGTTGTTTATCTATGTGCTCTTGATCTTGCATGCTCTCCGTTGCTAGTAGATGCTTTGGCCAAGTAGATGCTTGTGACTCCAAGAGGGGGTATTTATGCTCGATAGTGGGTTCAGTCTCTAGATATCTGGATCAGTGACAGAAAGGTTTAAGATGGTAGATGTGTTGTTGCTACTAGGGATAAAACATTGGTGCAGTGTCCAAGGGCACTTGTATTGATTACATTACACACTTTACTTCATGCAATAATCTGTTGTTAGCAACTTAATACTGAACAGGATGCGGATGCTGCCTTGAAGGTGGATTATTTAGGCATAGATGCGGTTGGAATAACGGTCTATGTACTTTGTTGTAATGCCCAACTAGATTTCATAGTAGACATCTTGGCATGTATTGCATTGTTATGCCCTTTCTATTTGTCAATTGCCCAGCTATAATTTGTTTACCCAACATGCTAGTTATCTGTTCTGAGAGAGACACCACTAGTGAACTGTGGATCCTGGTCCAATTTCCTCATACTGTTTACACAACCTGCTGCAATCATCTGTTTCCTGTTTCTTGCTGTGTTTCCTGCTGTTTTCCACACCATACGTTTAACTCTTTGTTTCTGCAAGACCGGAGAGATTGACAACCTCTCTGTTTCGTGTTGGGCAAAGTTCTGGTTTGTGTCTGTGCAGATTCCACGTTGGTGCAAACTCCCTAGCGCCAGGGGGAGTCAACATCAACAACCTTCCGATAGATCGTCAATCCTACTGGTCCGATTAAACCTTGGGTAGATTATTCAAGGGAAAACTTACTGCTGTCTACATCATAACCTTCCTCTTGGGGTTCACCAACACGTAGCCATCAATTGTCTTTCATCCTTGGCGTTGATCTCTGCTATCCTTATGTTACGATGCTTGTGCGATCCTATCTACATGTTTACCCTGCTGCCATGATATAGCCCCACCTCCACATCCTATCACCCTTTTGTTTGTTTACCTTGTTGGCCTTGCGAGTCGTAGCGCATGCTTAGGTTGTTACCTTTATCTTCTTGTTGTTACATGTATCTTTAAATCCCTGGTAAGTGGCTACCTGTTTATCTGTTGTGGGACAATTGTTATCTTAATGTCAAGGCACCGGTGGAAGGCCAGTGTTGGTGTTTTGTTTTGCTAGTGTCGCCTTAGGACCTGAGTTCTTGTCCTCGGATCCAAGACTGAGTGCGTGATGCATGTAAAATGCATACATGAACTTTACATTTTATTACTTGATATTCCAACTTATTTGCATCATATATGAGTTATATTTATGTTTTATAATTATTTTAGGGGATAATTCACAGTTTCCCCATTTATTTGGAATTAACCCTGCACTGGCAGAAAACCCTATTTTCTTCATTTTTATGTTTCAGGAAACCAAACGACGTCCAAATGACCTAATATTTTACGGGCGTCAGTTTTTGGAAGGAACGAAGCGTAGGAGCGAAGGAAGCGAACAAACGGAGATCCAAGGGCCAAAAGAGGTGGGCCCACGCGACCAGATTCCTTGGCCGCGTGGGACCCCCCATCATGGGTCTCGTGGCTCCGATGCCATCCGTTTTCGTCTCCGTGGCTTCGTCTTGACCTAAAACCGACTATAAAAATAGTCCCCCGAGGAGTTTCGCGAATGAGGCGGCGGAGAAACACAAAACCAAGAAACAGGAGACAGAAGGCTACCGCCGGAGAAGATCGGAGGGGAAACGCCGCCGGAATCACCTCCGGAAGGCTCCTCCATCCCCCCCCCCCCCGGAGTCTCCATCAACACCACCGTCAAGACCAGCACCATCTCCATCACCATCTTCGTGATCCACTTCATCCCCCTCATAGTTTGAGATTGTTCGAACCCTAGCTATTGTTTAAGTGCTATTCTACCTGTGTATGATTGGCTACTTGTCATTGTTTGGGGGTGAGATTATATTTTCAGATTGTGTTGTATCACTTATACCATTGAATCATATCATGTCTTTGCGTTGTGAGTAGTTCTCTCATGTTCCTGGGGGCATAGGATGGATTGGCAATGATTTATATATAACATGTGTTGGTATTTTGTCTAGTTTTTATCTTTTATGTAATTCTATGATGGTGTTGTGCGAACGTCGACTGCACATCACTTCACCTATATGGGCTCATAGGAGAACACCGTAGTGTAATGGAGTGAGGGAGACTTGGAGGACATGTAAACCTGAGACCGAGTCATGAAGTTGCATTATGAGAGTATTAGTATCAGAGACCTTAGAGTGTAATGCTATGGTGGGACTTTATGTCTTAATAATTCTTGTGCAGTCATTTACTTGGCCACAAGATCCATCATAAGGGTTTAATTTATTTATTTAGCTATACCTAATAATGGATCCGTCCAAAGAAGATTAAAATTTGACAAAATGTTTACCTTGTTGTTCTAGAAACATTTATGCCATGAAGTCTAGGTAGCCCTTGGGAATGTTTTCCACTTATAAGAAACACACACTTGAGCTTGTCCTCTTGCTGCATAGAGGATTGGGTTTTCTCTCTTTGAGAGCTTTCACTTGTCATATTTTATTTCAGCATTTTATTTTATTGCAAACTCTACACCAAAAACCCAAAAACACTTGCATCATTTTACTTTGTCGAGTGCATAGATAATAAGAATAGTGACACTCTTATTTGAAAGGATAAACACTTATACCTTCTACTCCCCGTGGGATCGATACTAATACTTACACATCGAAGATTTCAACGATCCCTATACTTGTGGGTATCAAGACATTTTCTGGCGCCGTTGCCGGGGAGTGTAGCGCTTAAATTTTTATTCTTGTTTGCACTAGATTTTGTTTGATGAATTCGGATAAAATGTTGTGCAAACTTGGGGTTGATGTTGTTGGTATTTTTAACTTCATATCTTGCATAGAAAGTTGAAATATATAAAGTTTTAGGTCAAACATTTTGGATTGTTGTCATAATAGCTTGTCCTAGGGTGTTTCGGCACCAATTTAACGCCCCCGATGAGTCGTTACTTGTACTATGTTTTGATTGGGAAAAGTAATCTTTGTTAAATTCATTGGTCTAACTTGTATGCTACTGTTGGTTTATGTCTTAACTGCTTGTCGTATGGGGTTCTAAAGAGGGTCTACCGATTAGCTCTCTCAATGAGTCCTTTCCTTAACATGAAAAGGTAACCTTTATTAGCTCATTATAGTTATATTGAATCAAGATTTTTTTGCAGGGACCATGACCAACAATTGATAAACACATGAGCTCCATTTGGATGTAGACATTCAAACGCTTGAAATTGCATTGGTTCGAATGTCATTATCACAGGATACTGGCATTCAGGTTGGATGTCAATATTTTTATTTGAATGTGTATGTGTTTGAAACCCGGGTTTATATCGAGGTTGGATGGCCAAAGTGTTAAATTTCATGTGTATTATACAAAGATTATACTGTGTTCTGCATGTTTTGAACTATTTTCTCGCGTAACATAAGAGTTTGAATAATTATACATCACATAATAATAAAAATAGCACACGAATATTGTACAAAATGGTCATATCAGCTTAGATCTTCCAAAAAAATGTGTTGAAAAATTTAATCAACAACCCAACATTGTGGCAATCTTGACAACAAGCAATTATTCTAACAGTTGTACAGTAGATAGTTAAGAAGGATGGTTGATGCCATGGAAAGCAAGTAGAGCTTCAATGACTCAATAGATAAAAGTACACGACGTTAACAATTGTCTGAAATATCATTTCTCCATAGCACTGGGAGCCTTACGCTCAACAACAACACACTCCCTACTAAGATCCAACATAGGCTGAGAAATTTGAGCTAAAGGAGGTGACGACCGGAGGAATTAGGGGCAGAGGAGCTCGGGCACGAGAACTTTGGTGGAGGCGGTCGGCGGGCTATACTCCTCGGGCCTCACCGCAGTGAGCTTGGACATAGCATCGACAATGCTCTATGTGAGTGTGATACAGAGAGAAGAGATAAGAGAAGTGAGACCAAGAAATAGAGGACATGGCGGTGAGGCGGGAGCACAGGGCACCGGTGGGTGACGACACCACACTAGAGAGTTGGGTCGAGGTCGCACCCATGTGGTTTACGGCGAAGAGAAATAGAGGTCAATATTTCGGAAATTCATAATGGCACCCGAGCTCATATGCTCCCGTTATTTTCAGGAGCATAAAAAAGATAGAAAAACTTTTCAAAAAATTCCGAAAAAAATCATGCATGTACCTGAGCATGGTACGCACGAGCGTGTGAAATTTCGCAACGAAATGACATCGTGGGCGCCCTGTACAAAAATGTGATTTGTGGTTTGTCTTTTTTGCACAGGACGCCCACAATGTCATTTCGTTATGCAAATTCACACGCTCGTGCGTACCATGCTCAGGTAGTTGCATGATTTTTTTCGGAATTTTTAAAAAGTTTTCCTATTTTTTTTTTCGAAAATACCGGGAGCATTTGCTCCCGGGTGCCAAAACGCTTCTCTCTCAATATTTGTGCTTGAATTCCAAGCCTGAATGAATATCAAGGTGAACCAAACACCAGAATTTGAGGTATTCAGGTCAAATGAATACCAATACCAAATACTAGACCCGAACTCGTGCACACTTGGCCAGCGCGACGTTGACGTTGACTCAGCTCACTGTCAGTGAGTCAGTGACACATCTGGGCAGCCTGAGTAGCTTCCACGGCACGAGACGAGCCTAGCCGCGAGCTGAGAAAATTACAAGAATCTACTATAATTGGGATCTGACAACAGGTCAGTACCATTCTTCGTATTTTTTAAAACACTACCAATCGTAGGGCTAACGACAACAGATTGCACAAATTCTCTTATAACAGCAGTTTGACAGCAGCCCTGACCAGTGGGGCCCATCCATCATGCTGAGTTGGCATCACAGTTGGAGGTGGAGCTGACGTGGACATGGGACCCACATGTCAGTCCAACATCTTATTTTCTCCTCCTCTCAACGAAGGGCATGGAGCCGCCGGCGAGTGCCGGCCATCGGCGCGGGCGAAGGCGAGCTGGAGCGCCGGCCGGCCACAGACGCGGGTGAGCCCGGCCAGGCACGGTCGCGTGCGCGGGCGCGGGCGAGTACCGGCCACGGCGCGGCCGAGCTCGAGCCCAGGCCAAGCACGGACGCAGGCGAGCGGCACGGCCAGGCACGACCACGAGCGCGGGTGAGCCTCGGCCAGGCGCAGGCGCGGGCGCCGGCGAGCTCGAGCGCCGGCCGGCCACGGGCGCGAGCGCGGGCGAGTGCCGGCCGGCCACGGGCGTGGGCGCGGGCGAGCTCGAGCGCAGCCAGACCCGGGCCGGCCACGGGCGCGGACGAGCTCGAGCCCAGCCAGACCCGGGCCGGCCACGGGCGCAGACGAGCGCCGGCCATGGCGCGGACGCGGGCAAGCACCGACTGGCCATGGCACGGGTGTGGGACGGGATTTGTGTAGACGAGATGATTTGTGTACGTACAAATACGCTAATAGATTTGACCAGTGTGCTTGCTTGATAGCTCAATGGATCGATCCATTCGAGATTCACAGACAAGCGAACGAGGATTGGGAATTTTTGATCTGGCCAGAGAGAGACGGAGGAAGAAGAAGGGATATGGGACTGACAGGTGAGGTCCACCTCCAAGTCAGCTTGTTTTCCACGTGTGCTGCCAACTCAGCCCGACGGATGGGTTTCACCGGTTGTCAGAGCCCAATTGTGGTAGATCCGTGTAATTTACTCCCGTGAACTCGTGCGCTCCTGTGTGTCGAGCAGGCAGGCCCCACCTGGCGCGTGGCGTGTTTCACCTCTCCCACGACACGATTTGCACCTCACGACCACCCGATATTCTCGCGCGGTTTCTCGCCTCGGCAGCTGCACGCTCGCACCGTAATTTACATCTTTCTCAGGGGCCTGGCTGCGAACCGTGTACAACTTTTGCTTCGCCGAGCAGCACACCCTCTCTCTCCCCTCCCAAGTTCCCAAGCAAGTCGCTGCGAGTGCGAGTCCACACTCTCCCCCCTGCTCGCTCCCCCAAAGATTCCATTTTTCTCTCGCCCGCTTCGAAATCTCGCCTCAATCGCTCGCGCCCCCGCCGAATCGCCAGATCCCCACCTCCTCCCGCGCTCCCCGGCCCCCAATTCCACCCAATTCTAGGGTTTCCAGCTCCCCTCCTCTTTCCCCAGATTAGGGTTTCCATTCCGGCGTCCCGGAGCTGCGTCGCGCCTCTCGTTCCAGGCAGTCAGAGCCGGAGAAGACCTTTCGAGGGCGCTTGGAAGCTGCGCCCGCCTTTCCTCCGCCCAGGCCCTGGAACTTTCGGTGGCGGGTATGCCGTAAAGGCTGGAGCTTTGCTCTTGTTGCGCTCGTCTCCGTGGAGGAGCTGAGCTGAGCCGAGCTGCGAGGCTAGGGTTTCGTGCCACCGCGTGTGAGGAGGGCAGCCGGAGATGTTCTACTCGCAGTTCATCTTGGCCAAGAAGGGCCCGCTCGGGACCATATGGATCGCCGCGCACTTGGAGCGCAAGCTGCGCAAGAACCAGGTCACCGACACCGACATCGGCGTCTCCGTAGGTGGGTGCTTCTGCTTCTTTATATAAGCTACTCATTCGGATCTAGGGTTTGTTTTCTTTGCATGCTATGACCTTACTGATACACAGAGTGGTAGAATGTTTCGTACTAATGGTGCTCATTGTTGACTTAGCTGTCAGTACTAAAAAGTTGCTTCCTTTAGCTTATTTATTATGGTTTTGATGTCCGCTTATTTTGTAGTTATTGCTAGCCGGTTAGTAAAAATGTTCGCTTCGTTGCTTTACTAATGCTAACTACATGTCTCCGCAAGCGGAACTGCAATCAGTTAGTTATTTTAGCTTACTAGTAAAAAAGTTAGCTTTTTTGGTTATTAGTGCTAACTAGCTTCTATTCGGCTCTAGCAGAGCTGCGAACGATTATTGGGTATGCCGATAAGCTGCTTATTCTTTTTTGTTACAATATATGCTTGTTTGCTGGATTATCAGTATTGTAATTGTGAAAACATCAGCAACATAATATTTATCTTCATAGTACTATCCGAATAGTAAAGCTGTCCGAATACATGATATTCACATGCCACTAGGTCAGCAGAGAGTTGCAAAGATCTTGGCTTTATGTAGTCACAGCTAATTTCTTCTTCTTGAGAACTAGGTACTGGTGGACTTGTTAAGTCTATCATGGGTAAAACTTAGTCTGAGATCTAGCAGCTTCCTATTTTCCTCTGGTGCTAGATCGTGGCTAGTGTCTATGGGCTATGGCCTGAGGATAATAGTTCACCTTCCTAGGTAGACTATTACTTGAATCGTCTTTGTGTTTTGCGTATATGATTATCCTATATCAGTAGAGGGATGAATTTTTGAAGTTGTTGTGTTGTGATATTATATGTAGTCGTGCTGTGTCAAATCTTGGCTTAATTAGCAAAGATTTCCATAGCTCAACATGCAATGATTTATATAAACATAGCTCACAATCTTGGCTTAAGTGAGCATATGGTATTATTAGTTTATTACCTGTTGATGCTGTTCAGGTGTCTTACTTTACGCTGCATGCATCCGCGTTACACGTATTGAATAGCAGGAGCAGTGTATGATGCATAAAGGATCTATGACGGAACATTATATTTCTTTTTCCAATGTCATGGTCATGCGATGTTGTAACCACTTCGTTGAGGTTCTGCGGTATTAGCAACAGCTCGCGTCTGCATAAAGAAGACACTAGTAGAATCAAATTGATGTTTTGGAGAAGTGCATATTTTCACATTACTTGATTAGCTACATTACAAGAGTCACAAATGTATACCATGTTTGACACTCATGTGAAATGATAGGTTTCTTTAACATGTGACGTTTCAAATTTAACCATCACTTACGGCTATCTTTTTAATTTACTTGTTATGGAAAATCGTTTTTGTTGTTGTACAAATGTGCATGTACTAAAATTAAGCAGATCGAGAGGAAAGACTTTCAGTATATATGCTACTGTAGCTGTTATGCACTTCAGAATCATTTTGTACTCACGAGCCTGTAAAGAATGCATGGTGTACAAGAAACTAAACAGCAAGTTTATCGCTACACTTACAAAGTTATTGTTCAAGCCAAAAATTTGCATAACTTTCAAGTAATCTGAATGTATTTGTGGTAGATCATGAGCTTTAATACACAATTCTATTATGTATGTGAGGTTTGAGTAATGATTAGGTCGTGCCTCAGCGATTATGAACTTGGTCTTGCTAAATTTAGGTTTATCAAATTTTTGGCACAGGTACAACCAATCAGACAGTTCTCCCGCTTATTGTCTTGGTATGAAATGCTCTCTTGCTAAAATAGAAAGGTGACACTTCGAAATATAGAGAATGATAACGCTCCAAATGATACCAAATAATCCATCTCATTATCCATTTAAAGTGTGACGTTTAACACATGATGCTCTGTACTGTGAGGAACCGTGGAGTTGAAAGAATTAGGCAATGACCGTGTGAAAGACATTGTATCTGTATCCAGTAGTGGGCTATGCAGCAAGCCCTAGAAACTTATCCGGTTAGGTTTCCTATTACTTTCAGCTAGCGTCAGGCTAGGGTTATAATGATTTGAGGCAACTAAGACTAATGACAGCATTATAATTTCTGTGTAACATACTATATAATGTCTTCACATGCATAGCATCGTTACCCATTTTTCTAAGGGACATGTAGCAGTAGAATATAATTCTAATAAAGAATCATGTGTACTTCTCTTAGTTCTTAACCGAGAATATATAGAGTTGTTGGAGTCTAATAGTTAGCATGCAAATACATTTTTACGCCCAGGTATATTGCCATTTATCGTTATGAAATTATCTGTTAATGATTAGTATTATGAAAAAAAGGTAGGTGTTAACTTCCTCTAACTGAAAAAAGAATTTGTGTGGAAAATTTGATCCTTTCGTTAATACAAGTATGCTACTATATCATGAGTCAGGTTACCGAGCGTCTTCGAGGGTGCCTTCGGCCTTACACAGCTGCTACTTTTCTGGCACGCCTCGCAGTCCAGTGGCCATCTGGCCCCATAAATAGCTCAAACCCTGGCTATCATACGTCCTTGACATTGTAATGAACTAATTTGTTCTTGAAGAAATGGAACAGATGATTAAAAAATTACTAGCATACAATCAAGCGAAAACATCAGCTTAGACATTTCATTGGTGGAAACTGTGACATCCTTGCCTAGGGCTTAATAGGATTGATAGGATACTCATATCAACAAGTTGCAACTTCTTTTCCGGAAGCTTATCCCCAAATAACTCCGAGGTTAAGCGTGCTTGGCCTAGGGCAATTTGAGGATGGCTGACGACCGGAAGTTCTTCCCAGGTGCGCACGAGTGAGGACAAAGTGCGCAGGAGAGACTAGTGTTGGTCTGTGGGGCCAGTCTAGAGATCCTAGAGAGCTGCCAGGCGTAACAGCTGCAGGCCCGGGGTGGCTGGGGTGTTACAAAAACACTCATTTTGAGTTCCCAATATTTGGAAACAAAGACCTCCCATCTCATTAATTCTAGTTAATTAACAGTTTGGTGGGTAATGACATGGAAGTTTTCACACAGCACGGAGCCATGGAGGCATGGACTTGCGTAGTAAAAAAAACACAGCATTTAATGATTAGGATATACTTTCTTGAAGCAGCTAGGACATATTGTTAGTTTGTTACTGTACACCTATGAGTCATTTGGACAGGGCAACCCACCACCCTTCTCTGAAAGAATATGGCATGTTGTTTAATCCTGACATTTCTCATTTCTCTGTTTTATGTTCTCTTCCATTTTTAGCCGAATGTTAATTATCAATTTTCCCACAGATTCAATCATATTCCCCGAGGTTCCAATTGCGCTGCGGTTATCCAGCCATCTTATGGTTGGCGTGGTCAGAATCTATTCTCGGAAGGTCAACTACCTATTCCATGATTGTAGTGAAGCTTTGCTCAAGATAAAACAAGCCTTCAGGTCCGCTGCTGTTGATCTCCCCCCTGAAGAATCAACTGCTCCATACCATTCTATAACACTCCCTGAGACATTCCATCTTGATGATTTTGAATTACCGGAGGCTGCATTTCAGGGGTAAGGTCACTACACTTTTTGCGATAATTTCATTGTTTAAACAACACATGCTCCTCAGTTGCCTAAAGCTTTTCCTCCACGCTCCAGCGACATTGATCAGCATGTAAGCTCAAAAGAACAGATCACCTTGCAAGACAACCCAGAGAGAACAGCATATTCAACATCCGAATTTGGTTTAGATGGTCGGTCCTTTCTGTGTTCACATCTTCTACTTTTGAAATTACGAACCCACCTGTTAATTATTTATTCTTATTTAAATGTGCAGAAAGATTTGGTGATGGCAATTCTTCACATATGGGTTTTGATTTGGAGGAGGTAATCATAATTTATCTCTAACTTATATTCCTCAGCTGTATTGGGCTATCTTTTGTTCATTACATGTTAGACTTGCTAATTAATTGAAAATTAGGTTGTTTGTGTATGCTACAGATTGAAGAATGCTCTATAATTCTTGTTGTTTTGTGTGTCCTTACATATTATGTCTTAATTAATAAAAAAATTGTCTGAACAACTTAGTATCAACATTGAACTTGTACTCCTTACAATAGCTGACCTTTTTTTATCTCAGGAATTACTGCTGACGAAGGATCACTCAATTCAACTCGAGTCCGATGATGGGTAAAATCACATCTTTGTCTTCCAAATCCTCTGCCATTGGATTTTCTTGCATGGTTACAGTGGCCTGCATCTGTGTTCTCATCCAAGGGTTCATTTTTGCTTTGTGATTCTGTAGAAATGATTTTACGCTCCTCTAGTTTTTCTATTTTGATTTTAATTAATTTCTAACTGTATATTTAAACCTTGAATGGTACTATAAGAGGATCAGTTACTAGCCTCTGCTGTTAGATGTCTAGTTGTCCTTTGCATATATATTGACTGTTTGCATGCTGACTTGCAGCGTTCATTGATTTGCAACTCATAATATGAGAACATTTCTTACTTTTTTTCTGCCTTGCCATTTTTGAAATGATAATGCCTTGCATTTTGCTGTTTTAGTCATATTGTGCTAGATTTACGTTGATTGTGTCTTTCCTTCTGTGCCTCCAGTATCATCATTCAAGGTCGGTCATCAGTTCATCTTACTGATATGGATGTTGACGATAACCCAAGTAAAGATGAAGGGGCTGAAGGAGGCAACAACATGGATGAGCCTTCTAGTCACAGCAAGCATATTCCTAACTGGACTGGTTACAATGTGCAGACCCCTGATTTGAATATGCTATTGCACAATGAAGATGGTGCAGGGCCATCAACTTCATACTATCAACCTAGTCCCTACCCTTTCGATGAACCTGCGTCACCTGAGTTTGTAAGCGCTCAAGCCCCGGCTACTCCTGGATTAATGGAAGAAACAGTTCCTTCCAGAGTGCACGAAAGTCCTGTACTGAGCCCGCAACGAAAAACTTCACCATCAAGCAATGAGGAAACTGCAAAGGTTGACAATTTGGCTGCTCTACCCTCAGAATTTGTCCAGTCAGCCGCATCAAATGCTAATGATGCTGTTGGTTCTGAGACGATGGATTTTGGGTTGGCTAAGCCTGTGCAAGTTGAAGCTTCTGGTACTGTACAGGAGATAGATTCTCTGAGGCAGCCACCAGAATTTCTCCGGTCAGCCGCATCAAATGCTAATGATGCTGTTGGTGTTGAGACGATTGATTTTGGGTTGGCTAAGCCTGTGCAAGTTGAATCTTTTGGTGCTGTACAGGAGATGGATTCTCTGAGGCAGCACTTTTCAACTGAAGATTTGCCGCCAGTACCACAAACCTCAAACCTGGAGGCCACCGTAGATAAGTTGGTGCTAAATGCTGATGATGTAGCTGTATCGGGTGAAACTCTACATTTTCAAGCATCCATGGAAGGTGTGCCCTTTGTTCAAAATACCTCAGAGCCATGCGCAAATGGTTCTACTGAGCCATGCATTATAGGGAATCCAACACATTTTAACAAGGGATCAGTAGACATGCAAGGTGAAGCTGACTTCATTCTTTTTTGTTTCAAAGTCAGAAGGTTTGGGATCATCTCATTTGTAATACGTTTTTTTGGCAGGGTATAACATGCCAACCATGGGAGGCGTGCCCTTCTTTCAAAATACTTCACAGCCACGCGCTAATGGTTCTACTGAGCCATGCTTGATAGGGAATCCAGCACATTTCAATGAGGGATCAGTAAACGTCCAAGGTAAAGTTGACTTTACTGCTTTTGTTTTCAGTCTCAGAACTTTTGTGAATATCTGATTATTGTAATATCTTTTTTGGCAGGATATAACATGCTGGCTTCTAATGTGTTAAGAGAACAGAACTTACAAGGAATACCACCGGAAATGGCACACAGTAATATATCAGTTGCAGATTTCCAACAGAACGCTGGAACAATATTCCAACACCAACAGAATGCTGGGACAATGTTCCAACAGAATGCTGGGACAATGTTCCAACATGACGCTGGGACACTATTCCAACAGAATGCTGGGACAACATTCCAACAGAACACTGGGACAATATTCAACCAGAACGCTGGAACAATATTCCCACAGAACGCAGGAACAATTTTCCAACAGAATGCTGGATCAGTTTTCCAACAGACTGGAACAATATTCCAACAGAACGCTGGAACAATATTCCAACCGAACGTTGGAACAATACCACAATACATGGCATATAATGATAGACCAAATGACTCGTTGACCCCAAATTTCCCAGAACGTGAGAGAATGCTGTCAGCTCCAGATACTGAATTCCGCCAGACAAATTACATGGGGCAGATGACTGCAGAAAGAGGAATCACTGAATCTGATGGTAGTAACAAAATAGGTAGCCTTTCCAGCAGAAAACGTCACTTGGAGGACAGCTTGCCAGCTCCAGAGAGTAGGACTACTGAAAATTTGTCTAGCAGACCACATGGTAAAAGACCTGCTGATGCAATTCCCGATGATGATGATTTACTGGCATCCATTTTAGGTATGGATAATTTAATCCACATAACTTGCATCATTTTTTCGTGTTGTCTAATTACATAATTTTGTGCTAGTTGGTAGAAGAACCCCTGGATTGACACTTGATTCAACACCATTACCACCCAATGCATCATCTTTGAAACGCCAAAGGTTAACACCGAAGACGGCGACACCGAAGACTGCGGCGCCCAAGAGAAGAGTGAAAATGGATGATGCCATGGTCATACATGCTGAGTATGTATACGCTTCTTTGCCTTTCCCTAATGAACATGTTTGTGGAAACCATGCGACTGTTTATCCTTTCGAAATGCATTTGTGTCCTTGAACAGTCACATGTCACTTCCTCCTGGTTATGCTTCATTGTACCTCTTTTACCATTTCAATAAATTTGTTTGCAGAAATTTCTTCTTCTAAAGAAAATACACTGGACTCTTCTTTAAGTTCTTCAGGTTGCTTATTGTGATATTTCTGCCATTTGATAGGTAGAGAGAAGACATGTCATGCCTTTTAGTGGGTCTTGTAAGAAATGTTCTAGTTCTTGCCAAGCTATTGCACCTTTAGAATTGTTATTTTGTTGTTTCTTATGTATTGTACTGTTGTTCTTCCTCATATAGTTCCACTGCAATGTGTACATAGTATATACTCACTGAATAGTACAGACTACTTTGTCCAATGTTCAATTGTGAGCTTACTTATTGACTCTCTTCCCTTCTCCAGTATTATAAGGCAGCAGTTGATTAGTACTGAGGATATAAGGCGCATCCGTAGAAAGGCTCCATGTACCCGTTCTGAAATATGGATGATCGAGAAAGGTTCACTAGAAGATGAATTATTCCGCGAGCCTTTATTTTCCTGTAAGTTCATGAATTTTCATTGATTTTCTTCATCCTCTTTCCTCATCGATATTAATTTCAAACAGGAAGCAAATTAAGCAGAATTTTGTCAGTCTATGATTCTTACCATCTTAGAATTTATTGTATTTAGTCGTTGGTGTGCAACTGGTGTTAATTCCATGTCTTCATTCTTTACTCATGGATGTCTTGCTTCCCAATCAGGTATGCCCAAGGATCTAAACAAGTTGCACTATCGGACCTATGGGATGGTTCCTCACCGTAACATACATAACATGGAACAAGGGCAACTAGACATGTCTGACACTATTGCAGTAGATACCAATAATGTTAGCATCTCTGGTGCAAAGGAAAATGCAGCTCTTGACCACCAACTTCATACGATGCTGCCAGATGGAGCTTTAGATGCCATGCCACGAGAAGCAACTGATACAGTTGATGCTATGCCGCGAGAAGCAACTGATACAGTTGATGCTATGTCGCGAGAAGCAACTGATACAGCTGATGCTACAGCTGCAGTTAGTTTGCAAATGCCATCTGATGAACATGTTACTAGCATTGAAAAAGTAACTGAGTCCTTGTTTGGTGATGAGGGAGAAATCCCACTTGTTGATGAAACAAATACCGATACAAACATCCCTGCTCAAGATGATACACTAGATAAGGAATGCCGTCAAGATGCTTCAGAAGATATGCAGAGGAACGCTGATACACAACCCTTTGTGCTAGATGACATCACGCATGATTCTGCTAATGCTGTGTCTGCCATGGGAGAAAATTCTGGCTTGCAAGAAAACAACGCAGGATCCTTTGTGGACATGGACAACATGGGGCATGACTTTGCACTGAAGGAATGCAGTGTAAGTCCGTATAGAAGTTTTTGCTGATCTACACTTACCCAATGCTTTGTTGACTATAACTGCTAATCGCAGCATGTTTTCTACTGTCAACTTCTGGCACATCCTGCAATGCCACTGTATCCACTGTATTTTGACTTTTTCTAATGTTATCATAATCGGTATTTTGTTTAAATTACAGGATTTTGGCAGTGCAATTCATGATGTCGACACAGGTAATTCTTCTGTTCAGATAAGAAGCTTGAACTTTTAGCCTAGCGTATTTTGGATACACTACAGTTGGAAATCATTTGTAGATGTATCAGAAAATGCACATGCCCATGTACCTTCATGACACCATTTTTCACTGGCCACCGGATGCGTACTTTTTTTAAAGGAACGCTCAAAGTCATGTTGTTAAGTGATGTTATAGTACACATCATGTGCTTACTACGTTGTTCTTACGTGTGAGATCTTTAAGCTCTTATCATGGTTCTACTGTTTATTGTTTCAGATTTTCTAAACTACGACGATGATGTGGACTTTGACGATGCACCTGACAATGAGCCAAATCCAGATGAATTCCAGTCTCATGATGTACTTAGTGGCTGGTCTTCTCGTACTAAGTACGGATGAACTTAACTTTATTTCTTTCCAAGTTTATGCTCTCAGACTTATCTATTATTTTACTCTACGTTGCTATTACTGTTGTGCAGGGGTGTTGCGAGATATCTCAAGACTTTATTTGATGAAGAGTCTGGTCTGGGGAGAAAGAATGTTGCCATTGATCGTCTATTAAATGGAAAGACGCGGAAAGAAGCATCAAGGATGTTCTTCGAGACCTTGGTATGCCACCTATTCTGCTGCTTCATGATTCTTAAGCTTTGTTTTGCTTGTTGTATCTGACGCTGTATTGCTGTATTGCGTTTTCATCCATTTCGGAGAAACGTGTGTAGGCATGTAGGATTGCAATTCAGAGTTATATCTACATTTGGTATCATAGTTTACAGTTAACATCTTCCATGAACATGCTGGCAGCACCATGCCTTTGAATAATCTCTCTCTGCAACATCTATCAAATTAGATACACGGTGCTCCGAGTTTCACTTTTGGAACCGCTTCTCGCGGCTTGTACCCATCAGGCTATTATTGCTTATGTGCTATGTTCTATTGACAGGTCCTGTCGACAAAGGACTACATTCAAGTGGAGCAACAGAACCCCTTCGACTTTGTTAACGTCAAGCCAGGACCGAAGCTCCTCAAGACAGATTTCTAGATCAACAGTCGCCTGCCTATCGTGGCATGATACATACATCTTACAATATCTGTCACAGCAGCGTCAACATACAGATGTTGTCGTCGACGACATGACCCCACCATTTTTTGTTTGTTGTTGTTAATTTATTATCTTCTCCGTACCGTAGTGTCCACCCGCACTAATCTATGCTTAGCCGAGTCGAGTAGGGCTATGTTGTTGTTGTACTCCAATGTTGTCCATCCAGTGTTGTACTCTAATGTTGTTCATCCAGTGTACATATATGGTTAGCCCTGAATGTAAAGTGTTATATCGTGTAACGTGGTAGCGTCAGCTGGAAGTTACTGCCTGTCGTTTTTCCTTGGACAGTCCGTGGGAACTGTGTACATCTGGATCTGGTGAAAATGATTGTCTAGTTACTTGAAATTTCAATACTGAATTGTTGTCCTGATCATCTCTGTATCATCCGCTCCTGATAGAGTATGGCTCGGATATTTCGGTTTCCTTTAATTCTCTTGTGACGTCGTCTGCTGGGTGACTCTAAAATTATAACACGATGAGCAGGATGTATTGGTGCATGGATTATTATGCATGTGCACGCCATTTTGTTCGCACTGCAATAACACCCATGAGAACGTAAACAATTTATCAATCATGCAAACATAGCATGAGAACAGGTTGAATTCTTGTCTTCCATGAAACCAGAACTGACGCTCACAATGCTGGCTGACATTTCAGTTTCCTTAGTTTACAATGTGAGTCAACATCAGTTCTCATGTTCTCGTTGCAACAACCAGCGCAATCTCAGGCACATGAACATGCTACAGTAACAGTTCTTTATTTGTCTGCAAGAACATGGAAGCAAATGTTGCTGATCAACATTACATCAGGCTAAATACTGAAGCTCTGCCAGCATGCATCGAAGCTCTGCTAGCTGGATTCACATGAAACCGCCCGCAAGCCCACGCCCACCGCCCGAACCAACACTTCACTATCCATGCCCAGTTGACCCTTCCAGCGGAGCAACCGTCGTGGGAGCCGCAGCCCTACAGACTGCAGTCCATAAAGCTCATTGGTAGCCAAGGACAAATACATATTCATATTTGTTACAAGTAGAATGGAAAAGTGTGCTTTATTGATCTGGCCTGAGGCCTTTTATACAAGGTACATGTCGGTTACAAGGAAGTGGCAACTGCCACTAGCAGTTTGGGCATAACTAAAACGTGCATAAATGTAGGTTGGTTTGTGGAGGCGGTTGACTTCCATAGGGTGCGGTTTTATTCTCAACACTCCCCCTTGCACAAAGCTGCTTCTCGTATGTCTTGTATTCCTTGTATATTCTTGAGAATATTTGTCTTGATCACAAGCGTATATTGTTTTGAATAATTCCTCCAAAAAACCTGTGGGAAAAATATGAGGAGAGTATTGTGTAGGATATGTTGCTAAAACTCCTTTAAACCCAGTGGGAAAATAAGGAGAAAATGATGCAACATATGATGGTTATTGTTTATTTGATTACTCATGTGGTAAAACCTTAAAAGGGAAACCCATAGTGAGTTTAAAGAACAATAAATATGTCTTGTATACTTCCTTTAAAAACCCTAGTGGGGAAAAACAGAAAGTATGACATATGTTATTTGAAGTTGATTATTTCTCCCCCAAAAACCCTTTGGGAAAATGTGAGGAGAAAATATTTGATATGTTGTCAAAACTCCTTAAAACCCAGTGGAAAAAATAAGAAGAAAATGATACAACATATAATGGTAATTGTCTCTTTGATAACTTGTATGAGAAAACCTTGAAAGGATAAAACTCGTTGGTAAGTTTAGAGGACAACTAATATGCCTTGAATACATCCGTCAAAAACCCCGGTGGGGAAAATAGGACATATTACATACATTCTTGTGTTGATATTACCTCATTAAAAACCTTGATGAGAACCTTGAGAGTAAACTCATAGAGCGAAAAAGAGTGTAATATAATGTTTGAGTAGGTTATAATTCAGGAAGAGACTCCCCTGATCCTTGCAACATATATGCTTAGTGATATTGCTTTTGTATAACCTGTGTGCATATGAGTAACACAAGTATTATTATCTTTGTAGATAATAGTTTGTGATTCAGTATGAATGTTGAATGTGGTTTATCATTCCGTAGAGCCACATATATCAATGTGAATCCTTGTATTTTAGAGTGATAGGTGGTTGTAGCTAGCCATTAGAGTATGTTTGGAAGACATCAATAGAATGGCAAGCCCACCATGTAGGTACATGAAGCCCTTATGTGATATAGCTTTGTGGGGATCATATAAGTTGCTAGTATCAATGCATCCGATGACATTGGAGTTTAAATTTCTTTGAAATAACAAATAGGTCAAGATAATTGGTGTGTTGGAGATATCAAAATATTCTCTTGAATCAATCCACTAGAGTTAGGTCCAATGGTACTGAGATTTGAAATATTATGTTCCAACATCACTTCTCCATCTTCCATGATTTGATTGTATGTTTCTCTACGTCTAGAGATTGAACAACCATGGAGTTTCGATGCATATGACTTGTCCATATTTGAATTTCTCCAATAATTTCTGGATATAGGCAAAATGATATACCATATTTCTTGAGTGAAGGTGCTCGAATTGTAGCTAAAACAAAGTTTGATACTTTGCTTACATCCTTCATCTCGATTCCGTCTCTAGATGATTACGTGGCTCATCAATATCTTGTGTGTTGTGAGTGATGTTATAACCATCAACATACACTGAGTTGATAATACCCTATTGAGTATTTATTAATGAACACGTATGAGCAATCACCTTTCTGGGAGTAATCCTTTTGTATAAGGAACTCACTAAGTCGGTTGTACCAAATTTGTTCCGACTATTATAAGTCATGAGGTGACTTATTGAGTTTACACTATGCATGTTGCGATTTGTATCTGGATTCAGAATTGGGATTCCCATGGGGAATCTATATGTCGGAATCAAGTGACATGTGAATATATGGTCACTACATCTATCAACTGCATAAATAGATGATTTGTACTGCCATTGAGGCAAGTTATCGGAAATTGATTCCACTTGTATCCAGAGAATGTATTTTGGGTATCTGCGTGAACCCTTATGCTACATGCCTTGCTATTGACTCACCACCTTGTTGTTCTCATTCCGTTCTTGGACGAAAGCTGGTGTAGGTATTTCTTTTGTGTATACCTTCCTTTATTGAGCAAAGCTATTTCTTCTTGGATTGCATCCTTTTGATTGAGTCCAGTCCAAGCGAGTGTTTTGAACTCTGCCATGGCCATGGTCTTTGGATCCGGATCATTGTAAAGGTTGTTTGCAATCATTGTTGAGAAATATATGTCGACAATTGTAGGCTTTCATTTATAAGATTTTCCAGAATGTATGAGGTTTGGTGGAAATCTTGTTTACCTTTGATGAATCTTCGTGGTTTCCCAATACGGTCAAGTCTAGGTATTCCGATATCCCAGTCATTGTGTGCACTATTGAGCTGGGTTATGATGGTTTTCCATCCACGGGTGTATACTACCCATTTTGTGTCTATCAACGTGAAGTTGACTTGCATTTACTGATTCTGAGGATTTCTTCCTCAGTTTCCTTTGTTGCTTGCAAGAAGCTGAATCCTGCTATGTGGTTGTACTTCTCCCCCTCTTGTTTTGAACAAGGAGTTGAGTGGTTTTGTTGGTATACCTCCACTCTTTTGGGTACACTTGTTACATGATTATAGGATTTTGTGATATGTTTGTAGCCAGTAAATGGATTTGGCAGGTTATTTGCAATCTGTTGCAAATTAGTGATTTTCTGAACGCGAAGTTCAGTGTCTTGAGTACGTGAATTTGAGGCAGAAATGTGTTGAACATTCCAATTGATTTCCTGGCTTTCTTTTTGGTACTTAAAATCTCCCCCTATTGCCTGGAAATTGTCCTCACTAAGCATACTAGTCTTGAATAACTCCCCCCTGGAAGGGGCATGAGGTATTTATAGTTGACGGAAATACAGTTATTCCTCACATAGATCCCGAATTTTCTGTGAGGGGCCATTGATGTATGTCGTGGTGGTGATATCAATATGTAACCGAATTATCGCAGATGGGAAATACTTTTGATTTGCACGTACTAATTTTAGAGGGAAGGTATTACGATATGTAGTCCACTGCAATTGAATTATGTCAGCGGGGTGTAAATTTGCATGACTCCAACCCAAGGTTGGTATTTGCAATTCATTAGTAAGAGATACGCTATGAGCTTAATTCTCTCTTTATTAGAGATTCAACCAAGCCATTTTGAGTGTGGATATACGGGACCGAGTGCTGATCTTCAATCCCTAGTGCCATGAAATAATCATTGAAGGCACGTGTGGAGAATTCAATAGCGTTGCCCTTTCAGATAATGAGCTTGTAGTTTAATAGCTTGTCTCATTATTTGTCGAATTCATGGTTTTTGTGTGGATGATAGACACACGTGGGACCATCATGAAGATGTGTCATTTATAACCATGAAACTCTTAAAGTTCCACACAATGGTTCGATGTGTCCACAAACTCCGAAGATTGAGGGAATTTAGCATCATTTAAATCCTAACTAATGGAATTGCTGATAATTTTTTGCATCATCCCTATGCTTGAATGACCAAGGCGAGCATGCCAAGTTTGGAATGCATTGGCATTCTGAAAAATTACCATGTTCGCAACATTGGTTACGGTTTTAATGTATGTATAGTACAATCCTGACGATAATGAGAGAATTTTGCATTTAAATGCTTGTCATATCCGTTGTTGTAGTAAAAAGGAGATACTTCTCTTTGTTGTCATCATGGGTTTCGATATGGAAACCATTTCTGTCGGATATCTCTACATCTTGTAGGGTACGAACTTAATCAAGATACTATAAAGCGTTCTCGATTAATACTTTAGTACCCAATAGGGAGTGTAACTTTGGTACTAACAAAACCAACAATTACAACATCGCGTCTAGCGATTAAAATATATTTTATCTCTTAGTAAGAGTTTTGAATATATATTTTCCCATGTATAGAGTATGTGGTCCATTGTCCACAAAGAACGTTTCCTCTTTCATCAGACTGAATCCCAAAAAATCTATATATAGAACTGAAGATTTTCATTATGAAAACATTTATCAGATATATAGAACACATACAAATTTCTTCATGTTTATTACAACAATAAATAGACGTGGATAAGGAGTTGGGGAGACAAGTAAAGTCTCCAAACATGTCATGTGAATAATATTCGATGACCATTCCATGTTCATGGGATTTTCTGAAAGTTGGGGAGCTTGTTGTTACATTATGTGAACATCTGACTTCTATAGTATTTTCAGATCAGAGATTGAAGTGTGCTTCATATCTTTACCCTTGAATAGGTCGGTTGCGTCCCATAGAATTTTTTATAGCGGGGCATCTCTCAAGGGGGAGGTTGAAGTGTCGCCATAGTTTCATGAGACACATTATTTGACCTTATTGTCTATAACTCATGTAGGTTAGTTGTGACCTTCGAGAGCAGGCTCATGAAAATATAGTCATCTTGGCTTACATGGATAAGAACCAGAGATTTCTAAATTTACTTGTATGTAAATTAAATCATCATGGTTATTTTGTAATAAGATTTGCAAAATAAATGAAGTTTCAAGAAATGGGCTTGAACTCATTGGTGTGACCCTCAAATTGTTAAGCATGACACATTGTAGATAATCTCCAAAAGGACTTCTCGAGTAGATCTAGCAGCATTAGCGGAGTAAAAGATACTCACACTTCGAATGCCTTATGTCATGACTTAATTAAAATGTATGGGAGAGCACATTGGCAATAATAATGTCAAAAATGACAAAATGTAGGCTTAAACAGTAGTGGTAGATAAACCTACACACTACCTCGTGATCCCAAAACATCAATTTGAAGAAATCACTTTGAATTTAGCATTTATATTTGAAAGAAATTAAAAAAATCTCAATTGCATATAATATATGTGAGAGCACATTGAAAGAAGTCATAATGTCAATTTTTGACAAAATATAGACCTCACAATAATTGTGGATAGTCTGCACATAATGCAGTAGATGTCACATTATCTTGTGACCCCACATATAAATTTGCGATAGTCACTTCACAATTTTGCAGATCAATTCAATTCGAATTAAGTCAATTTTGTGCCGTTTAGGCATTTTTGGACTTAATTGATGGTGAGTTGATATTTAATTTTGCAAGAAAAATTAATCTCAATTGCAAAAATAATATTATTGTACCATTTGTATATGTTATAGGGATTGCAAATTGCAAACACATTGAACATATAATCTTTTATAGACAATATGGTCTAAATCATTATGCATTATAATGGAGTACATTATGTAATTATTCAGAAATACATGGTTTAAAACATGACAAGTACTTAAAACAGTACTAGTTGTTGTACCTGAATGTAAAGTCTGAATAATATGAGGGCTATACATACTGCAATAAGCATGAGGGCTGTTGGTTGATGTCTTTGATTCTTTATTGTTCTTACCAATTAGCACAGTAGATGTATGGCTCTGTTCTTGGCGTTCCTCTTTATTCTTGAAATCGGGATTGCTCAGATGTGAGCGTGCTCTGATCTACTCCTTGCTCTGTTCCGGCGAGTTTGTCGACCAGATTTTGCCCTCTTGCTCCGGTGGTCGATTGCTCTCTTGGAGAGCGACGCTTGTTCTTTTTCCTCTGTTTCGTTGTGGCCAGATGCTCTCATCTAGAGCAAAAGTGCTGATAACGTGTTACGAGTAGAATGGAAAAGTGTGCTTTATTGATCTGGCCTGAGGCCTTTTATACAAGGTATATGTCGGTTACAAGGAAGTGGCAACTGCCACTAGCAGTTTGGGCATAACTAAAACGTGCATAAATGTAAGTCGGTTTGTGGAGGCGGTTGACTTCCATAGGGTGCGGTTTTATTCTCAACAATATTCAGCACAACAGGGCCTGCTGGGTTAATTGACCCCCCTTCACTTAAGGAGATCATTCTTCGGTTAAACTTACTCTCTTCTATGTTGCAGCAAGACTCTGAATCCTTCAAAGGCAAGAGATATATGGACACTTGTGTAAGATGAATCCAGGCGCAACCCTAGTTTAGCTTCAGATTTCTTCTCATCTTCAGATTTTGGAAATTGTTCATCATAAATCTCGGCAACAGCAAACAAAAAAAAATCTTATAAGTTTATGGTGGATAGCTTGGGAAATTGTTTGCACAACTGTTTATTGCCTAACGAAGTATCTCCTCAAAACACGTTTGAACACAGTCACCAACTTTAGTTTCACAAAACTTTTACAAGCTGGACCTCACAAAAGAAAATTGAAAATCTTCAGTCGTACCCTTTGCTTGAGAATGTGTGTTAGATTTAAGGCAACACCTTCCAATTACCTCGGCACACACTCACTTAAGATCACAAAAGTTATCGAACTTTAGCCGAAACCAGACAGCTTCTTCATAGAACAAGGAGGAAACCTCAGCTTAAATATTCAGACACCATTATACGGTCATTACAGAAGTACCTTGAAACTAAAAAATACACCGTTTTCAGCAATGCAAGCCTACACTCCCTTAGGCTACTGGAGGTTGTAGCTGGAGAAGAGCTGAATAATTGTTTGAGGAGAACCACAAAAAATCTCTTTACAGACTCTTTCTTCAGCCTGGTCCTTGAGGTTATACATGTAGATGTAATGAGTAAATGGCACTGGCGGTCACACAACTCGTCCGCTATGTGCACTTAAGTCACACAACTGGAAAACGAGATTTTTTGGTCACACAACTGGACTTTTGGTGCACGCAGGTCACAAACCCCACATGTCAGTCCGTTTTCCGTTGCAGGAGTGCTGACATGGACACGTAATTTTGCAGAAAACTCCCTGTATTTTTGACATTTTGCAGAAAACCCCCTGTAATTGGACCCAAATTTGGGTTTTTGCGAAATGTCCAAAAATACAGGGGGTTTCTGCAAAATTACGTGTCCACGTCAGCACTCCTGCAACGGAAAACGGACTGACATGTGGGGTTTGTGACCTGTGTGCACCAAAAGTCTAGTTGTGTGACCAAAAAATCCCGTTTTCCAGTTGTGTGACTTAAGTGCACATAGCGGACGAGTTGTGTGACCGCCAGTGCCATTTTCTCAGATGTAATCCTAGAATGATACTCCAGGCTTTTCATGTAGTAGATGCAGTTGGCTTCAACGGATGGGAATTTCTCAGCATTAACAGACATGCAGCTACACGAGCCGCAGAGGAAGATGGCACGGTTGCCAATGTCCACCGCCCGCTCCACGCTCTCATTCCGCTTAATGATGATCAACATTTCTCCAGCAGATTCCAACAGGAAACAACGGTTATCATCTCCGATCCAAAGTTTCAGCATAGCCTGTTCATCGGACATCATGGTATCTTCATCATCATCGGACGTCTCAGCGGCGCCATCGGCATTGAAAAACCTCATCACATCAAAGATCATTTGGGCCACAGCAACTGGAAACGGCGCAGCCGGTCCCAACTCGCCATTAGTGTAGATACCTCTGGCAGTCAGCCTGATCAAAGGGCAGGCATGCCTGTCCTTGTACATGGTGAAAGACTCACTGTCAAGATCAGCGATGTAGACCTTAGGAGACAATTTGCGCTCCACGAGAGGAGCATCATCATCATCGTCCTCATCAACAATGCACATCTTCTTACATAACAAGACAATGCTGGGCAGAGAACCGGACACAAGAGCAGCGGACTGGATGATCTCATCAGGCGGGGGTGCAACGAACCGAATGAAGTAGCCCGTGAAAGGATTGAGGACACTGATGTGAGGGGACCTGATGGCCAACAGAACTAGGAGACCGTCCGGGGTGACGCTGGCGATGCAGTAGTCGCGGAGCAGCGGGAGCTCCTTGCGGAGGAAGCGGCCGGTGGTGGTGTTCACGAAGAGGTGCGAGTCGCTGCCGCCGGGCCTGTCGATGATGACCTAGTGGCGCGGCCGGAAGCGAGGGTGCGGCGAGTTCTTGGGGTCCTCGGTGGCGGACCGCCAGCCGCGGCAGACTCCATGGAAGTCCGTGTAGTAGTCGAGGTCGCTGGTGGCCAGGAAGCACTCCGCGATGCGGTTGGTGAGATCGGCCAGGAGCGATGACCAGTCTGGAGGAAGCGCCATTGTGGGAGGATTTCTCGGTCTTTCTGTTGGAATCCAATGGGGTGCATTACGGATCTACGTACTTCATTGGAAATGGCAACTTGAACAGAGGGGCCGGCAGAGGAATGAACTCACCGTGGTCAGGGAATGCGATGTAGCCGGAAATCTGCGGAGTAATCGCCGGTCCGGACCGGAATAGCGCCGAATCGAGAAGAACCTCGCGGCAGGGAGGGGATTGGGGACGGGTTTAGGGTTGAAGCCGCCGAGGGAACAGAAGCGAGAACGTCCTCTGATTTTGGGAGTACAAAGTTTTCACTGGCTGTGGGGCCATCCTTTTTCCGCCCATCTGTCAGTGAAAAGAAACGAATGTTCATTGGTTAACCCAGAATGTAAAGTTTCTATATCGTGTTATGTGGTAGCGTCAGCTGGAAAGTTTACAAGAATCCGTAAGAGAACTCGTATGACGCCCGGAGATGGATGATCGATCCGAAGATTACGCCGTCTTCACCCACGTGGGATAAAAATTCTGTCACCGTATCCTCCAACCGAACAGACACCTCCGTAAAGAGGCCGTGAAACTCCACACGTTTTATAGAGACTACCATGAATGAAGCAGGTATGTACACCGGTAGATGAACTGACAAGAGAGAAATTTTTATCATTAATAAGCTTGTCATTTCTAGGTAATCAAAGTGACCATATTACGCCAAGCGCTGCCACCCTGAGAAGAACTCTACACTTACGATCGATACCATGGAACCAGTTACCAAAAATATTTCCAACACTATTTGGCGGATACAAGTTAGAAACTAATTTGGATGACTGACTATATAGGTCGGACAAACGTATATTGGAAGAACAAATATTTCATTGCCTAATCATGATGACAAAAGAAACATTTTTACTTCTTTACCAGTTTGCGGTTTGTAAGGTTGTGTTTAGTCAGGATTATCCCGTTGCTAAGTTACCAACTTAAGATTTTAATTTTTAATTGAATCTTCATTTTTTCCAGAAATCGCTTGTCTAGTTACTTGAAGTTTCGGTTCTGAAATGTTGTCCTGATCACTTTCTCTGAATCCATCCACTACTGATAGAATATGGCTTGGATTTTTTTGTCTCCTTTATTTTCCTGGGTGACTCTAAGATCATGTCCATGGATTACTATACATGCATGTACAGTTGTACACACCATTTTGCTCGCACTGCAGTCACACCCACACACATATTTCGAGGCTTCGAGCTAAACATAATGGTAGGGATAAGTGCTGGCGTAGCGTACCACAGGCCGTAGTGTTTCACCTGAAGGTGACACCAAGGTGTACACTGGCTGTGCTCCGAGATAAAGATAAAAAAAGGTTGATGTAGACGCGATTTGGGATTATAAATTGGTCGATGGGAATACGACGTGCAGTGCAGTGCAGGCAAATCCCTCCATGGACGGAGCACGGGAAAGCAACAAATAAGAAAGCGACCAGAATGCTACTGCCGATGCCTTCTGTCTCCTCCGACTTGGCTTTAGCTGCTCGAGTTCACCTCGCGTTGGCCACTGGTGTCGTAGAGCTAGCCGCGCCGGTGGACCGATGTGTTCTCGCTCTCGTATGCATGCACATCGTGCTCCACGCGAGCACCGCCGCTGTTCCCACCTGATCAGATCGTGCTGCATTTCCATGAGCGCCGTCCCTGCTGTCGCCGGCCATGTCCACGGGTACCACGGCGCCGCCGCGGAAACAGCTCGCAGACGGCCGTGCGTCGTGGTCGGCGCATCCACACTACTCATGTGATCTACGGACATCTGCAGCGACCAATTTTTGGGAGAATCGAAAGGCCATTCCTTGTTCTGGATAAGCCGTCCCTTGGGAGGATCGAGAGGGCGTTTTCTTCTTGTTCCATGTGACTTGGAAGCCAGGGATCGTGAGTCCCGACACGACACCGGCCTGTTTGCATGATTGGGGGCCTGCATTTCAATCTCAGGATCTGTCCGTGGACCATGGATCACATCCATCTGCGGCCAGCAGTGGCATCGCTTCCCCATTTCTCCGAGTCACACGCATCACGCATGTCTACACGTCAGTCATTTAGTTGCCAATAAGGTCTCGCTGTCAAGAACATGGACGTGATCCAGATCCTACTACTTGTCATTCTTGGTACAACATTGACAATTCATAACAGGACAGCATGGAGGCACACAAATATTTAGAGGTGGTTGCTAGACTTGATAATGATCCAGTGCTTATCCATGTGATGTGTCCAAGTTGTACCCTAGGCTCGAAGAGGTACAGGGTGAAACGAATAAAAACTAACAGTTCAAACATGACTACTGTCAGAGTCATCTAATAACCGTTCAGACATCCATCACTCGTAATTAAACATATTATTGTTTTGGCTCCCGGGTGCATATGCACCCTTTGTTTAAAATGCATTTTGAACATATTTTGAAATGTCAAAAAAATTGGAAAAAAATGTTCGCGTGTAGGTCTTAATATTTTATGTGTTCACAAAGTCGTTTCACGCAAAACCGACATTTTTTGTGACTTGTATAAAACAGAAAAAATTTGGTGCTAAAATAAGGCTTTTCACGACATTTTTCTTCTTCTTTTTACACAAGGCACAAAATATATCGGGTTTTGGCGAAACGACTTTGTGAACACATAGAATATGAAGATCTATCCGCGAAATTTTATTTCAGATTTTTTTGACATTTTGAAATATGTTTTTCAAATACCGGGTGCATATGCACCCGGGTGCCAAAGTGAATTTCCGCATATTATTGCCTTATCTTCCTTGTCATGAGCATAAGGAAACAACCGTATATCCCTTTGTTTTCTTAGAAGAGTCGATATAATCAGAAGACATTTTCGAAAACATAGTGTGGAAACAGTACGAGTTGTCCTTTTAGCCGACGCCCTTTCAAATTGTAGAAAAAGCTAATGTCTTTTGGCATCACAAACTGTTGATATTCAAGAGTTTTCTTAGATATCACATCTATTCTATCATATCGTCTTGTTTTAATGGGAGTTATCGGTGTGAACCACAAACCATGACCAGCCATGAAAAACATTAATCTATGGGCACTAAACCTATACTACATGTAAATAGCTGATGATATAATGTGTATTGCATTTCATACGTTTATGAATTACTAGCTAAGCGTCTGTGGGTTGCCACATAAGATCATGTATTACATCCGGTCTGCTACAATAATAATTCTTTTTATCATTATGTATTGGTCTTTTGATAAAAGGCCCTTTTTAGGGTTATAAGGCATGCGACCTTCTATTAGAGAAAAAACAAGTTATATAAAGGGGGATATCAAGTGAGATCAGAACAATAAAGGAATTAAAAATTAAACGACATGGTCTCCAGGATCAAGAAAAAGGCCAACTCCCGAATCTCATCACGAACGGGGCGCACCACATCCGGCAAGGGGGGTGCCACATTTGTGAAAACCTATCTGTTGTGCTCCTTCCAAATCCCGCAAAATGATGCAGGTGATGATCCCAACGGTCATTTTACTTTCCTTTGAGAAGGCGACAATGTTCTTAAGCCCACCACCATCGAAATCCCGGTTGTCGTCGAGGTGGTCAGGGACACTAAAGTTTATTAGGAGGCTCGAAAAGGTACATGTTGAAAAAATAAAAAAATTAAAAGTTCCAACATATATACCGTCTATGTTATGTAATAACGGTTCAAACATAACCACTGTCGGTGTCATTTAATAACCGTTTAAACATCCATCACTCATAATTATTTAAACACATTATTGCCTTATCTTCTTTGTCATGAGCATAAGGAAACATATATTCCTTTGTTTTATTATAGGTACCGAAAAAATAAGAGGACATTTTCCAAAACATAGTGTAGGAATAGTACGAGCTGACCTTTTACCCGCCCCCTTTCAAATCTTACAAAAAGCTAATGTCTTTTGGCATCACAAACTGTTGCTATTCAAGAGCTTTCTTAGATGTCACATCTATTATGCTATATCATTTTGTTTTTTATGAGAGTTATCGGTGTGAACCACGAACCATGACCAGTCATTAAAAGCATTGATCTATGTGCGCTAAACCGATATTGCATGTAAATATCTAAAATATAGTGTGTATTGTTCATACATTTATGAATTACTACGAGCTAAGTGTCCGTGCATTTCCATGGAATAATATGTGTTACATTAAATCTGCTAAAATCATGAATCTTTTTATCATCACGTGTCGGTCTTTCAATAAAAGGGTATTTCTTTACAGTCAAGGCAAGTGAAGTGCCATTCAATTAGAAGAAAGTAAGTTATACATAAGGGGTAGAGTGTGAGATCAGAAAAAAGGAAAATGTTGTGGCCAAGGAAGGAGTGAAAAGCTAAACAACATGGTATCCCTGATCATGTGTCAAGGCAAGTGCCCGCTGCTCGATCTCATCGTGCACAAGGCACACCTCATCGGGCAAGGGGAGCGATACATTTGTGAAAACCTATCTTCTGTTCTCATTCCAAATCCCCCATCTGACGTAGGTGATGATCCCACTAGCGGTCCTTTACCTTTCCTCTGAGAAGGCGACTACATACTAAAGCCACCAACCATCAAAATCTTGGTTGGTCATCAAGGCGGTCGAGGACACCGGAAGGTCGTATGATGCTACCGAATCCCCTAACCACCACAGTGAAACATCACTCATGGCAAAGGTACCGCATTGTCTCCATATTAAATTTTGTTTAAGTTTGTAAATTTAGCTTAAATTTCAATGAAAAATCAGGTTCATTTAAATTCATGTTTCAAATCTTTTTAGAAAACCATCGAGGGTCATCACTAGGACAGCCGGTTACAATATGACGATAACACGTGCCAGTGCTCCAAATAGAACATGTTCGACACGTTTGGCGGACCGTTTATTAGAAGCGTCAACGGAGATGCTCTTACGATCTGTGCTTGCAGAGCCGGGTTGCTGTCTCGCCGCTAGCGTGCTTTACATCATGGATTGTTTGTCCCGACACCTGCATTTGGGGTCTGAATTTCTAGAACACGGATCACCCGTCCATATGCGGGCAGCAATGCCATTGCTTCCCCATTTCTCCAAGTCACACGTATGCACTATTAGTATTCTGTTTTCTGTCTACACTTCTAGTTTCCAATCAGGTCTCGCTGTCAGGAACGTGGACGGCGTGATCCAGAATTCCAGATCCGACCTCTTCCTTGCTTCCTCTCGTCTCGTGTCCGCCGTATTAGTTTTCAGCTGACACCCTAGAACTTCTGTCCCCATTTATCATTACTATTTATTATCATAATTTACTCCTATTCTATGATATATTTCACATTATAGCTCCATTCTAATCCCTTTTCCTTTTAAATCGCATGATTCCCATTGAGAAGGAAATTCTCGGACAAGCGGAAAACAATAGAAAAATAATATATTTGGAGGAGATGCCTATTTCCTGGAGCTCAATAAATACCAGAATATATATAAATTAACTTTTAGAGGAAAAGAAGACGGGAATCAGAAGATGGGCCGGAGAGAACCACCGTGCCTATCTTCCCTCTGACATACAACGCTCTAGGTCCTTCCCTCCTCATCACCGTCCGGATCCGTTGCACGCAAACGGATCGATCCGCGGGTCTCTCAGTGAGACTGAGACTAAGGTATCAATCCACTGGATGTAGCTAGTATAGATAACTTATTTAAGCTAAGATCCACTAGTTTTATCATAGTTAACTTTCCTCTGTTTTAGCATATATATTTCACTTGCAACCATTTTTAGTATATATAACTTGTTTATTATTGTTAACATCCATTGGATGTAGCATAGAATACTTGTTTATTATAGTTAGCATTAACATGCCATTAGTTTTATTATAGTTGACTTGCATTATCTGTTTTAAAATAGTTTAGTATTATGTAGTTGTGTGATACTGCCGATGATATATACATCCCGTACTACTATGTTTATAGTGTTTAAGGCTAGGGTTAATGATTTGTTTCTAATAACATTATATTCAGTACCTAGACCCTTTATCTTAAACTCTATTTACAATATAGTAGTGTTATATCTGAGACTTATATGTGAAAGTGCATGGTGCCCCATGTGTGGTTTTGGTAATTAATGACAATCCTTATGTACTAATGTTGGCATTGAGATATTCTTGTAGATCTTGTCCATAGAAAAGATTGGAGTTCGTGTGTTGGACTCTAGAAGATTACATGATGATCAATGCTCTATTCAAGGGTTTATATGAAGAATGGTCATGTGTAGAGTTGAGCATAATGCAAGTGTGGGTTGGAAAAGAAGATTGAGTGAACATTCTTATTTATCTTCAAGCCATCATATATATTAAGAAAAGATTATGAAGTGCAAGTTCAATATGATCCATCTCGGAAGATATCATTTGATTGAAGCTTGCAATGGATACATGAAGACAGAGCTAAGCGAGGCTCTCCCATAATGGAGTTTGGGGAGTATTTGGAGAAGTCTTCATCAAGCATATGCTAGCAAGCACGATCAAGAAAGATGTTCCAACTTGAAGAGATCAAGATCGTCATCAGCTCAAGTGGAATGCGCAAGGCAAAGGTATGACCTTGATAGGATTTCTATTTTACCGGTCTCATGGTGTTAGTGGGAGACCGGGTTATAGGATAGATGTCGTACTATCAAGAGGGGCTCTCGAGTGAGTAACTTGATCACATCTTTGTGGAGAGATCAAACCTTTGCATACTTGACATATCATCTTTCCTGGTTCTTATTCGGCTTTTATCCATGTGAGGAATTAGAGCTTGGTTCATCTTCATGCCAAGTTCTTGTTCATCAAAAACGGATTTCATGAATATCTTGTTGCATTTTTGATTTTGGAGGTTTTACCGGTTTGTCTTTTCTAAGAGAGGTCAAACTCTCTTCTTGTTTTCCTCCTCACATGATGGGCTATGATGTCTATGTGCATGATCTTGCAGAGCTTGTGATTATCTTCGAAACAAGCACAAAATTATCGAAAACGGAGTCCGGATGAAAAAGTTATGGGGTTGTCTGTTTGCTGAATTACTGCAGGAATTTCTTGGCCGGAGTCTCCGGCCTGCGGACCGGAGTCTCCGGTCCGGACCGGAGTCTCCGGTCTCAGGGGCCGGAGTCTCCGCCCTGCTGGAATGCTGCGCAAAGATCCCGAGGACGGCGCTCTCGGTATAGGGGCCGAAAGTGCCCCGGAGACTTTTGGGCCGGAGTCTCCACCCTCCCAGGACCGGAGTCTCCACCCGGGCCGGAGTCTCCGCCCCCCTAGACCGGAGTATCCGGTGTTATTTTTTCCTGCAACGGCTATTTTTCGTGGGGACCTATAAAAGGCCCCCTTCTTCCCCATTTGAGTTGTTGGTTGCTGGGCTCTTTTTCCCCCTCTCTCTCCTCCATTGTTGACCTTGGAAAAGCTTGCCTATCTCTCAATCCCTCCCATGATTCTTGCATATCTTTGAGGAAAAAGAGAGACGAGATCTAGATCTACATTTCCACCAATCCATCTCTCCTCTAAGTGAGGGGAAGTCTCTTGATCTAGATCTTGAAGTTCCATTTGTTGAGTTTTTCTTTGTTCTTCCTCTCTTCTCCCCCATAAGCATTAGTTGCTTTTGGTGGGATTTGGGAGTGAAGGACTTGAGTACTTCTTGTGTTCTTACCTTTGCTTTTGTGCATCGGTTTGCTCTCACCACGAGGATTCGTGGAAGTGAAAATTGCAAGCTTGGTACTCTTGGGTCGTTGGACCCTAGACGGTTGTTGGTGACTTGAGAGCTCCCAATTCTTTTGTGGGTTGTGCCTCCTGCTAGACGTACTCCCCTAAAAAGGAGAAACTCGGGAATACATCATCGTCTCCGCGTGCCTCGGTTATTTCTATACCCGAGCTCTTTACTTATGCACTTTACATTGTGATAGCCTTCGTGCTTGAAGTCCTTTATCTTGCTATCATCTTGTTCCTTGTCTTGCTTCGCATTAGTTGTTGGTGCACATAGGTGAGCCTAGTATATTTAGATTGTATGCTTATTAAATTAAAACACCTAGTTTTATTCCGCATTTATCAAGCCTAAACCGGAAAAGTTTTAATCTCCTATTCACCCCCCTCTAGGCGACATCCTTGTCCTTTCAATATGTACATTACATTAAATTTAGTTGACAACTTATGTTAACATGCTTATCCTCGTTATTGTGTGTAGAATAACTTGGAAGTTTACATGAACCACTAGTATGCCTCGATGACACTGCATAGAAAGGGTTTGGCAGTTGAAAAAAATTATTGCTATATGCACAAGTTCTTGCCTCCATATTTTTTCCGTAGAAAAGGCTTTCATAAGAGGCTTTTGGCAACCTCTCTTTCCTATCTTAGGTAATTATTCTGATCATCTAAAATTGTATTTATGTCATATAGCGTCTTATTTGGTCTTATGCTTATATTTATGAAATTTTTATGTAGAGACTGGTGCAAACCCTAATAATTTAAATGAGCTACATACATGGAAGTGCAACAAACCCTCGATCTTGTGACATTTTGGTGCATGATACAAAACATTTTTTAATTAAGATTGTTTTTAACAGTGTGACCAAAACGTCACAACACCGTTCAAAGAAGATACACTGTCAGGCGATCGGACAAGTAAGTTTTACTGAAGTGATGAACATATGTCGTGTAGCGTGTTAAATTGTCACAATGTGGAAGATATGTTGTTTAAATATATGTATGTTGTGAATTAGCGGTCACATTGTAAAAGATATCACTAGTACAAAATGACACATCGGATACCCCTCTATGGAAACGTCACGAGTTAGGCGACGGAAAATCGCGATTTTACCATGTCTGCTGAGGCCTGACCGAACTGGGCCACGGCTGGCCCGTCAACATTGGTTACGGATAAATTTTTATCTCCGTTACCCATGGTATTGGCAACCGTCATAATTTTGGCTCCGTTTCCGATATATGCCTCGATGGCAACGAAACTTTTGGGTGTCCGTGTGCAATGTGGACACGTTCCATCTTCTTGGAATTCGAACCGAGCCGAGTAACTGCTATGGCGTAGTGGCGCCGCGGCACCGCCCACTACTCCTTAAAAACCCACAATCTCCCTGTTATCTCAGTACGCCACTTCGCCGCAGCCATGGATACTCCTAGCAACTCCTCGGGCGCCCCCACCGCAACCATTCGCCGCCGCCGCGGAGAACCTCTATCCTTTCGCTTGATTGGAACCGCGTCATCGTGCCGGTGTCCGTCGCGGAGCGGCACTGGCAATATAGGAGGCCAGTACCGTGGTCAAATGTTAGCCTCCACGGTGGCTGGCGCCTCAACCACATGAGGGTGCCTATGCCGCCGGAAGACGACACGGGATCCTCGGGCGTCCGCGACCGCAGCCGTTCGTTGCCGCGGAGAGCCGCTCGTTCTCCGCCGCCTGAATGGAACTGCGTCATCATCGGGCTGGCCGTCGCGGAGCGGCACTTGCAATATAGGAGGCCAGTGCCGTGGTCAAAGGTTCGCCTCCCTGGTGGCTGGCACCTCAACTGCGCGTCGGTGCCTATGCCGCCAAAAGAGTTGAGCTGCTTCAGAGCCGCCGGCTCCTCCTCCCATCGGAGCTTCACGACGATTCGGCCTACGACGACAACGAGATGTGGGAGGGGCGTACGGGCGGCGACGACATCGTCGGCGAGGAGCCGCGCGATGACACAGACGACTACGCGGCTCTCCTCGCATACGAGCAGGAGAAGGCGAAGGCGAAGGCCGAGGAGTAGTTATTTATTTTTATGTTCCAGAGCATCAGTAAGTTCTTCATCGATACTTCGTATGTAGGTCGTCCGGCATAATTGTTGGTACACAACAATTATGCAATGGATTTGTAATTTTGTTATTCTGTCTTATGCATCCTTTTGTGTTGTATGTCCTTTATGCTAGATGTATAGTGTGCTAACATGGAGTCATATATTCTCTCTTTGTATTTCAGTGACCACTTTACAAAAGAGGCACCTTCGGTACATCAGCACTCCCTTATTGCACTGTGTGCAGACCATGGTGCTGATCCGTTAAATGAGCTAAATACAAGGCAGGAGACAAAGTGACGAGTTTATTATATTTCGGCGACACCGTCAAAGAAGAAGATTGAATTGTCAATGATAGATTTAGAGAGGTATGACAATGAAGATAAGTATAATTGGTTATCTTGTGATGCAATGTATCAGTGACATTTGTTATACCTTATGAATGAATTTGCTATCATTTTTGTGCTTGTGAAATGAGATTTTAAGTGTCCAGTGGCATCTGTAAACATGGTATAATAGGCTTATGAAGAAACCTCAATGCAAACGGGTAAATTACAGACTCCGTTACTGATGAGCTCGACACTAGGAAACGGAGGTCTAGACACAACCGTTGGCAACAAGAAGCCTCATCGGCGATGGTTTTTGGTCTCCTTTCTCGATGAAGACCTTCACATCAGCCATGGGGGCGGGGTCACGGACCGTTTCTCCATTTCTGATGGGGGGTTTTGGCCCGTTTCCGATGTGTCGTTCTGTACTAGTGTATGTGTATGTTGTGTACATATAATGTTCCTATTATTGGATGTTTATGTACAGATATGTGTAACGGTTTTTCCTATTCCACTCTTTGTACTGAGTTTTTTTTCCGTCCTTTTGTCAACTTGGTTCGAAAACGGCGCGCCACACCAGAATCTAGCTGCCGCCGCCCTCGCACCCCCATCGCGTTACGATATGTGCTTGCAGAACCGGGTTGCTGCCTTGCTGTCACTATGCTTCATCCATCTGCGGGTAGTAGTGCCATTGCTTCCCCAATTCTCCTAGCCACACACACATATATATTACTCTCTCCCATTCAAAATACGCGTTACAATTTTGAAGTGGGTGGACCTGCAGCCTTACATCGACAAGGTGGCGTCTAGGTTAAACCCCTACAAGACCAAATTCCTAAACCGTGCCGGTTGCGATGCTTTGGTAAAATCGGTCCTCACTGCCCTACCAATCTTCCTTCTGACGGCGATCAAGGCCGATAAAGCAACCCTCAAGGCTTTCGACAAGTTGAGAAGGGCCATGCTATGGAACGCAAGTGACACTGTGTCTGGAGGAAAATGTAAAGTGAGCTGGATGAAGGTTTGCCGTCCGAAAAAGCTTGGAGGGCTGGGGATTCTGGACCTCGAGAAATTCGCCAGGGCACTTCGGCTGCGGTGGCTATGGTTCGAGTGGACAGATCCTGAAAAGCCTTGGGTGGGACTCGAAACACCTAATGACGACACTGATAGGGAATTGTTCAATGCTGCTACTTCAGTGACCATCGGGGACGGGACGACAGCGAGCTTCTGGTCATCTTCCTGGCTCAATGGGACCTCCCCTAGATCGCTTGCCCCATTATCTTCTAGGCATCTAGGAAGAAGAAGCGATGCGTCAAGGACGCCCTTGCCAACCTCAACTGGGTCGCTGACATCGCTGTTCATGAGTTCACCCTGGAACACGTCACTCAGTTTGTCAACATGTGGGATCTTATATAGGGTATTACGTTGAATCCGGCCAACACTGACACCATCACTTGGACGCTCACGTCGAACGGGAAATACTCGACTAGGTCGGCCTACAAAGCTCAATTCATCGGATCCAACACTTGCTCCTTCGACAACCTTGTCTGGAAGACATGGGCTCCTCCTAAGTGCAGATTTTTTGCATGGCTTGCGGTGCAAAAAGGCTTTGGACGTCGGACCGTCTTGCTAAGAGGGGCTGGCCTCACACACCTCTCTGTCAGTTGTGCAGATCCCAGAACGAAACTGCAAGACACATCCTCTTTGAATGCAGGTATTCAAGACGAATCTGGCAGACGGCAGCCTCCTGGCTTTCTTGCCCTTCCCTGGTGCAGGACTTTGGAACTGGACGCCCGACTGTTCTTGATTATTGGCAAGCGGCTACCAAGTCTCCCACGGCACATCCAAAGGGTCTCAAGTCGGCAGTTACGCTGACCGCGTGGGAACTGTGAAAGGAAAGAAACGCTAGAGTCTTCAACAACATTTTTTCGATGCCTTCGACTCTCATCCAGAAGATCAAAGATGAGGGTAAGGACTGGATCCTCGCGGGAGATAAGTCTCTTGCAGAGATTGTTGCTTAGAGAGAAGACATGACGATATTTCTCTCAGAGAGAATTGACAGTGTTGGTTGATTGTATCAGTACCTTACTTTCATGTTTTTACTTTGGCCATGGCCGTGTTGTGTTTGTTCCTCCTATATCAATATAAAAGGCAAAGCTTTTGCCCCGCTTCAATTTTTTTGAAGTGGGATTAGTTCAAATCGCGACACTAAAAAATTATGGATAAGATGTAGTATTATTTTTATCTATATCCCATTAAGTTTTTTTTGCCAATCAGGTCTAGTTGTCAGGAACATGGACGTGATCCAGATCCGCCGTTGCTTCCTCTCGTGCCCGCAGTATTTAGCTTTTAGCTGGCAATGCCAACCGTAGAAATGATGATTTGCATCGCAGATCATTTGGTGTACCAGTTCTCACATGGCTGAGTGAGTCGTCTTATCTCCTGACCAATGAGAATCACAGCAGCACAGCAAGGAGGCAGAAATATATTTAGAGGTGCTAAACTTGATAATAATGATGAGTGTTTATCCATGTGTCCAGGTTGTACATCTCGTAGGTTTGTTTGGAGAGGTGCAGAGTGAACAAATAAAAACTGAAAACTTATTTTTGTACGATAAGTGACATGAGGAGCTCAATCACCTTTAACTTCTCTAGTTGGTAAACTTCAATTTGATCTTATCTTGGGCTAGCAGAGTACTAGGAAAAAAAAGGTGGAGCCAAGACATATATTAAACCATTTAAACTATACCCAAATAAAAAAAGCACCACTTGTGTGGGATACTTTATTCACAACCATCCAACATTTTTTGTTTGTTTTGAAATTACAATCCAGCGGACATTTAAAACTGCAACAACTCCACTAATCACTACCTTAATCACTTCAGCACTGTCTTCACGACCGTCTAAACCGACATCCTCCTCCGTACCCCTTTACTGGTGCCTTCCCATGACGGCAGCTACCGTAGTCCGTACACCCCTTCCCAAAGCTCTTCCCGATGCGCCGCATTCGTTGCATAATTACAGTTCAAACATAACTATTATTGGTTATCATATAATAACAATTCAAACATAACTAGTGTCAACATCATATAATAATAGTTCAAACTCATATAATAACATATCAACATAGGTAGTGTCGGTGTCATATAATAACAGTTCAAAATTAAGCGAATTATTGCCTTATCTTCCCTTGTTATGAGCAAAAGGAAACATATATCCCTTTCTTTTCTTAACTTCGAGATGATTAGATGGACATTTTTCTAAACATAATGTAGGAATAGTATTAGCTGCCCATTTAGCTCATGTAATTTCAAATCATAAGAAAGCTAATGCCTCTTGACATCATTAACGGTTGCCATTCAAGATTTTTTTATATAAAAAAGTTGCCATTCAAGGAAATTATTTCTTAAGAATCTCAGCTATGCTGCTATACTGTTTTGTTTTGATGTGAGTTATCAGTGTGAACCAACAACCATGAGGAGCCATAAAAAACATTAATCCATGGGCAATAAACCTGTACTACAGGTAATTTTAATATGTGTTGCAGTTCATACGTTTATTGATTATGTATTTTAACACAAATTTACCATGTTGAAAAGCGAAAGAATCAAGATTTTAAGAAAGAGAAATTTGCTTCTTATAATATTTTTTGCCCCACTCTACCTTTTTCTTTCACTGTGCAAAACGAGCTTGGAGCACACCAAATTCACGCTCCACATCCTTCTGTACAACTCTCATCTTCTGTAGCACAATAATTTTTTGTTACCTACATGGTTGTGATCGTTTTCATAAATGTTGACCAACGAGAATATATGCCATCGAATAGGTAGTACCCTTTGTTGTATTGGTGATCACTGATCTCATAGTTGCATTTGGGAGGTTGGCCTTCAGCAAATCTTGCAAACACCAAAGAGCATTGCATCACATTTATGTCATTGTGAGTTTTTGTCATGAGTAAGAAAGAGTGTCAAATCCAGAGGTAATAATCTTTCATGGCTTCAAGTATAACAATGCACGCTCTAACATGACATTTTATGAATCCCTTACCAAGATAATGGACAATTCTTTCATTCCCAGTATATGTAATCAATACTTCCAAGCATTTGAAGAATTTTTCTCGCTACACCTTATGGCATGAGCCGAGTTGTGTCTTCTACATTTGGTACTTTCAAATAAGTCTGTCCATACACTTTCACCACCTATGCACAAAATTTGTACATGGCTGCAATGTATGTGGACTCAGCCATATCAAGGTAACCGTCTATAGTATTTTGCAGCAGTTTCATATGCAAGACATTGCATAGAAGAAATGTATTTCTAAATAATGAGAACCCAATCAGTCTGGTGCAATCTTCCTTCAGTTTGAAATAGTCATCATAATCCCTCACACTATGAACAATGCCCATGAGCACATCCTTATTAATTCTAAAGCGCCACCTAAAATGGAATAGGACCATGTGTTCGGTTGTCAGAAAATAGTCTTGTTATAACATCATATGACTAGAAGTCCTTTCACGATTCTTGATAGCTTGCCGCCCAGACTTCAAACCTCCATGTTGAGGAGGGCATTAAACTCCGCTTACAAAGCTATGAGACAAGAGAGGATCCTCTTTTGCTCATGAACATCGGTTGCGGCATTGGCGTCATGTTCCATCATTTGGTGGAACAAACTCGTCTTCGCTATACGTAGTATATGAATCAAACTACGAAACGTTATCAAATTTACCCGCCAAAAAATGGATGAAAATTATCTATTCAAGCAAATGACTGAACAGGAGCGAGGTAGTCTCAGGCGCCAGTTGAACGAGGTGTCGGGGGTGGCGGCCCGGTCGCCAACGCCGGCAGTTCAGTCTCTGGGGAATCCCGGTGGACGGTTGGTAGCGAAACTAGGCAGTGACGACGGCGTGATTCGGTGGCGGAGGGAGGAAGATTGCACACGGGCTAGAGGAGGGACATGGACAAACGGTCGGGTCACTGGCGTCTGGTACCCGCCTATCAGAGTTCTACGTGACGGCTGTGTCCATGCGTACAGGTGTGTCCGACACCCCTTTTAGCACCGAAAGTTGAGGCGGATAAGGGGTTGCCGGACATGTTTTCGGGCCATCCAGACAGACTAGGGCACCGTTAGGGGCCATCTTCATGTCCGGAGGGCCGATGGGGAGGGATATGGGGGTCGCCTGTGGACATGCTCTGATGTACCCTTTCAGAATTTCCAGGCTATACAAGTTCAGAACCTTAAGAATAATTTGTAGAAATCTCTTGCATACTCTTGACACGGATAGTAGATAGCCAACCAATAGGACAATTGCTGGTATGGACCAGCTAATTAATTAATCAAATGAACCCATCCAAAGAGCCCTCTCTGTCCTGAATGTGTAGTCGAGAAAAAATTCAGGTCACCGTAGATACAGACAACAGCAATGCCTTTTGTTGGCGCCCATGAGGCACGAGATGTGGTTCTATACTAGATCCACTCCACATGATTATATTTGTCCATAGCAGGAAAGTGTCTGATCATGAGGTGTATGCATTGCACTCTTACAGAAACCAACGGGAGAACCTTAGTAGCATCCAGGATCAATTCTTCAGAGCTTTTCTTATTTGCGATAAATCGATTATTTAGATTAGTATTATTTATCTTTCCAGAGAAGAGTTCCTAAGATAGATTACTGGCATGTCAAAACAAAGTGGAGTGGCAACTGTAAGCGAAATGCCAATTATGAAATCAAATAAAGAGGAAACGTAGACAAATGACCTACGAAATTGCATGTAAAAAAGAGGCGAAGTATCCCATGAAAGCAACAGTTCGGTGAAAACTTGCAAACTTGGCACTAGTCCTTCAGATCGATAACATACATCACGGATGAAAACTTGATACATCACGGATCACCGATAACATACAACTTACAAATTTGCATGTAAATAAGGCGCACGAGTTCCATGTAGCTCGTTTAACAAAAATCTAATTGCATTTTTTAGTTTCAAAATATCCGGGAAATTCCTAGATGGAGAAAGTGATGTGACCTACAAGTGTGCAAAATTTTCGATTCAAAATTCGTTATATTTTGGACTGGGCAAAAATGATAAATTGGTGGATCTAGTTAGTGAACATTTCACAGTTTCAAAAACTTGAAATTTTGCCATATTTATCTTTTTGTTGGCCTAGAATAATACAAATTTTGGATTGAAATATGCACAGTGGTATATCTCGACATTAGGATTTTTATTTCGATTTTTTAATAAAAAATGCCAATTTTGAACTGTTGTTTTAAAAACGAGGTACATGGAGTTCGGACTCCATTTGCAAAAATAAAAAAAGAACAGACCAAAACCTTTCCAAAATCGTTTATAGAACCATGAAGATACTGCCCCAGGTGCAGATGCTGTTAATCTCTGCCTCGGGATAGGAGCCATAATGATTCTTTTTGGCGGGAATGTTCTTAATGAGAGAGAGATGGTCTGGACAATAGGACAATTGCTGGTATGGACCATCTAATTAATCAAATGCACCCATCGGAGTGCTCCCTCTGTCTTGAACGTGTCCTCGAGAAAACCACACAAAGTTCAGCTCGCCATAGATACAGACAGCATCTATGCCTTTTGTTGGCACCCATGAGGCATGAGATGGTTCTGTACACCCACTCCACATGATCCTATTTGTCCATAGTAAAAAGTGTTTGATCATGAGTTTGATCATGAGCTGTATGCATTGGCCTCTTCCTAAAAACCAACGGGGGCGGATGGGCTCTTAGCCCAGTGGTTGGGACGCAGTGGCGTCTTCCGGCCGGCCAGAGTTCGTTCTCTGAGTCCCGCATTTGCGCGGCACTGTTCATGAGAACAGTGTCCATCGCGACACTGTTCACGTGAACAGTGTTGCGCTGTAGCAAATTTGTGGAGGGCTTAGCTGAGCCCTTAATCAGTTCCAGCTTCTGGGCCATATTTCACCGTGGTTCTGTCAGAGGTATTTTGGTGTGCCCACCACCGCAGGGATTTCTCAGTAGGTCTAGGCTCACGGAGGTCCAGAAGCTTAGTATAGTCTGGTTAGGTCTAGCTCGCGCACAGGTGGCGTGCGTGTGTGTGTGGGGTTGTGTGTGTGTGTGGTGTGAGTTGTGCGTGAGTTCAGATACTACAGCTGTACTGTAAAAAGGAATTCTCAAAAAAAAAAAAAAAAAAAAAAAACCAACGGGTGAACCTTACTAGTATCCGAAGAGGCATGGCCTCTCGAGGCCCCTGATCAATTCTTCAGACCTTTCTTTTGCGATGAATCAGACAAGTATTATTTCAATATTTCTCTTTCCAGAGAACAGTTCCTAAGATTATTTATTGGTCGGCGCAGCTACAAATGAAATGTCAATTATGAAGTAGAATAAACAAATATGAACAGGAAACGTATCTATGTGCTCTTTACATTGACACAGATGACTTGCAAAATTAAATTCAAAAAAGATCCATGTGAAGAGTATAACTAGAAGAAAAAAAAAATGTCACATATCCTCAACCTGCCAATGGGTTCCCGCCAGTTACTGCTCCATTGGCATGCCAGATAAGAAGAACGAAGAGGTGGCACCACTTGTTCATTTATATATACGCATGGAATCCCCTCCTTGACTTCCCTTGAGATCTTCTGGTTGGCAAAATTGAAGAAACAGAGCCACCAAGTTCTGAGACAGCAAGGACGGGAATGAGGGAGGATCTCAAGGGAGAAGGGCAAGAAAAGCCACTGTTTGTCCTGTAAGAGGATAATTCCAGGGTAATTCCATGATAGATCTCCTCAACCTGCCAGTGAGATAAGAACATTGAAGCGGCAGCACCACTTGTATATTTATATCCCATTCTTGGCCTCCCTTGAGAGATCTTCTTGCTTCCAGAAACAGAGCCACCTAGCTCTGCGATAGCTCTGTCCCAAGGACGGGCATGGAGGAAGATCGGAGCCCCGGCGAGACGCCTACGACGGCAGGTCTAGGCAAACACGATCATGGCGTCGACGACAACCCGGAGGACCCGGGGAGCAATGGCATCAGCTCCCTGGAGCAGCCCCTGCTCAAGAGAAGCAATACCCTCACCGCCAGCCACCTCGCCATGGTCGGCGCCAAGGTCTCGCACATCGAGAGCCTCGACTACGAGTGAGCATTCTTCCATTCACCTGCTCGATCTGTTCTTCAATCAGCTTGATCTATCCTCTGTTCTTGCAATCAGCTTGATCAATTGCGGATTGTGCTCTTGCTCATACATGCCGTGCGAACTTTGTGTGCAGGATCATCGAGAACGATCTGTTCAAGCACGACTGGAGGAGCCGGTCCAACGTGGAGGTTCTGCAGTACATCTTCCTCAAGTGGGCGTTGGCCTTCCTCGTCGGCCTCCTCACCGGCGTCATCGCCTCGCTCATCAACCTCGCCATCGAGAACATCTCCGGGATCAAGATGCTCCACATGGTCCAGCTCGTCCGGGAGAAAAGGTATGGCTCTGTCCGGCCGCGCCGGCCAACATCAGTAGCTAGCTTAGTAACCAAGGATCATGATTGGCTCTAATTAAATTTGTGCATCAGGTACTTGGCCGGCTTCTTGTACTTCTCCGGCTTCAACTTCGCACTCACGTTAGTGGCCGCCGTGCTCTGCGTGGTCTTCGCTCCCACCGCCGCTGGCCCTGGCATCCCCGAGATCAAGGCCTACCTCAACGGCGTCGACACGCCCAACATGTTTGGCGCTCCCCAGCTGATTGTCAAGATCTTCGGCAGTATTTGTGCCGTGTCGTCGGGGCTCGATCTCGGCAAGGAAGGGCCGCTCGTGCACATCGGCGCGTGCCTCGCCAACCTGCTCAGCCAGGGCGGCTCCGGCCGGTTCAAACTCCGCTGGAGGTGGCTGCGCTACTTCAACAACGACCGTGACCGGCGCGACCTCATCACGTGCGGCGCCTCGTCGGGGGTGTGCGCGGCGTTCCGCTCCCCCGTGGGCGGCGTCCTGTTCGCTCTGGAAGAGGTGGCAACGTGGTGGCGGAGCGCGCTGCTGTGGCGCACGTTCTTCAGCACGGCCACCGTGGTGGTGGTGCTGCGGGGCTTCATCGAGGTCTGCCGCAACGGGCGGTGCGGGCTGTTCGGCGAGGGCGGGCTCATCATCTTCGACGTCAGCGACGTCACCGTCAATTACCACTTTGGCGACCTCCTCCTCGTCACGCTCATCGGCGTCATCGGCGGCCTCCTCGGCGCCCTCTACAACCACGTTCTCCACATGGTGCTCCGCCTCTACAACCTCATCAATGCCAAGGGCAAGATGTCGAAGCTGGCGCTGGCTCTGGGCGTGTGCGTATTCACGTCGGCTGGGCTGTACATTCTCCCCTTCGCCGTGCCGTGCACTCCCTGCGACCCGGCGTTCGGCGCCGCGTGCCCGAGCAACGGGATGAGCGGCAACTTCAAGCAGTTCAACTGCCCCGCCGGCCACTACAACGACCTGGCCAGCCTCCTGCACGCCACCAACACTGACGCGACGCGCAACATCTTCTCCACGGGCACCTCCGGCGAGTTCCGGCTGGACTCTCTCCTTATCTTCTTCGCCATCTACTGCGTGCTGGGGCTCATCACTTTCGGCATTGCCGTGCCGTCGGGGCTCTTCCTCCCCATCATCCTCATGGGCGCCGCCTACGGCCGCATCGTCGCGCTCGTGCTGGAGAACTTCGCGCGCATCGACCACGGCCTCTACGCCGTGCTCGGCGCCGCGGCGCTCATGTCGGGCTCCATGAGGATGACCGTCTCGCTCTGCGTCATCTTCCTGGAGCTAACCAACAACCTGCTCCTGCTCCCCATGACCATGTTCGTGCTGCTCATCGCCAAGACCGTCGGCGACGCGTTCAACCCCAGCATCTACGAGATCATCCTCGACCTCAAGGGGCTGCCCTTCCTGGAGCCCAAGCCGGAGCCGTGGATGAAGGATATCACCGTCGGCGAGCTCGCCTCCGCCAAGCCGCGCACCATCAGCCTCCAGGTCGTCGAGAAAGTGTCCACCATCATCCAGGTGCTGCAGAACACAGGGCACAACGGCTTCCCGGTGGTCGATCGGCCGAGACCCGGCTTATCGGAGTTGCACGGGCTCGTGCTGCGGTCGCACCTCGTCGCCGTTCTCAAGAAGCGATGGTTCCTGCCGGAGAAGAGGAGGACCGAGGAGTGGGAGGCCAGGGAGCAGTTCTCGTCCGTGGAGCTCGCCGACAAGAGCTGTAAGCTGGACGACGTGGAGCTCACGCCGGAGGAGATGAACATGTGGGTTGACCTCCACCCGTTTACCAACACCACGCCCTACACCGTCGTGGAGACCATGTCCGTGGCCAAGGCCGTCGTGCTCTTCCGCAGCGTCGCGCTCCGCCACATGCTCATCATGCCCAAGTTCCAAGGCCCCGAGGTGAGCACATGCTTTCATTCCCACTTCCCAGCAAAGCACATGCTTTCATTCCATCCAAATGTTGTTGCAAAATTCAATTGACATGGAGCTTGGAAGCATTTGGTGATGATGAATCTGAGTATTTTGTTTCTTGCTCTTCAGATATCTCCAATCGTGGGGATCTTGACAAGGCAGGATCTGAGGGCGCACAACATCCTGGGTGCATTTCCTAACCTGGCAAACAAAAAGAAGGCACACTGATCTATTCCAGACCGAAGCTAGCACCATTTTTGGGGATTACAGATCTCGCCATGTTTGCTGTCGTGAAGCAAGAGAAGAGCATGACTCACTTGCTTAGGCACACGAGATCTATTCTGAGATTTTCTTTTCTTTCCTTTATGGGCTCATGATTTGTTTGCTTCCCCGCTGGTGTGACTGAATAATTGCGGCCCATGTAAAATCACACATGCACATGTACAACACTCTACACCAACACCAATGATGAATATAGATTTTTTTGGGGGATGTTTCTACTTCTTGTCTCAGTCTTTTTTGTTCCTTTTCTTCTTTTTGTGCTTTTTGTGCTTCCTCTCATTGTACATTGTCCTGCAAATTCATGGGCCGATCTGAGCAGAGCAACAAAAAAATTCAGAAGAGCACTTCGGTTGAACATTTTGAGCGGAGGAACACAAAATCAACAGATAATTCAGATTTCTTCAGTTCAGTTGCTCAACTTCGCGGTCTCGTTCAGGTTCCAGAAGGAAATTGCTGCCTCCCTTGCCCAGGGCTCGCCGTCACCGCCACTGCATGTTGGAAGAAAGTTCCATCAGCGAGTGTAGAATAACTGACAGAAATCCTTCACGTGTCGATCTCCAGGCAACGCAAGTACATGGAGAAGAACCAGCCTGTAGCCTGTAAAGAGAGCAGATGCTTGGCTGCTTCAAATTCTGATCATCAAAGCACCTCTCTGGTGTAAACAATATGCAACAGACCCATTCCATGGACGGGCGAAGAGAGAGGCACAGCAAAAATATATTTAGCATAATCAACGGGAAATAACAGTGGAAACAAATGCTCTTCGACGAAATAGTGACAAAATTAACAGAGACAGAACGAACAATCGAGCACGCATCTGAATCACATGTAGATAAAGATCTGCTGAGAGAGAAAACAGGGCACATCAATAACCCTCACATGGTAAGGGTTAGGCCCAAGTCTGGAAAAGGTCAAACTGATCCCTTGCTTCTAGTGTTCAAGTTTAATGATTTTCAGAAATCTTGTCATCACAGTGCTTCCTAACATACAGTAGGCCCCACGCTCCAAGTCTAAGCTCAAATCACATCAACGAAAACCAATGAGGTAAAGAAACAAAAATGAAGTAAGGTTATGTGTAGCGTAGACACCGCACAGAATATTCCAACATCATTTTACCTGCTAGTTTTCGTTCAATAGTTATTTACGTGGTAACTGTTTGGGGCATCGCCAAGCAAACCAACCTCTGTCACTCGTAATCTCGCACATCTAATAGGGCAGCAAGTTATTCTCACCACTACAGTCTGATCCCTTCATGTCAACGTATTAAGAAGACATGTACACACTATGCACATTATACTCACTTGTTTAATTGATCTTTGTCAGGGCAAGGCAGGAAAATATAGGGAAGTAATATTCAGGAGATCAACATCCTTTGGTTCCTAAATATTTGAATACCCAGGTCAGTCAAATATTCTAATAGTATGGCACCATGCTAAGAAATCAAACTTTCTGTCAGGGGAAAAGGAGCTCACTGTCTACTTGCACTGCAGAAAGTTTATATATGAAAACCTCGTAGCTTTTTCTCAATAACCATCTTGCAGTTTCTTTTGAATTTCCATTGTTTGAAGAGTGAGCCAATATATAGGAAAGAGTAATAACAAAAACAATATCATCAACAGGAACAGCAGATGCAACAAGGAGAATTTCAAGATAAAATAATATACAGTGATCTAATATCAGTTACATTCAGTTGGATGGGATCCATGTGTTGCTAATTTGGTGCACACTTAAAGTACGGCATATAAATGAATGCCACATACACAATATGTTCTTCGACTTGGTAGCTTAATGAACTTCCAAGTCAATCATTTGAGTTTGATATTGTTCTCAAGCTTCTGTGAATATAAAATGAGCAACTGCAATAAAGTGTAGAGATTACCTACTAAATATATCCATACAAACGAGTGAATTCTTCATCAACTTTGCAGTATCACGGGTCTACATACGGTAGTCAGCCTACTGTTTAGTATGCTCAACCTGGATCTTCTCTCCAGGATTACATGAATTCTGTTTGCCCACATGTGAGACAGCTTACCATGATTTTACACATTTTGTATTGTTATTAGTTATCTCTTTTCCATTCAAGTAGAATTGCCTGGGAGCTGACTTGCCTACTATCATCGCCTAACCTCAGCTGCTGCTTCGAAATAACTGATACTACTGCTAATATCTATCCTGGTACTTTTACTTCTATTGCTGCTACCCTACCAGAGAAGAAGTAAATAAGTAGAACATGTGAGATGAGAAAAGAAAACTTAGTAGAAACACCATGTGTAGTTAAATGTTTCCAGGCCTGGGTTGCAGTTTTGACTTAACAGATTCATCCATGTACTTAAAAGAAGAAAAATCCATGCAAACTCAAGAAATAAAATTGTTTGTTGAATTTCCCTCTACTTTTGAGCATCATAGTTCGTTTCTCTCTTACAGATTACAGATATCAACAGGTTAGATGTTTACCCATGTCACTGAACTTGCACCAATGATGCTCAGCAACAATTTAATACTAAAATGAGGCAAGTGGAGACCACAGTTGTAGATGCACAGAGCTCTCCAAGGTTTATCTCAATTATCATATAAAAAATGTTCGCCAGAAATGGTTATAATGAAGAACCAAGTGTGCAACTGTAGGAGAAATAGCTACAAGACCCACTGTTAAAACATCTAGTAGTTCCTAACACAGGAACTCAAAAGTTCACGCAGACAAATATTGATGTGGATCCAAGAATGCACATGTTCTCAATACCCATCGAGCCGGAAATTTGGCGCTAGGAGATTTGTTACAAAATTAATTGTGAAGTAATTGTTGGACACTTTAACTGGTGAACAGGGTGGAATATCTTGCACACTGCAAATTTGGTTTACTTGTAGATGTTTAAAATGACATTTTATAAAAAACACTCTAAGATATCATATAGAGGATGTGCTTCCCGGTTGGTCAATACAAAACTATGCCAAACACAGGCCATCTGACCAGACATGATTGCTACTTAGCAGCTTGTGAAATAGAACTACTCATGTATGATGAGTATATCTCTAGGTTCTTGGCCACGTTTTCTCAATTGATTTTTTAATTTCGACGGGGAAAGCTATGCCACCTTTATCAATTGCAGGGACAGCTGACAAATAATAATTTCTGATGTGCTAGCGGAAACACAAAATTCTTGCAACAAAGCACCATCTAAACTGAAAAAAGCATTTTCAATGCAGCAAAGAATTGCCTGACCTCACACTATCTTCCTTCCAACATGTATGTCAACTATGACACGAGGATGAACAAGCTTATAGGCGTGCCATGCTTTCTGCTATTGTATAAGTTGACATGGACATACCAGGATCAAGGAATGAAAGTATCACTTTCATAATTCATCAGCTGTTAGAGATGACGAAAGTAAAGTAGCATATAAGAGACATACAATAGCAGACAACAAACACATCGTCAGGCAAGAACAATGAGACATGAATTACCAGCTTACAGCGCAGAGCTAAGTCTTTGGTGTGCCAAACACAGTTACCAAATTTCATACTCACTATTAGTTCATGTAAATCTGAACCTGGTCGTCCTTTCCCCTCTGCAAGCTGCTGCATAGTCTTCAGCAAGGTACGGTGCAGCTTCCTTGTGAGGGCATATGAACATTTCCATGAATGCCTTCTCGGTCATCCTGACTGCGCCATAGTAGTCCCGGTCATGATCTAGCAATCCATTTTCCTTAAGAAACTTCAGAACATAGTACCGGGGCCTCAGCCGGCCCTCCAGGCTAAAACCGAGCATTATCGGCCGATGAATAACGTACGCCGGTTCTAACCCCACATCGGAGATAAGGAACTCTGATTTTCTCTGCAGCATGTCCTTGGACCCTGTCAGCACCATTGGAAACTTACAAACAGCAACGCCCACCTCAGCATCCGAACACCGGAACGTGTTCTTCAGGTACTCCACTTTGACAGCAATATTCTCCTCGCTGCGGAATGCGACAGCCTGCAGCGCAAGCCTGAACATCCCTGAGCCGCGGGGCACACCTATAGCTTCGGCGCGCACCGCCATCACCCGGACTTGTTCTGGTTTGGAGCCAAGTAACCGTGGCACAGCGAGGCACAGCGAGGCAATACCACAAGCATCTATCCCGCACTCCTGCAGGAAAGCAACATTGGGCTTGACCGTCTTCTCGAGGCTGCCTGCGAGGAGAGTGGAGCAGTGATTGATCGCCCGGAGGAGCTTCTCGTAGGAGCCGAAGAGAGGCAGGCAGTACTGTAGGTTGGAGACGACGGGTCTGCAGCGGAACCTGTCGGGGACGGCCGAAACGAGGCGAGCGACCTCGGAACGCGATACCCCGAGGCCGGTGAGCCCCGCGGCGATGGGGGCCAGGGTTCTCTCCACACTGGCGCAGAGGAACAGCGGGTCCTTGGCGACGACGGCCGCGACATCGGCGGTGGAGAGGCCGAGGCCGGCGAGGAACGCGAGGACGGCTTCGGGCTTGGAGGGGCACTTGAGGTGGGAGAGCTTCCCGGAGGCCTTGAGGGCCTGTGGTCGGGTCAGGCCGCAGGTCTTGACGAGGTACTCCTCGACGGCGAACGCGGGGCTTGCCGGAATGGGGGGCGCCGTGGTTGAGAGGAGACGGTGGAGAGGAGAGATGGGATAGCTGGCATACGGGAGACGGGCGCAGCTTCGCAGGCGGAGCATGGTGGCAGGCGATGGCGCGGCGGCGACGGCGGCAACCCCTTGTGGGTACACGCACCAGAGCTGGAACTGAGAGAAAGGGGAATCGAATTGTGCAGAGATGCAGTGATGGGCTACCATCGTCTAATTTCACGGCACCATGGACATGGGCCCCCATCACGACTATTACTTTTTAATCAACAGAAATTACCGGTTTCCCTAAAAAAACATAAATTACCGGTTTTAAGTTTAAAGGACACTGCACAATTCTCGTGCGTTGCACTTGCATGGTTAAAGTGCCCTAAAAAATAAAGCTTGCATGGTTGGAGTACGTGTTTTTTTTATTGCGGGTAAGTTAGAGTACGTGTTTAACAAATCTTTTAGCAAAATAAATATATTTTGGCCTAATTGAAACCCAAATGATCAACGAATACAACTCGTTCTACCACATCTAAATTAGAACATGGTTGGTAATAAAACAAAAAAATACACTAACATGAACCTATTTTTTGCACTAGAGAAACAAATCGCGACTACAAAAAATTCAGATAAGATAAACAAAAATTATCGCACCAGGAAAAATCATGATTTCGAGAAAAATATTGGATCGGGTGGGACTAAATTGTAGTGCGCACGGAAAATCATTTGCAACCCGAACAAACATTTTGGCCTTAACGGCAGAGCAATGGAACATAATTTTGCACTAAGTGGAACAAAATCATGGCTACAAATTGAGACAAAAAAAATAGCCTCGAAGGAACAAATCACATGTAACATCCCAAAATTGTAACCCCGCTGTGTTAGTTAAAAAAATTGTGGGCCAACAAAAAACTTTTGTTATTTTATGTGTGTTTGTTTGTTTATGCTTGTTTGAGTTGTTGTTTGCTCTAAATAAAAACTTGAAGAAAAGAAAAGAAATAAAACAAGTGCTAAAACAATAAAAATAATGTGACAAGTGTCACATTAAGTCTCCAAGTGAGAATTCTAAAATTCTTCCAAAACCAAAAATTCAGTGGGGAGAGTGTGACCCCTCTCTTTTCATCCTTAAAACTTTTCTCTCCCTCTCCCTAATTTAAATTGTATTCTATTTTCAAAATTCAAAATGTTTCTTTAACTTTGGAAATCATCAAAAACACCAAGCTACACTTCCAAAATAAATACTCCAGTGGTACCTCAAGCCTTGACAAATCATTTGGAAACAAACTATGAAGAGCAAGTTTAGAATTTCAAATTTTGGCTTGGTTCGGGAATTTGGTCGAGCACATGGTGATCACCACGGTGTTCTTCCCTAACCCGAAAATCTCATCCAAAATTCGAGCTCAATTCGGAGCAATCCCGTGCCATTAGTGTTTCCACTCCCTCACCTCACCTCACTCACTCGAAGGACGATGAAGAGACGCGCTCGCTGACCCCAGAGGAGGCAAGCCGAAGCTCCACGCCATTGCCGTCCTCAGAGCTCTGCCGCACGGGTCGTCTCCGCGGAGAGAGCAGACGCAACGCTGAGACGACGCCGCGCCGTGCCTGCCACACCACCCAACTCCCTCCGCCCCTGCCCGACGAGACCGCACCGCCGCAGAAGCCCTCTGGCGTGCACACCGTCCGTGCCAGAGCACACCGCGCGTCGTGGCGACGCCGAGGTCAACGGAGAGCACCGCACGCCTCCGCACTGCCCCACCTCACCCCTCTGGTTCCATCAGCTCCACCGCGTCGTGTACAAGCACCACTGCCCCTCTGGTGCACCTCACGCACCTTACCCGACCCCAGCGCACGCGCCCGTGCTCGCCGCACGCCATGGCGGGCCGAGCACGCCACTGCAAGCTCGCGCGCAACCTCTGCTTCCCCTCGACCACCCGGCCGCACCTGCATCACTCCCTCGCTCACCGCAACCTCCCAGACACCTCCGTCTGGACCCCGCGCCTCTCCTCTCCTCTCCCCACCACCGTGCCATGGAGCACCGAGCACCTCCACCCGCTATAAAAGCACCCCCGCACTCCCTCCCCTCTCCACACACCTCCACTACTTCCCTCTCACACCCCTCACACCCGTGCATCGCCAGGAGGGCGAGCACGCCACCACAGCCATCGTGCACAAGCTCGGCTGTGCACTGCCTCACCGAAGAAGAGGTCGATCACGGCCGCACCGTGCTGCTCTCCCCCTCTCTTTTCTCTGCACCGCAACAGCCTCACCATTACCACCGCACCCTCCCGCGCTCACTCCCTCTTTGTTTCGTGCCCAGAAGCGACGCAGGGGACTCGCCGGAGTTGGAGCACGGCCGAGGAAGCTGCGGAGCTCGCCGCCGACGAACCGGACCGCCCCAGCGAGCGCCCGTCCTTCAGCGACCTTCCCCGAACCTCCGCCGTTGATCCACGTCCTCGCCACGTCCAACCGAGCCCCCTAGGTGAGCCCTTGAACCACCTCGTCGTCGCCGGAGCCACGGCGCCGCCAGAAAATGGTCGCCGCCGTGTCGTTGATCCTCAGCCGTAGGATTAGAGATCAAGGGTAGCGTACCGTTTCGTTTAAGTAGACACTGACTGGTGGACCCCACCCGTCAGCGTTTTAAACTTAAATCCGCGCGCGAAACGTTTCCCACTGAGTCGCTGATGAGTGGACCCCACCCGTCAGGGATCTCATCTTATCCAGTAAATTCGAATTTAAATCCTCTCTGAATTCAGTACTGGACACTACTTTGAAATTCAATAACTCGAGTTCTAGGAATCCAAATAAATCAAACTCAAATGTTCTGTAAAGCTTATGAAATTCTTTAACTCACCAAAGTGATCTCATCTCATTTAGTTAAATAATAAAAGAGTATTAGTAAAAATGCCACAGAAGGTTTGAAACAACAAACTAGTAGTTTCTGGAGTTATTTTGGTCCAAATAACTTGAAACCAATTTTGGTGGCTTTGTATTAAGATCCTTTAGCTCCTCAAATTTTGGTAGAATTAATTGAGCAGTGTAAAATTCTTAGCCTTTGGTTGAACTTCAGTAAACCCTTCTGCACTAAACCAATTAGTGTGAATTAATAGTAGGTCCAATTAAACTAAACCCAATTTTTTTAGGTCACATACAACCAAGGTTAGTTATCCCTAAAAGGATTTAATTTTTGGAGCAACCTAATTTGTTTGGTAGCTAAAACTTGATTAAAAACCTTCTGAACTAAAACAAATGTGTAGGGAGTTTGATAACTCCAATGACCTCAATCCAATTGGGTGGTCTTCTACACATCAGTAGCTATCCATAGAATTTTAGTTTAAATTTTGTGACCAACCTAGATTAATTGGTGAATTGGTGTACAACTAGTTTCTGCCTTAGTTTGAAAATACTAAATAAAGGATAATTCAATTAAATTGAAACCACTTTGTGTTGCTTGATGTATGCAGTGGCTATTTATAGCATTTGTGATTGTAATGTGTGTGATGCTTGAGTTAGTAGTGATTGTTTGTTTGCTTGTTTAACGTTTAGACGATACCGTTGACGGATTTATCGAGGAAGGAGGTTTTGTTGAACCAGAAGATCAGGACCAGTACCACTTTGTTGAGCAAGGCAAGCTACTTCACTGAGCTTGCATTTATATACATCTATTTTTAATCTCAGGAGTTGTTCAAAAGTACCAATGATTTTGGAAAACCCTTTTTACAAATACATGAAAACTATTTTGCCACCCTATGTAGAAGTATAAGGTAGTTATTTAAAACTATAGGATGGGAAAAACAATGTTTCTCAAAACTCCTTTGAAAGTACTTGGAGAAGGTGAAATGCCGAAAGGTCGGTATTAAGTTGGAGAAGGGTGGTGTTGTTTAAAAAAAAATGCACATTGTGTCCTAGTACTATGACGACCAACCAATACCCTGTGCGACCACATTTACCCCCATATGGGGCGGGGCGTAGTCATATAATTTGCTCGTGTTAGTACTGGATGCCTCAATAACGAGGATAACCTCGTTCCATGAGGGGATGGTCTGAGGACCTACCCCCTGACCCGGGTCCTCTAAAGCGAAGGACGCCTAAGGGCTGTTATGATTGAATTGGAGATAGAGGATTTGTAGGGCCATTAAAATTCGCCGGGCAGAACTACGAGTCCTCACACTTAGTTTCTGAGGATTTAAGTGTCGATGGAAAGTGTCGTAGCGGCAGGATCCTATACTAGCATGAGCAAAGGACAGGCTATGGCCGGGAACTCAACTTCGCATACCCTGGTATGGCGGGACGTGGCTGACACGATGAGTGACCGGATGGGTGTGGGAAAAGCGTGCTACCTCTGCAGAGTGTAAAACTATTCGAATAGCCGAGTCCTCGGATATGGACAGTTGGGAGGCTGTCCTAAGGCCATGTGCAAGATTTTATAAAACTTTGAGTTTTGAAAAAAAATGAAGTGGAAAAGGTTGCATACTTGTACCCATGAGTTGGTACAAGGTCGTGGAGTGAAATGGACCATGATTGAGATATGGTCGGAAGAAGGAGGAGTTTGGCGAAGTAACTAAAATGATGATTTCTTAAAGGAGAGTTATAAACTTCTTCTTACCCTTTTCGGTAAAAATTTAGAGATGTTTTAAATAAATAAAAGTTTTAAGAAATAAAACTAAAACTAGTGCTCACTCAAGTTGGGGTAGTTTGCGAGTACAATCAAATGTACTCATATTGGTTTCGTCCCTGGCTATTGTCTTAGCCAGATTTCCAGGAGCCCTACGTTGAAGAGGAGTTTGGCGACGTCTATGCAAACTAGGATCTTCATAAGTCAGCTGCCTGTCGGGTGTTGTTAGGATGGATTAGCTCTACTACCGTAGCTTCCGCTGAATAAAGAGATTGGCCCTTGAAGGCACCTATGTATAATTAGGCCAGTATGGCCATGTTTGTAAGACTTTAAACTCGGTATTGTATGGATGTAAACTTTGATATTCAGTTCGGATTATGTGCAACGACAGACTGATCATGGGATCGTTGTGTTAAGCATAATCGGGTATTTCGGACGGCTAGTCCGGGGTCCCCACAGAGCTGGTATCAGAGCCATCCTGACTTTAGGAGACCTTAGTTAACATGGGCGTTAGCTAGGAGTTACAGAAGTTAATTTTTAAAACAAAGGAGTGAAGTATTTTCGAAAATTTCTTATCTCCCCAACCTTCCCATTTATTTAAAAACCTTACACTCATTAAGAGTCATCTTTTCTTGAACCCTTAAAATTTTGCACACTTGTCCCTCCATTAAGTTTACATTATGTACTCATGGCCCTTAACTAACTTAAAACTTTGCTTAAACCTGTAGATGGCACCCAACGTCACCGAGTTCGTGCAAGTTAGGAAGGACGGCCTGCTGATGTTCGAGCAGGACTTGTACGAGTTGAGCCAAATTTTGGGACGCCCTGTTCCAGAATTTGAGGGAACTCAGGTCGATTCCCTCGGTGATGGGAACCTGGCCTGGCTCATCAAGTCGTCCGTCCGAGGCAGGATTCAGCCTCCCCGCTCCAGGGACTTGGTCTACACCACGATGGACTCTACTTGGGTTGATGGTCTGGCCCGAGTTATGCAGAGGCTGCTAGCCCGCCTTTGTGAGGAGCACAAGGACGAGCTGGTTGGCACTCGTTTCCAGTACTTCGGGAGACGTGACGATGAGGGAAACCCCACCTACACCGCGCAGCACACTCTCTTCGGCGAGTACATCACCGATATGGAGGTTCTACTTCACGACACCCAGGAGAACCTGCGCGACGCTAGACTCAAGGTCCACTTCCAGCGTAGCTCCCTCGACGATGCCCGAGTCCGTGAGACCCAGCTGAAGTGGGAGAATGACAATCTCCGCCTGAAGCTGGCCCGTCAGAGGAGGACTATCGTCAAGCTCCGCAAGAAGGTAGCGGAGCAGGACGAGATGATAGACGAGATGGAGCAGCAGGCGAACGAGATGGAGGAGGAGGGCGAGGATCTCCGCAAGGAGAACAGTGCCTTCATCAGCGATGATGAGGACTTCCTAGAGGAGATGGACTACGAGGAGGAGGACGACGAGGAGGAGATAGTCGACGAGGAGGGGGATCCGTCTGAGCCAGTTCTCGAGGAGGAGGATCCCGAGGAGCCACCCTACGACTCAGACGTTGAGATCGTCGAGCCTGAGGTTCCACCTCAGTAGTCGAGTGATGAGAGCACTACCTTAGGACTGTGTCGACCCCCCCTATGCGAGTAGAGTTTATGTGATGGTTCCTATGGAAACCATGTAGTATGTGCATTAGGTGTAGTAGGATGTTGTAAGCTTGATGTGTGAACTCCTTGATGTGATGATTGTGTTGAATAAATGTGATAGTCTTGTTTGACTAGTGTTTCATCAACCACTCCCTTTGTGACTTTATCGTTATCTCCTTAGCCAAAGCCTTGTTGCCTTGCCTCTTATATCGTATCTATTCCAGGATGACGAACACTCGCCACAACCAGCACGCGAATCCACCACCACCACCGGACCCAACCCCTGCCCAACTGCTCGCGATCATCATGGAGGATCGCCAAGCTGCCCGGGAGGAGCGTCAAGCTCATCTCGCCGCCCTGCAGCAACTTGCCGCTGCCCACGCCAACCAGAACAACAATGGTGGCAATGGCAATGGCGACGAGGGTGGAAATCAGCGCTCTACCCTGAGTGACTTCCAGAAGACCACACCGCCTACCTATTCCAAGGGACTTCATCCCCTGGAAGCAGATGACTGGTTACGCACTATCGAGAACGACCTGGAAGTTGCCTCGGTAGGAGAGAATGAGAAGGTCCTGTATGCTACCCACTACCTTGCTGGACCTGCAAGAGCTTGGTGGGAAACTACCAAGACCTCCAGCAAGCGGGTCATGTCATTACCTGGGAGGAGTTCAAGGACAAATTCCGCAAGAAGTTCATCTCTAGCGGTCTTCTCGAGAGGAAGAAAGATGAGTTCCGTAAGCTAAGGCAGGCAGGCAGAGATGTGGTCGGTTATCTGGATGAGTTTACCGATCTTGCTCGGTATGCTCCTGAAGATACCGACACGGAAAGAAGAAGATGGAGCGCTTTCTGAACGGACTCCATGATGAGATGCAATGTGCCTTGGTTGTCCATGACTTCCGTGATCTGGAGTCACTAGTGGACAAGGCCATTCAGCTGGAGACCAAGCGCAAATCCATGTTTGAAGGCCGCAAGAGAAGGATGATATTCAGGAAGGTTCCAGCAGCCAGAAACCTCGCACCTTCCAGCCAGCACCCAAGCCAGTTTATCGACCACCCCCAGCTCCACGTCCCAACTATCCCAACCGTCCCAACAACAACAACAATGTCCCCCGCCCAAACACCAACAACAACTACCGCCCCAATGGCAACAATCGTCCCGGAGGAACACCCAATTTTAACCCTACTGCCAGCGTTGTCTGCTTTGAATGCGGCAACAAGGGTCACTACTCCCGAGACTGCCCCAATCCCAAGAGGAATGTTCAGCGCCCCAATGCACCAGCACCCAACTCTGGACAAGGCCGTAATGGAAATGGCAAGAATGCTGCACCCCGTGGCAATGCCGCTGTTGCAAGAGGCCGCCTGAACCATATTGATGCTGAGGAAGCCCAGGAAGCGCCAGATGTTGTGCTGGGTACGTTTCTTGTCAACTCAGTACCTGCAACTGTTCTGTTTGATTCTGGTGCTACCCATTCCTTCGTTACCGAAGAGTTTGTCTCTAAAGGAGGTTTGGTAGAAGAGTTCTTACCCAAGCATATGAGTATACAAATCCCTGGCTCTACCCTAGAAACCCGGAGGTTCTGTCCCAATACCCCCATAGAGATCGAAGGAGAAAATTTCCCAGTTAACCTAATCATTCTAGGAACCCAAGGCATAGATGTCATTCTGGGTATGAATTGGTTAGCAAAGTATCATGGTCGTATAGACTGTGCTAGAAGAGCAGTATCCCTCACCACAGACCAGGGAACTGAAGTGGAGTATGCCTCACCAGCCAACCAATCCCAACCCAGATGTCATGAAGGCATATCCCGACCAGCTCTAGATGAGATCCGAGTTGTTCATCTATTCAAGGATGTTTTCCCGGAGGAATTGCCTGGTATGCCACCAGACCGGGATATTGAGTTCGTGATTGAACTTATTCCTGGAACAGCCCCTATATCCCAGAGACCCTACCGGATGAATCCAGAAGAACTGGTGGAATTGAAGAAGCAGTTAGCTGATCTGCTCAGTAAAGGTCTGATTCGCCCAAGCGCTTCACCTTGGGGATCACCCATCATCTTCGTGGACAAAAGAGACGGTACCACACGCCTGTGTGTGGATTATCGCAAGCTCAATGACGTAACCATCAAGAACAAGTACCCCCCCAAGATCGAGGATCTGTTCGATCAGATGAACGGAGCCCGAGTCTTTTCTAAGATCGATCTTCGGACAGGTTATCACCAGTTGAAGATTCGAGAGTCTGACATTCCCAAGACCGCCTTCACCACCCGATACGGATTGTTTGAATACACCGTTATGTCCTTTGGCTTGACCAATGCCCCTGCTTATTTCATGAATCTCATGAATAAGATCTTCATGGAGTACCTCGACAAGTTCGTGGTTGTCTTCATCGATGATATCCTTATCTACTCCAAGACCGAAGAAGAGCATGCTGAACATCTGCGTCTAGTTTTGGAGACCCTCAGAGAACACCAACTGTATGCCAAGCTTAGCAAGTGTGAGTTTTGGCTAATGAAGTTGCCTTCCTTGGACACGTGGTGTCTGCAGGAGGAATCTCTGTTGACCCCGAGAAAATCAAAGCCATTCTCGACTGGAAATCACCCACTAGCGTGACTGAAATCCGAAGTTTTCTCGGACTAGCAGGTTATTACCGCAAGTTCGTTGAAGGATTCTCCAGTATAGCCAAACCCATGACCCAGTTGTTGAAGAAGGATAAGAAGTTTGAATGGACCCAGAAGTGTGAAGATAGTTTTCAAGAACTGAAAAAGAGACTAACTTCAGCCCCAATCCTAATCATGCCGGACGTCACCAAGAGTTTCGACGTGTATTGTGATGCTTCACGTCTCGGACTTGGTTGCGTTCTGATGCAAGAAGGAAAAGTTGTGTCGTACCTGTCTCGACAGTTGCGACCGCATGAGGAGAATTACCCAACCCATGACCTGGAGTTAGCAGCTGTGGTTTTTGCTTTGAAAACATGGCGACCCTATCTGGTGGGTCATCGCTGTGAGGTCTATACAGATCACAAAAGCTTGAAGTATATTTTCACTCAGAAGGAGTTGAATCTGAGGCAGAGAAGGTGGATGGAATTGATCAAGGACTATGATGTCGGAATTCATTACCATCCCGGAAAAGCCAATGTGGTAGCCGATGCCTAAGCCGAAAGCCCTGCACCCTGAATGCCCTAATCCAAGCAGAGCAACCAGCCTTGTTTGAGGAGATGGAAGATTTTGGACTTGAGCTGGTTAGCCATGGATATCTTGCCAACCTAGAGTTAGCCCCAACCCTGATGGATCAAATCAAGGAGGCCCAGAAGGGTCATGAGAGTATCGAGGGGATTAAAAAGAAGATACCCCTTGACAAAGCACCTGGTTTTGCCATAGATGCTGAAGGAGTTCTGAGATTCAAAGGACGCCTATGTGTGCCCGATGATAAGGAACTCAAGGGTCTGATCCTAAAGGAAGCCCACGATACCCCATACTCGATCCACCCTGGTGGAACCAAGATGTACCAAGATCTTCGTGAGAGATTTTGGTGGCACGGAATGAAGCGAGAGATTGGTTCTTTCGTGGCCAAGTGTGATATCTGTCAGCGAGTTAAAGCGGAGCACCAGCGCCCTGCAGGATTGCTCCAACCCCTTAAGACCCCCGAGTGGAAATGGGATGAAATTGGAATGGATTTTATTACCGGACTTCCTAGGTCAAACCGAGGCCATGACTCAATCTGGGTCATCGTTGATCGACTGACCAAAGTTGCCCATTTTTCCCCGTCAAGACCACTCACACCGGAGCACAGCTAGCAGACTTGTATATTTCCAGAATAGTAAGCCTGCACGGAGTGCCTAAAAGGATTGTATCTGACAGAGGCACGCAGTTCACCTCACGGTTCTGGAAAGCTCTTCACGAAGCCCTCGGAACCCACTTATCATTCAGCACAGCCTATCATCCTCAGACCGGAGGTCAGACCGAGCGAGTAAACCAGATTCTGGAAGATATGCTTCGTGCATGTGTCCTAGCCTATGGCTCTAAATGGGAAGATTGCCTTCCGTTTGCAGAGTTTTCCTATAACAATAGTTATCAGTCCAGTCTGCAAATGGCCCCATTTGAAGCACTTTACGGCAAGAAGTGCCGTACACCTTTGAACTGGTCCGAGACCGGAGAAGGAAAAGTGTTTGGACCAGATACCCTCCGTGAAGCCGAGAGCAAGTTCAACTTATCCGTGAGCGTCTCAAAACAGCCCAATCCCGTCAGAAAAGTTATGCCGATCCCAAGCGTCGTGACGTCACCTTTCAGCCTGGAGATTTTGTCTATCTTCGGGTGACGCCACTCAAAGGGATGCAACGTTTCCATGTCAAAGGAAAGTTGGCACCCAGATATATCGGACCTTTCAAGATTCTTGCCCGTCGTGGAGAGGTAGCCTATCAGTTAGAGTTGCCCCCAGAATTGTCGGAATTTCATGATGTCTTCCACATTTCCCTGCTCCGGAAGTGTCTTGAAGTTCCTGACCAGCCCGACGTTTTCAAGAACATTGACCACCACTCCATCGACCTGAACCATGATCTGACTTATCGTGAGAGACCGGTCAAAATTCTCGACGAAGATATTCGTCTCACCCGGAGGAACAAGATCAAGTTTTATAAAGTCCAGTGGACTAACCACTCTGAAGAGGAAGCAACGTGGGAACGTGAGGACTATCTTAGAAGCGAATTTCCCAACCTCTTTAGCACCTAAGCCTAGCCAATCTCGGGACGAGATTTATCTAAGGGGGGAAGGATCTGTAACATCCCAAAATTGTAACCCAGCTTTATTAAAAAATTGTGGGCCAACAAAAAACTTTTGTTATTTTATGTGTGTTTGTTTGTTTATGCTTGTTTGAGTTGTTGTTTGCTCTAAATAAAAACTTGAAGAAAAGAAAAGAAATAAAACAAGTGCTAAAACAATAAAAATAATGTGACAAGTGTCACATTAAATCTCCAAGTGAGAATTCTAAAATTCTTCCAAAACCAAAAATTCAGTGGGGAGAGTGTGACCCCTCTCTTTTCATCCTTAAAACTTTTCTCTCCTCTCCCTAATTTCAATTGTATTCTATTTTCAAAATTCAAAATGTTTCTTTAACTTTGGAAATCATCAAAAACACCAAGCTACACTTCCAAAATAAATAATCAGTGGTACCTCAAGCCTTGGCAAATCATTTGGAAACAAACTATGAAAGCAAGTTTAGAAATTCAAATTTTGGCTTGGTTCGGGAATTTGGTCGAGCACATGGTGATCACCACGGTGTTCTTCCCTAACCCGAAAATCTCATCCAAAATTCGAGCTCAATTCGGAGCAATCCCGTGCCATTAGTGTTTCCACTCCCTCACCTCACCTCACTCACTCGAAGGACGATGAAGAGACGCGCTCGCTGACCCCAGAGGAGGCAAGCCGAAGCTCCACGCCATTGCCGTCCTCAGAGCTCTGCCGCACGGGTCGTCTCCGCGGAGAGAGCAGACGCAACGCTGAGACGACGCCACGCCGTGCCCGTCACACCACCCAACTCCCTCCGCCCCTGCCCGACGAGACCGCACCGCCGCAGAAGCCCTCTGGCGTGCACACCGTCCGTGCCAGAGCACGCCGCGCGTCGTGGCGACGCCGAGGTCAACGGAGAGCACTGCACGCCTCCGCACTGCCCCACCTCACCCCTCTGGTTCCATCAGCTCCACCGCGTCGTGTACAAGCACCACTGCCCCTCTGGTGCACCTCACACACCTTACCCGACCCCAGCGCACGCGCCCGTGCTCGCCGCACGCCATGGCGGGCCGAGCACGCCACTGCAAGCTCGCGCGCAACCTCTGCTTCCCCTCGACCACCCGACCGCACCTGCATCACTCCCTCGCTCACCGCAACCTCCCAGACACCTCCGTCTGGACCCCGCGCCTCTCCTCTCCTCTCCCCACCACCGTGCCATGGAGCACCGAGCACCTCCACCCGCTATAAAAGCACCCCCGCACTCCCTCCCCTCTCCACACACCTCCACTACTTCCCTCTCACACCCCTCACACCCGTGCATCGCCAGGAGGGTGAGCACGCCACCACAGCCATCGTGCACAAGCTCGGCTGTGCACTGCCTCACCGAAGAAGAGGTCGATCACGGCCGCACCGTGCTGCTCTCCCCTCTCTTTTCTCTGCACCGCAACAGCCTCACCATTACCACCGCACCCTCCCGCACTCACTCCCTCTTTGTTTCGTGCCCAGAAGCGACGCAGGGGACTCGCCGGAGTTGGAGCACGGCCGAGGAAGCTGCGGAGCTCGCCGCCGACGAACCGGACCGCCCCAGCGAGCGCCCGTCCTTCAGCGACCTTCCCCGAACCTCCGCCGTTGATCCACGTCCTCGCCGCGTCCAACCGAGCCCCCTAGGTGAGCCCTTGAACCACCTCGTCGTCGCCGGAGCCACGGCGCCGCCAGAAAATGGTCGCCGCCGTGTCGTTGATCCTCAGCCGTAGGATTAGAGATCAAGGGTAGCGTACCGTTTCGTTTAAGTAGACACTGACTGGTGGACCCCACCCGTCAGCGTTTTAAACTTAAATCCGCGCGCGAAACGTTTCCCACTGAGTCGCTGATGAGTGGACCCCACCCGTCAGGGATCTCATCTTATCCAGTAAATTCGAATTTAAATCCTCTCTGAATTCAGTATTGGACACTACTTTGAAATTCAATAACTCGAGTTCTAGGAATCCAAATAAAGCAAACTCAAATGTTCTGTAAAGCTTATGAAATTCTTTAACTCACCAAAGTGGTCTCATCTCATTTAGTTAAATAATAAAAGAGTATTAGTAAAAATTCCACAGAAGGTTTGAAACACCAAACTAGTAGTTTCTGGAGTTATTTTGGTCCAAATAACTTGAAACCAATTTTGGTAGCTTTGTATTAAGATCCTTTAGCTCCTCAAATTTTGGTAGAATTAATTGAGCAGTGTAAAATCCTTAGCCTTTGGTTGAACTTCAGTAAACCCTTCTGCACTAAACCAATTAGTGTGAATTAATAGTAGGTCCAATTAAACTAAACCCAATTTTTTTAGGTCACATACAACCAAGGTTAGTTATCCCTAAAAGGATTTAATTTTTGGAGCAACCTAATTTGTTTGGTAGCTAAAACTTGATTAAAAACCTTCTGAACTAAAACAAATGTGTAGGGAGTTTGATAACTCCAATTGACCTCAATCCAATTGGGTGGTCTTCTACACATCAGTAGCTATCCATAGAAGTTTAGTTTAAATTTTTGTGACCAACCTAGATTAATTGGTGAATTGTTTGGTGTACAGCTAGTTTCTGCCATAGTTTGAAAATACTTAAATAAAGGATAGTTCAATTAAATTGAAACCACTTTGTGTTGCTTGATGTATGCAGTAGCTATTTATAGCCTTTGTGATTGTAATGTGATGGTGATGCTTGAGTTAGCGTAGTGATTGTTTGTTCTGCTTGTTTAACGTTTAGACGATACCGTTGACGAATTTATCGAGGAAGGAGGTTTTGTTGAACCAGAAGATCAGGACCAGTACCACTTTGTTGAGCAAGGCAAGCTACTTCACTGAGCTTGCATTTATATACATCTATTTTTAATCTCAGGAGTTGTTCAAAAGTAGCACTGATTTTGGAAAACCCTTTTTACAAATACATGAAAACTATTTTTGCCACCCTATGTAGAAGTATAAGGTAGTCATTTAAAAACTATAGGATGGGAAAAACAATGTTTCTCAAAACTCCTTTGAAAGTATTTGGAGGAAGGTGAAATGCCGAAAGGTCGGTATTGAGTTGGAGAAGGGTGGTGTTGTTTTAAAAAAAATGCACATTGTGTCCTAGTACTATGACGACCAACCAATACCCTGTGCGACCACATTTACCCCCATATGGGGCGGGGCGTAGTCATATAATTTGCTCGTGTTAGTACTGGATGCCTCAATAACGAGGATAACCTCGTTCCATGAGGGGATGGTCTGAGGACCTACCCCCTGCCCCGGGTCCTCTAAAGCGAAGGACGCCTAAGGGCTGTCATGATTGAATTGGAGTTAGAGGATTTGTAGGGCCATTAAAATTCGCCGGGCAGAACTACGAGTCCTCACACTTAGTTTCTGAGGATTTAAGTGTCGATGGAAAGTGTCGTAGCGGCAGGATCCTATACTAGCATGAGCAAAGGACAGGCTATGGCCGGGAACTCAACTTCGCATACCACTGGTATGGCGGGACGTGGCTGACACGATGAGTGACCGGATGGGTGTGGGAAAAGCGTGCTACCTCTGCAGAGTGTAAAACTATTCAAATAGCCGAGTCCTCGGATATGGACAGTTGGGAGGCTGTCTTAAGGCCATGTGCAAGATTTTATAAAACTTTGAGTTTTGAAAATAAAATGAAGTGGAAAAAGGTTGCATACTTGTACCCATGAGTTGGTACAAGGTCGTGGAGTGAATTGGACCATGATTGAGATATGGTCGGGAGAAGGAGGAGTTTGGCGAAGTAACTAAAACGAGAATTTCTTAAAGGATAGTTCTAAACTTCTTCTCACCTCTTTTCGGTAATAATTTTTGGAGATGTTTTAAATAAATAAAAGTTTTAAGAAATAAAACTAAAACTAGTGCTCACTCAAGTTGGGGTAGTTTGCGAGTACAATCAAATGTACTCATATTGGTTTCGTCCCTGGCTATTGTCTTAGCCAGATTTCCAGGAGCCCTACGTTGAAGAGGAGTTTGGCGACGTCTTTGTGAACTAGGATCTTCATAAGTCAGCTGCCTGTCGGGTGTTGCTAGGATGGATTAGCTCTACTACCGTAGCTTCCGCTGAATAAAGAGGATTGGCCCTTGAAGGCACCTATGTATAATTAGGCCAGTATGGCCATGTTTGTAAGACTTTAAACTCGGTATTGTATGGATGTAAACTTTGCTATTCAGTTCGGATTATGTGCAACGACAGACTGATCATGGGATCGTTGTGTTAAGCATAATCGGGTATTCCGGACGGCTAGTCCGGGGTCCCCACATCACATTTCAATAGAAACAAAAATAGAACGCATGGCATAACAAATCAGTGACTGTGGAACAACAAAAATAGTACAAGGGGAACTAGGTGAAAAACTAAATACAGTTTTGGTATTCATAAGTCGAATCATGACTACATGACAAATAATATTGACAAAGTGGCAAAAAGTCATAGCATTTGGAACAAAAGCGAGTACAAGAGAAACAAAAAAAAAGTTAGTCTTGTGGAACAAACCATAAATAATGATGGGAAAAATGTTACACCAAGTGGAACATAAACTTAGTGCCCGTGAACAATCATAATATTTGAGACCAAGTGGAATAAAATATTAGAGACCATGGAACAAATTGAGAAGTGGGACCAGAATTTTATAGTAGGTGGAACAAACTTTTAGCGCACATGGAAAAAGTCCGGACTTTTGACGAAACAAAACTTTGAACCGGACAGAACATACTTTTAGTGCCCAAAGAACAATAACTTGTACCAGCACGAGGAACAAAAAAAAATGACGGGTGGAAGATCCACAAGATCGTGAGGGCTCAGCGGAACACAATTTGACGTCCATGGAACACATCCACACTATAAGGGGACAAAATTTAGATTAATGAAAAAAAAAATAGAATAATAGAAATCAAACATAAAATAGAAGCATAAGAAAAGAAACTAAGGGAAGAAAAAAAATAAAAGAGCGCATGCAATATGATGAAATTTGGGAAAAGAAAAGAATGTAAGAAACAAAAAAAGAGAGTGTGAAACGAAGAAAGAAATAAAGGTACTAGGTGAATTATAAGATAGAGCGAACGTCGAATGAATAAAACAAACACAGTTTGGAGAGGGGGCTTTTTGGCTCCCGAAGTCTAGTGATCCTGATATTTTATAAAAGTGGTATTTTGAAGTTTCAAAAAAGTTGAAAATAATTTATATGGATACATACTCATGTTATTTACATATTTGCATAGTTTTGCTAGATAAATACGTTGTATTGTAGACTACACAGAATCAAAAAATTGGGACTATGAAAAAAGGCTAAAAACGAACTTATTTTTATTTGGGACATTTATCTTCTTTTTGTGTGTGTGCAGGTCACGTATAAAAAAAAGTAGTTCGTTGTAAATTTGGTCGTGCATAGTACGCATCTATATGTATATGTACTTGTATGCAAATTTTCGGAGACGCAAAAGTAAAGTTTTCAAATATTTATAAAAACGAGATCACTGTGGCTCAGTATAAGTACGAGTGATTTTCGACACAGTTCATATTCTCTCGCTACTGAAAAAAAAAACTGCCGGTCTCCACGCCCAAGCGATTCCACGGTAGAAATCGCTAGGGCGGAACCGAGGAGTTTCCAGGAGCTCCCGAGTTTGGTCCATAGCCAGCTCCATCCGCCTGGAGATCCTGTGAGGCCGAGCCCAAGAAAGGTGGGCTACCAGGGCTCGTCGGGGAGCTCTCCAGGTCCAGTCTTCCAAGGCCGAATGCAGCCCAACCGAAGAAACCTGTTGCGCCCGTATGAGAAGTTCAGAACGCGAGACGACTCCATATGCAGCGCCCTGAGCATAGGCATATCAGACCCGGACAGGAGAGTTAACCACAGTACTTCACAAAGGAATTTTTGTTACTAATCGTCCAGATGAGCCAACAAGCGGCAACCATAATTCAACATGAAAACTTGTCCTTCCACGTAGGAATTTGACCGCCTCGATGTGACCCCTCCATTTTTATCCTGTCAGTAGTAACCTCCCTCACTAATCTGTGCTTAGCAAAGTCGAGTAGGTCAGCGTTGTTCTAGTACTCCAATAAGTCATGCAGAGGCGGGGGACTCGCACCCTCCTTTTCTAAAAAAAAAATTCTGTATATATATTATTAGCCCATGTAAAGTTTTTAGTCAGTCCTTGGGGACAGTATACATCTGAATTCTGATGAGCTGCTTGTCTAGTTATATGTAGTTTTCCTGGAAAAAAAGAAGGTGATGCGATCAATATAGACGCAAATAGGAAGAATAAAAACAAAATGATGATGAAAACCGACGGGGGGACGACATGGCAGTGCAGGCAACAGCCTGATCCCGCCATGGACGGAGCACGAAGCACGCCGGAACGCGACGAAAATCCACTCAAAAGGAAGCGACCAAAACGAACGGGGCGCAGCGAAACTCGGTGCCAGAACTATGCTATCGATTCACGATTGATTGGCGACGTAATTTTATTCCTTTTGGAGGATTTCTATGTCTCCGACTAGTTCGTGGGTGATCTGGGAGAGGATGTAGCTGCTCCTAGTAGCAGTAACCTATCGCGGGTGCGTTCCGATACAACGGTGATCTTCTGTCGTCGGCCGGCCGGGCGGTGTGCGACGGTGGGTACGTACTGCTAGCCGGCCACGGCGAAAGGCTATGTTCGTGTGTCGGCGTACACATCTTTTGTCCTCGAAATTCCTCTGTCGGCTCCGTCCTTGGCCCGAAAACACTCTGCTACAGGCACCTGCAGAGTGGTGTCATGCTCCGTAGTGCAGTGAGATCACTGCCGAAGATATATTCAGAAGAGCAAGTACTCGCAATCAGCTGACAAATGTGGAAGCGGACAATTAGTGTTTTTTGCTTAAAGTGTAGAGATCATGTCAGAGAGCTACATCTGAGGTTATTATGTGTATTCGGGCTGAATCTTCTGCCTTTTAATCATACCAACTTGATCTGCGAGTATATCTGAAGGCTATGAACACATATGTGGGTAGACAGACATGAGTAGACGCTGGAAGTTCAGCTGTAGGTGCACCTCGTTACGTCTATTTGGTATTTTGGCGCACATATATATACGAGGGGCACACATGGCATGTGATGGTGTGTGACTAGCTGCTTGGTTGACGCATGACTGTACCATGATGCAGATTGTCCTCATTCCCCAATTATATGTGCCTGCATTGCTTCAGAATGCATGATCGAGAAGACCAAGTTGAGGCCTGTAAAGAGGGGAAGCTACAAGGACCTGTCACTAGTATACTCGAGTGTCAACCTCCACTGATTTGTGCGTTTTCATCAGTAGGGGTCACCTTCCAATGTCCCCAACTAATAATGAATGTAAGTACTGAACTTAGGAAGTTGAGTAAAGTCGCTCTTGGTGGCAACGAAATATCCTAGAATCAGATGATCTAATCATCCCCTATTGTCATATCCCCTCGCTCTTGAAGGCATCGTCGTGGAACCCGGCCCTCTCCACACCTCGAAGGCCAAGGTTTCTTCGGGTGAAACCCAAACTCCTATGGAGTGGGCGGTGGTGGCGTATGTATACGTCGTTATCTTCTTGAAGGCACCGCCTTGAAGAACTTGGTACTTGGAGGGAGCCCGTGTAGCATAGCTCGCCGCCGAGGTTGGAGGATGCCGGGGTGGCGGCCCCGGATGGTGGTTGTGCGCCGAGGCTGCGGCCTCAGAAGAATTTTGTGGCTTTTTATTTCTTGGGTTTTCTCTTGATCTTCTTTTCCGTTATTCATTTGCCAAAGGGCAGCTTGTACATATTCTACTTAGTACTATTAATCGAAAAGCCAGCAATTGCTGGATCATTCAAAAAAAAAATTGTCATATCAAACCCCTCAAAAAAAGATTACCCCGGACAGATATGTTTGATCTTGCCATTTGCCTTTTCCGCGCTCGCGATTAGATGGAAGTATAATGTTTAGTTCGTGAATCTCGATCCTCAAAAGGTGAAAACAACCGAGGAGCATAACGGTTAGGTGTGCATGCATGTTATTATGTTAGGTGCTAACCTTAGCATAATCCGCAGAGAGGTTAGTTGGCAGTTTATTGTCGAATCGAACGAAAGTCGAAAGAACCAAACAAAACGAACAACGCATGCACGTAGTCGATCGTAGGCTCACACCAGCTCGCTCTTCTCTTTCGTTTTGCTTACGACGCAAGGGCCGGGAGGGAAGATCGGTGAGCGAGAAAACAAAAATTGAAGGAGTTTTCGCGAAGAAAGGAGCCAGAAAACAGAAGGCCCTGGAGGAAAGCTGAGACAGAAAGCGGGTGGTAGATTCTGCTGGTATCGTGTATAGTAGACCCAGCGCAAGGACAATTGCCTGCTGCACTCGTCGTCGAATGATACTATGATTATCCTTTGGCTGGTAGTGTCAGGCTAAGGCTATATATATATATGTGATACTATGATTATAGAAGATTTTTTCATTTTTGTGTAGGTCATAATTTAAAGTATTTCGAACCAAAATTTTACACGTTTGGGAAATAAATCATTTACAACATGCATGTCCTTTTTCAAAATTTCTAAATCTTATAAATATGATTTTTTTAAATTTTACACGTCGGACACCGCTCACACCTGGCACCTACAGACATGCATGCGCTCCAGTGGCGGAGCCAGCATGTAGTGATTGGGTTCAAATGAACCCAATGATCTTTACCTATTCAAGCCTAAACTACTGCATAGTGCCTTATGTCCGATTTTTCAGCTTAAACAACAAATGATTTACTTCTCCCTCAGAGAGTATGATGATTGATACAACATGGCGGCCACAAATAGCTTAAAGCTGATGTCCTCTTTGCACCATAGTAACCCGTGTGTTGTAATGTAAGTAATATAAGCCGGCGTGTTGTAATGTAAGTAATATAACATGCAAGCCCTACTTTATATTTACAACTTTTTAGCTTAGTTGTCATATCACGCGAGTGTATGAAAGTAGATACTCGTACCCCAGTCGATCACCGCCTACAAGTCAAATCAACATATCACTCATCACTACACATAGAATTAATGGCAATAGCGCACATTGTCATTGTGGTTCGGTGGCGGTGGCCGTGATGATTGCCAGTTCACCTTATGTTGGTCGTGTCCTAGTCGGAGAAGCCAGCCAGCTAGCATTTTGGTTTCTTCCAATTTCTCACCTTGCATTACAGATATTCTAGTACAATCGAAGAATAAGAATAACAAGGCGCAAAGATCGGTTCCTAGCTAGCTACCTTGACATGCAATCATGTAGCAAATGAAACCAGCTGCGGATATATATAGAAGCTTTCGTTCCGGAAACAATGAATGTTAGTACACACATATAACCTTGATCATGCAATAATTTGAGGTAGATAAAGCATGATAAAGCCTAAAATGCATGAGTACATCACAAAACTGTTCTCCACAAAAGTTAGCATGATCAGTTCCGATAAATTAATCATCATAACTTTGCGGTGTGTCTATCATGATATATCTTGTTTGCTTTCATCTAGTAATGTTTCAACAGAAAAGGGGAGACACCATATAATCATGCCTAATGGATGCAGAATGCATGAGCAATCCCGTTCTACATTGGTTTAAACAAGTGAAGTATCTCACATGACTAATGTATGCTACAAGGTACGATGCAAGCGAGTAGAAAAGAGTGACGAACCGATAGAAATCAAAATGGGAACTTTGTTGTGGTTGGAAGTTATTGCAAGTTCCATATAAGAAAGGCACATGGAGGGCGTTCGAGAGAATATCCAGTGATACAAGCTGCTAGGTGATACAATGCATTTTAAAGAACATGGGCCGTTGGATCATGTACGTGGGGATATGATTAGTCCACTTACCCCTTCACAGCCCACTCATGGTCGTTTTGCGCTTGGACCCTTGAAAGAACCTCCGTATTCACAAGACCAGCTCATCTGTCCCATCGTTTTTTTTCCAGTACCGCATCTTCTCTCTGTTCTCTCTTGTTTGAGTCCCAGATTTAAAATCCCCTGTTGCATGCACAAGACCAGCTCATCCGCATCATTTTTTAATATGTAGCGAACACTGGAACTAAACGAATAGGCGGCTTGAAATCCTATGTTTAACTTGGTTTCTTAACGAAAAACAACAGATTTTAATGTACTCGGTACTTCTTTTAAAACAAGCGGAACATCATGAACACTAACATACTTTTACAATAATTATTAATCTCTTCGAGTACATCAGAACATCAACGACATAAGCTGTTCGCAAAGCACATGTTGCTTGTAAGTTCAGAATAACTAAATATTATACTACACTAAGTATGTACCATCTTGTTCCACCGCCATCCACATCCAAGCACAACAACAAACCTACATGACAAAAGCAAGAATAAGAAACAATCATATATTCGAAACAAACCACCATAATCAGCGAAATAAGAAAATTACAAGCCATCTATTTTATAGTTCCAAGTTAATGGTTTAAATTAAAAGCATCTTTTCATAAAGTTCAATAAGTAGCCTAATCTGTACAATCAGCATGTGAACTATATACACAATTGATCAGTTATTTGTCTACTTAATGAATAGCTAGAGGCCCTGGTCCTTGACTTAAAGAAAAAACTGAACTATGCAAATAACCCAGAAATTCCTATCTCACTCTGGTTATCCCAGCAAATTCAATGTACTATAATTGATCAGCGTAGCAAAGGATGTGCTATCCTCACTCTGGTTATCAGAATCGCAAATTCCTATCAAACTCTGGTTTGTGATGCCTTCAAGGATCGTGCCAGAACACAGCTTCAGAAAACATATTAAACAGTGGCATTATTATGTTCGGATCATGGTAAAAACAATGCCAAGGGATGAACTAATCAAATTGACTATCCCCTTTTCAAGATTCCAAAAGGAAGATATCAATCAGTGGCATGCATCCGTCATTTTCAAACACATCTAATAGTATTGACCAAAAAAATTGCAAGTGCGAAGAGGCCCCTTCTATCACCTCGAGTCTCCTTATGTACTACTTATAGCCAATTTGCAATTAATTTCCTTGGGAATGGCTTAGAATAGCTTTTCCATATTGAGAAATTATGTCAAGTGGCATTCCATCATAGAAGCCGCTGACAACAACACAAATGACAACAATTTGTTCTTCAGTTGGAAGTGGTTCATATTGTGGTTGTTTGGGCACTTCTGTAAGCCTTACACCTCCAACCGCTTGGCCATCTCTGCTACATACTCTTATTATGGAAAATAAACTGAGTGAAGAGCGGGTATTCTTATTTCTGCAGTACGGGTATAACCACAACTGTTCGGGGGGTTCCATAGTTTTCTTGGAAAAATTCTTTTGATGTAAGTGGAAGGATCTTAGGATTTTATTTACTACAAATTGCGCTCCTTACAAAAGTTGGAATAGGAATAAAAAAGTATAGCATTCATTCTGATCTAATTCTCACTTGTGCTAGCTCAGCTGGTTAGAACAAAACAAGCAACAAATGGTGCATCTAGCACGAAATCCATCACGCGTTAGCGCATCCGTGTTCTTGCTGGATAGCATTTTTTTTGGTTGTTTCAATGGGAAGAGAAAGGACCATTGCCCTTGACCTTCAGTTGTTCGAATCCACATCTAGGCGTCTTATTTTGGTATGCCGCTCCGCAAGCAAGGAGCGCCGCGAGGAGAGCGACTACACTACCAACACAAAACTTTACTACTAAAGCATTTTTACAAAACAAATACAACGTCGATCAGTATACATACATAGTAATAAAAAATATACGCAACGTCTATATTTTTTAAAAATACTACTTTTACGAAAATTTAAAATTATTATCCTCAAATTCTAATTTCAGCAGTATTGCACCGTCGTTAGTGGGACGAACAAAAAGTAGAAGTGGTCCGACCCCGTCAGGTTTAGGGGACTAATCTTTCATGGTAAGTACTTATCGTCTGACTATTGGATGATAAGTACTAATCGTACTTGCGCAAGATTACTACGTATCATCCCATAGCCGGACGATTATTCCTCTAAACCTAACGATTAGGGCTTATTGTGCAGCGTTTGCATGATTTCTACCTTTCGTTCGTCCCACTGGCGATGGTGCAATACTTCTAAAATTAGATTAGGGTGATATAAGGGGAGCATCATGTGAACCATTTGTTTAGCAGTGAGTAGAGTATATATACTAGGGCGCGTCGAGAGAACCATCTCGAAGAAACTCGGCAAAATGACCACGTAACGTCGCGAGAAGGGGTGCTCTCTTATCTTTCTATTTCTTTCTGCTAGCCTACTTCCAAAGGGTGGGAAGAATCTTGTTCACTACAACAACGAATCTGCTCTTTGTTTCGGGATAATACTAGTGAAATTTATTTTAAAATAATATTTAAAAAATCAAATGTGCACACATCGAAACGAAAGGACAAACTTCAACATAATAGTAGTTGACTCAAAACTTGTTGCCGATAAATGAGCTACTGTTCAATTTAGTTACTCAGATTGCATATCGTGTTTTGATTTCAAATGTTTGTGCTGGAGAATTCACATTGGTAGCCAAAGATGACCTTTTTTTTTGGATCTCCACCTCTTTTGAAGTGACAATTCATACGGGTCACTCTTAAATTTTTTGGCCTCGAATATCCTATGCTCATGGAAATATTCATGGATTCTCTTCCAAGATACGTGTCCTTTTTGCTCGCCCCCATTATCGCATCTTGTCCAACTTTCCCTCCGTTCCAAATTAGATGATTTTCATTTATCCACATGCGGATGTATCTATACTTTCTCGCAAAGCATTTTGTCCTCAATCACTGCGTACGAGGCACTCCTCTCGATTTGTTGCCTCTTTTGAGACCGGGCTTGTTGAGTTGGCTCATCGGCGAACAATGTCTCATCCTGATGTGGACGCCCTCTTGGGGTTGGATCTCTTGGCCGTCGTCATGCTCAGTCCATAGGGCGCCCTCATCGATGATGCCCGCCAAGAAACCCTCCCATAATCCCCACCATTGTAATGTTCCTAGTAGTACATCGGGTCGTTAAGTGTCGGTCCTGACATTTTGTTGAGCAGGTTGCGCATGTTGGGGATGTTGCCGGAGGGATGACCCGCAACGATTTTCTTTGCGTCACGCCGGCCAGAGGGAACCACGTTGAGATCGAGCGTAGGCACGGCGGGAAAGACAATCGGCTTGGAATCGCCGATTTTCGGCGAGATGGAGAAGCGGGACCCTACTACTGGGCCGGGGCCGTGTCCGGACATATAGCCACACGGTTAAGAGTGCAAGTGGATGTAGGGAATACCACGGTGCCCGTCTCGCGAGAACTTGCATGTGGCAAGATGGTTAGGAGTGTGGTTATATCCCCAGCCCATCAGAGTTCAAATACTAGATTTGGCATTGGTATTTCTCATTTAGCCGGAATATTCTTCAGTGGGAGGCGACGTTCCCGTCGACAGCGAGGCGCTTGTGGTGATTTCGCCAATCTAAAGACCCGACCGTCAGCGCAGTCTTTCGGAGGTGCTCATAGGGGTAGGATGTGCATGCGTGCGTTCATAGGGATGAGTGTGTGTGTGCATGTGTATACGAGTATCTGCGTTGTACTGTGTTTCAAAAAAAACGTCTCGCAAAATACTGATGAGCAGGCTAGCGGCAACGAGTATTATTTTTGTGGGACTAAGTGGGCATCTTGTTGACCCACTTCTTAGCCCGTATATCCTGCAACGTTAGCAGCACAAGCATACGACGACGAACAGGCCCTAGTGCTGCTGGTGTTTGCCGCTAGCACTAGAGATCAGCGTGACGCTGATTGTTTGCTACGTGCGCAAGCCGTTTGAAAGGAATCGATCGATTTTGTGTGAGCTAGCTTTGTACACACCTTCGATCGATTTTGTGTGCGCAAGCTAGCTTTCTTCCTTTTGGCGAAATCCCGTTAGCTGGCTAGCTTCGTCGTGCTCACCGGAAGTTGAACATTATGTGGGCACATGCGGGCACCGCATGAGTGCCGTCAGTGCTTAGCGGACTGCCGCGACATCCCATGTAATTTACGTGGGTTTATTTGGCCCGTACGTGGGCGCCTGTATCGTCTCCCACTTACTGCGTGAGATACAGCAATTAGATCACCGTTAAGATTCAGAGATGCAACTATCTGGTCGTTGGAGGGGACAAGGTGTTTGATTAAAGTGGAAATGTCAGCTCAGCTAGGTTTATGTACTACAAGTGCATGCAGTTTCTGCTACGAAATCGGCTGCTCTTTAATTCTTCCACTTGAAGAGCAGGTAGACATATACCCCTACCGTTCCACAATGTAAAATGTTTTAGATGTTACATATGCATGCCTAGATTCATACTAAAAAGAATGTACACATACATTTAAACGTGTCTACATACATGTGTGTGCATATAAATGTGGAAAAAGGTTAAAACATCTTATATTGTGGAACAGAGCCAGAGACGGATAAAGTTTAGTTCGTGATGCGCAGCTTGTTATTTCTACCCAGCGTATAGAGTGTGCACATGGCAGGTGTGAGCCTTATTGTTGGTTGAAGCATGACTATACCATGATTTCGGTTGTCCTCGTTGGTCAATTATATATGGATCGATTTCAGAATGATTGATCGAAAAACCCAAATTATAGGCCCGGTATACAGGGGGAAGTTACAAGGATGGCGTGTTCTATTGGAGTGTCAACCCCTCTCCTGATCTGTGCGCTTTAATTATCAACCGCTGGCCACCGTACCGTCCTATATATGTGCCCAAGATGACAACGGCTGATTTCTCTGAAAAAGGATGTTTAACTTCAGATTTTGTGCTGCGAGGAACAAATTCCCTAAACCCGATTATTAATGTACCATAACTCCATAATGCTAAACAACTCGAGTCGATCCAAATTATGTGTCCTTTTCGGTAGCCACAGAAAAGTATATTATGTGACCATAATGTATACCTACGGTATAGGTATGGTGTAGTACACTAACTTATATGGTATCCTTCTGTATTGCCATCGAAGGGGTTTTTCCTACCCTATATAATATGCAACCGGATCCCTGATCAGGGTACCGCTGATATAATCGACCATGCCATTAACCTTTTCAAGTGCTTGAATAGATGGAGGAACTGACCATCCATTTTTGTGAAAATCTCGATTCCGAAAACGACAAAAAAAAAAATTTAGCTACGCACGCATGCATGTAAGCTGAACTTCCACATATACCAGTTCAGTTATTTAGTCCAATCGAACCCCAACAAAAGGAACAACTGATTAATGCACGCATAAGCACAAACGACATCGATCGGATCTACTCACCTCGCGCTTGTTTTATTTTGCTTACAACGCAAGGCCAAGATCGACGACATGGGAGTTTTCGGTTACCCGGTCGATATCATGCTCCATGCGTCATCCACTGCTGAAGAAAAAGAATGAAAGAGCTTTCGAGAAAAAGGGCAGCCGGAGAAAGTAGATTCTGCTATCATTCACCAGCATCAGCATGCATGCATAGTATCTCCCAACCAAACAACAGTTGCCTGCTCTTGTCGTCGAACCGTGGTTCTGTCAGGCCGGCCATCGAGAACTATCATGGCACCGGGCCACCGGTGGTTGCTACGTGCATATCCCACGTTGATACTGTCGACACTAGAGGTGGCCGGCAAATTTTTTTTTTTGGCGTAGCTCAACAAATGATGAAATCTCAAAGTTCTATTACCTCCTATCCTAAAAAAGTGTCGTGGGCTGTAACATAAAGTTGTACGTGGCTAGTTCATTTACTACGACATTTAAACTGGATCGGAGGGAGTATTTAGTTTAATGCATGTTGTGTATAATAAGTGAGAGTGAGACTAACCTTAATCTCACATTACTCGTTGGTAGAGAGTTGATTTAGATTATACAATTAACTCTTCTACTCTCATTAATTGAGTGGGCAGTTCCCACACACTCCTCTTTCAATGGCCACGCCTAGCTTCGCTGCACGCACGCACGTTGCGCTTCGCGAATCGAGAAACAAGTAAGAGTTTGTTTTTACTAGTGTGTAGCGTGGCACTTGTATTTTCTACCTCTCCAGGCTATAGACATAGAACAGGCGGATCCAGAACAAATACTGGATACCACTCTCCGTGTCTCTCCATTGTGTAGTTCATTTTGGTTGTGCTGACTTCAGCCTTATCCATCCTTGCGACCGCGTGCACGGCCTTCCGGCAGAGCAGGCATCCGAAATCCCGTCCCTTAAAATTCTGCACCAGAAAAGAGCCGATAATATTTTTGGGGAGCGTCTCGCCGTGAGTCCTCGCTTTCTGTCGACTTCACTACGCATGTTGGTCTGAATCATTGTAACCGCCATGACCAATTGTGGTGGGATCTTCCCGATCAACACGTATGTATTGATTCTGTATGTTTGTCATAGTATTTGGCCCAATGCTAAATTTATCTTTATGATATGTGGCTAAATCTACTTATTCGGGGATGTTTCGTTTGGTTACTAAATATTTCTAACAATTTTATCGATATTCCTTCCAGGCCTCCGAACGGGTTTGTTCCCTGGCCAAACGGCAAGAAGCCGTGCACAAATTAAGCTGTAGCACCTGAAAATCAAGGTCGGCTCAGCGTCGGTGCGTTCACGACACGATGGAAGGAGATGACAAGCTACGACGAATGCCCGACACTTGTCCCGACTCCTCCTTGTCGGAAACTGTGGTGCCTGAACCTCTGAGTCTGTGGGTGCCAGTTAACACTCTACGCAACGGCTCACCGGAGACGACGGCTACTGGTGTCGATGCACACCGACATGCCATCGGTCGACGGTTTGGCATGGGCAGCGACGGGGAAGAAAAGAAGGTTCTGCCAGGCCTGTACCGGAGATTACAAACAGTACCTTGATCGGCTGATCGCCCTGTCCTATCAGTCTGGGCGCTCAGATTTCCAGTCGGACTGCTCCTAGTTAATGCGGCTATGCATTTGGCCCCACTTGCCAGAACTTCAGTAACGGTAGTAAGTCAAAGTGAGAGATTGGTAGAGAGCAATGATCACCTAATCATTGGTCATTGCTTGCAGTCGCTAAAAAAGTAGACTCGGTGCCTGCACCAAGAATGAGCACGCGTGTGTACAAGTAACAGTACCGCGCTGCATGTACGCACTCTCAGCGTCATAATCGATCACCGTCAGTTTTTTTTTTTTTGCCGGCCGGTAGCACTGGTAGCAGTCCCAAGCTACCTACTGTACTTCGTTGTCGATCCGGGTAGGTAGGTGAGCCCGGCAGGTAAGTGTCCGAAACGTATGCGCGCCGTGCAGGCACTGGATCTCGTCTACTTCGTTGTCGATCCGGGTAGGTAGGTGCACACGGTCATGCCCAACGCGGCTGATTCGTCAAATACTTGTGCCGCAGGCATTGCATTATTGTTGCTTAGTATATGATGTCGTTCGTGCAACGGCCTGCCTTAAGTTCATGGGCGCTTGCTTCTGCGATCATTGATCCGCCGGTGCCTTTGCACACAGGACAGGCGGAGCGGGTGATGATCACCTACTTCTTCTGTTTCCAATCGGAATACCGTACGTACCAGTGCAGGCATGCGGCTTAATTATACACCATATATATGCACTAGTATAAATACTTAAAGACAATGAATGGGATGTGTCCTCTCCTGGTGATTACATTGCATGAGCGTACACGTACCCAAGGGTCGCAATTTTTTTTTTGCGACTTAATAGGGCTATATTGATTAAACGACAGGATTACAATCACTCCGAAGAGTATCTTCGAGAAAACTTGGGTTATAATTAATCCACGAGCATCTCCTCCTATATATCAACACTAGCTTGCTTAACACACACGTGAGCTGCGGCTTTCCCAATAAAAGAAATGCTACAGCTAGCTAGAAAAAGCTCCTCTAATCTCTTGACAAATCGACATAATGTTGTGACCATCATCGTTGCATGGCTTGACAACTTCCTCGGCAGGCATCACTTTGAATAATCACCCTGGTGTAGACCTGAGCACACCGCTGCTCACGTACGCGCATGCATATACAGTACTACATGGGTACTGTTGATTTGAGTACCCACGCGAGCGGGCTTGCGTTTGCAGCACCTGGTCGATCCTGGAGGAATTTAATACAGTCGCACACCGTGTCTAAGTCCGCGATGGAGTACGTACTGATCGGAGGCAGAGCACACTACGTCGACCGCTGCCCTTTCCGCACGCATCGTACGGCGATAAGGGAACAGAACAAACGCCCCCTCCAGGCGCTGCTGCCCTGCACTGCACCCCGCAGGCAGGTCGGCATGCACGTACGCTCACTCCCCGGCGCCTGTGTTTTCGTCCCCACCAGGCCACCCAAATACCATATCGCGTTACTCGGTCATCCATCGCCACTGACGAAAGTGGCGATCGATACACCCCTGCTTCACTGACTCTAACTGCTACTCACACTACCTAGGAGCATGTACCGGAGCCAAACGGTGAAACATGTTTCTTCTGTACGTAAGCCTTTATTTTTATATTACAGTGCATGGTTACCACTGCACTCCTTACCAGACAATTCATTTTATTTTATATTACAGTGACCATGCAACTATTGTGTTTATACAGTCAACAAAACAAACAATTCAATGCTCGCATGGTTTAACATGTCAAACCATCTTGATACATTTTTGTAACCCATTGAAGGAGGCCTTACTGTACCATCTAACCATCTTTAGCTAAAAAAATGAAATAAATTTCAAAATTTTGTCACTCTATCAAACCAATTCATTTGATTAAGCTAAACTAAAAGGACTCGGACGGTATTTGGGTGTCTCGAGTTTATACCTCTAAAATAGGCCGTAGAGACAGAGATATGTTTGATTCTAGTTGGTTACTCGGCCACAAAACAAAATACCACGACCGATCTAAACATTTGGGCCCAAGAGTAATTAATTTAAATATATTTATACTAAACTTTTATATTTATTTGTGACTTGATTTAGTCGTACTATGACAAATATTTTTTTCTATCTATTAATATTCATAGGTAACCACGTTTCGATGTTGCCAATATTAATTATATCTTTATTTATTATACAATTGCAATATATATCAATAAAAAATGTGTTTTGAGAAATTTAAAATCGATGTCATAAAAATATTGTTCTTAATATTTTTGATAATGATATCATTTGCATAGTGTATATGTATATATTTTTATCTATTTATGTGGGTGTGTGTGGTCGAGACAAATTTAATGTCATTTATCATGGTACACTCTATAAATAAATAAATATATTATTGGTTGTTTCTGGTGTAATATTTGATAAGCTCATTTACGTAAACTTCTAGATTGAAATTCAAACATCGTAATGCGTATTTGCAAGTTTCGTTGCTAACAGGTTAAAAATATACATATGCTTTCTACTTGGTAATGAAATAGTATCAATCATAAGAAAATAGTATTAATCATAGTAATCACTGCATAATCTTATATGCTCGTTTGCAATGTGTTTGACACCATTTGTTGTATGCAACGATCTATTTTCTAAATAAAAGGTGAATCACAAAATTAAACATTAAAATCTTGTTAACATAGATTTGAGTACAGTAAGTAGAACATGCTCGTGAGAGAGAATAACAATATAACTAAAAACTCGTGTTCACGATCAGATTAGTTTGTTTCTAAGTGGTACACGAAACACGATGTTGGTCCATTATATCAAATTGCTCCTGCAAACTGATATTTTTTCAGATATTTAAAATTTGTGTACTTATATGGTTCAATATCGGACGCCCTTTTATTCTGAGGTCTAAGGCGGTCAGCCTGTTTGCCGGGTTTATGGGTTGGCCATGTTGCATCATCAGGACGGAGCTAGGGGCACGCTGAGCCATGGCTGTCCCCATGGTGATTTTTTTTTCTGAACACCCAGTTAAAAACAGTATTTGCCGTGAAACCCTCGATGGGGTGCTCCTCTCTTTATATATGCATACGGTACAAAACTTACACGCCAACGCAAACAAGGATCACAACCGATCCGGCCTGGATACATACAAACCGTATAAACAGAATATTATCTCTAACACCCCCCTCAATCTAAACCGTCGTGTACAAGGTTAAGATTGGAACGAAATCTATGGAGTGTGAGCTGGGTTGCAGGTTTAGTGAACACGTCTGCAACCTGATCCTCGGAAGCGATGAACCGAACGGTGAGAGCTCCCAAAGCCACCTTCTCGCGGACGAAATGAAAGTCGATCTCTATGTGTTTGGTGCGAGCATGGAACACAGGATTGGCGGACAAGTATGTAGCGCCAAGATTATCGCACCACAAGATAGGCGGTCGGGACTGATGAACACCAAGTTCTTTGAGAACGGACTGAATCCAAATAGCTTCAGCCGTACCATTCGCCAGCGTCTTATACTCAGCCTCAGTACTGGACCGAGACACCGTAGGCTGTTTGCGAGAGCTCCAGGAGATCAAGTTGCCGCCGAGAAACACAACAAACCCGCCCGTAGAGCGGCGGTCATGGGGACAGCCCGCCCAATCAGCATCAGTGTAGATATCTAACACGGTGGAGAATGAAGGCCGGATATGTAAGCCGGTGGAGACAGTACCCTTGATATAGCGCAAAATCCTCTTGACAGCCTCGTAATGAACAGTCGTAGGCTGAGACAAGAACTGACAGACTTTGTTCACAGCAAATGACAAGTCCGGTCGTGTGAGAGTGAGGTACCGCAGACCGCCGACAAGACTCCTGTAGCGAAAAGCATCATCTGAACTGAGCGGGACACCAACTTCACGAGAGAGCTTGTCCGTGGAGGACATGGGGGTGTGAACAGCTTTACATTGCTCCATGTTTGCGCGATGTAACAAATCCAACGCATACTTGTGTTGGGTGAGAACCATACCCTTAGGACTATAACTAGCCTCAATGCCTAAAAAATACTCCAAGCGCCCCAAATCCTTGATAGGAAACGTGGCCGACAGAGTTTGAATCACACGATCGATAGCAGAAACAGATGAACCAGCCAGAATACTATCATCAACGTACACAACCATGTAGACCTGAACTCCATGCTGATCAAAGATGAAAAGTGACGTGTCGGCCTTGCTGGCAGCAAATCCAAGCTGAAGGAGGCGATCACTGAGACGGGCGTACCAAGCACGGGGTGACTGTTTAAGACCATAAAGAGCCCGTTGGAGTTTGCACACATGATGTGGATAACGAGAATCCTCAAAACCAGGAGGCTGCTGCATGTAAACAGCTTCCTCAAGAAATCCATGAAGAAAGGCATTGCTGACATCAATCTGACGAAGACACCAGCCACGAGAAATAGCAAGTGAGAGCACAAGGCAAATAGTGACAGGTTTAACCACCAGACTGAAAATGTCATGATAATCAATACCCTGCAGTTGAGTGAAACCACGAGCAACCAAGCGAGCCTTGTGTTTGTCCACCGAACCATCAGGGCGAAACTTAGTTTTGAATATCCACTTGCTGCCAACAATATTTGTTCCTGGAGGCCTAGGTACCCATTTCCAGGTCTGAGTGTTGATGAGGGCATCATATTCTGCTTCCATAGCTGTCCGCCAGGCAGGTTCCGAAAGCGCAGTGCGATAAGTGGCCGGTTCTGCAAGAAACGCACCACGTCGATAGGGATTGTAGCGAACTGTACCATCCTTGAAATCCCTCGGACGAGAAATCCCGTGATGACTCCGAGTGCCGATGGTGTGCAGCGGAGGCCGAGCAGGAGGTCGCACGGGCAGCTGACGAGAAGCTGCAGAAGGCGCAGACGATGATGGCACGTCGGAGGACGCGGAGGGACTGCTAGCAGGCCCATCAGGCGACCCAGCAGGCGGCCCATCTTGTGGAGCAGTGGCACACTCGTGATCGGGAGCGACAGCACGCTCGGGAGCGGCAGATGGGGGAGGCCCAGGAGATGGCGGCCCAGCTGTGGTGGACGGGCCCGAGCGAGAGGAGCTGGGCTGGCTGGCGCGCCCAGCGTTGTCTCCTGGCACAGACGACGAAGCATGCACATGCACGTCGATCTCAGTATCGATCGGAGCCTGGACATCGATCGGATCCTGCACAAACACAGCAGAGGAAATACTAGGAGGATCAACTGGCAACAGGGAAATGTCATAATTGCGCATGTTAGTATTCTGAATAGCTGGTTCGTGCAAAGGAAAAGTGACAGCATGTAACTTGGAAACATCCACGGTGACACCGGGCGTAGAAAAAGGGAAAACGTTCTCCACGGTGACATCACGAGAAATATATATGCGACCGGTGCTGCGATCAAGGCACTTGTACCCTTTGTGCATGGGGCTATACCCTAGAAACACATACATTTTGGATCAAAACTCTAACTTGCGTGAGTTATACTTACGCAGACTTGGCCAACAAGCGCAGCCAAACGTACGAAGGAAAGAATAATCAGGAGTCATCTGAAGGAGACGAGACAAAGGTGTGGTGTTGTCAAGCACGGGTGAAGGCATCCTATTGATGAGACAGCAAGTGGTAAGGAAAGCCTCATCTCAATAACGAAGTGGGATAGAAGAATGAGCGAGCAGGGCTCACCCTATTTCGACAAGATGTCGATGCTTGCGTTCGGCAATACCATTTTGTTGAGACGTGTGTGGGTAAGAAACACGATGAGAAATTCCCGTGCGCTGAAAATGAGTATGAAGGCGATGATATTCACCACCCCAATCGGACTGGACAGCACGGATTTTTGTGTTTAAGAGACGCTCAACGTGATTCTGAAAAATATAAAAGATACCCTCAACATCCGATTTGTGTTTAATTAAATATATCCAACAATGGCGACTATAATCATCAACAAAACTAACATAATACTTAAAACCCCCAGAAGAAGGTAAAGCAGGCCCCTAGACATCTGTGTGAACAAGCTCAAGAGGAAAACGAGAAACACGAGATGAATGATTATAAGGTAATTGATGACTTTTGGCGCGTTGACACGCATCACACATAGACGACTCAAAATTTGAAGAACAAGGTAAATTGTTGGCCCTAACAATGTTTTGAACTACTTTATTGGACGGATGAGTGCCACTGAGACGACGTAATCTTGACCCCGAAAGATGCGTGCCTCGCATGAGAGGATGCTCGATCAAACGGAAGGGGGTAAAAACCACCTTGACTTCTACCTTGTAGGATGATGTTCCTCGTGACCTTGTCCTTGACAAAGAAAAAATGCTTATGAAACTCGATGAATATATCATTGTCAGAAACAAGACGATAGACTGAAAGCAAATTTTTGCTAATATCGGGAACGTGCAGGATATTTCTTAAGGGAATGGATTTGGAAGAACCAGCAATATTAGAATGACCAACATGGGCAATAGACAAACCTGTGCCGTTGGCAACCTGGACTTGATCCTTGCCGTGGTAGCGCTCGTGAATGTTCATACGTTCCATGTCGTTGGTGTAGTGGTCGGTAGCCCCGGAGTCCATGATCCACGGATGCTCATCGTGGAAAGAGGAGGAAGCCGAGTTGAAGGAGGAGGAAACCGAGTTCCCCGAGCGCTGATCATCTGCTTGGTACGCGTGATTGAAACGATTGCGGCAGCTGAGAGCGTCATGCCCCCAATTCTTGCACACTTGACATAGGGGACGGAAGCGACCACGTCCTCCGTTTCTGCCTCCCCTGTTACCGCCACCATACCCGTTGCCACCGCCACCATTGCGGCCACCACGGTTTCCTTGCTGCCCACCACCGCCGTAGCCACCACCGCCGCCATAGTGGTTTCCGCCACCACCCGACGACTGCTGCTGATGTCCGTCGCGACCACCAAAGTTGGCCGAGGAGATGAAGTCGCTGGCTTGAGAGTTCTGCTCCTGGATGGCCTCGCACGTGAGCAGCATGGAGTAGAAGTCAGGGACAGCAACGGTCTGGCCGGTGTTGTTGAGGACATCAAGCGATGACTACAGTCCCTCGAACTGCGAGCCGAGACTGACCACCATGTAGTCGACCAGCTCATCGTCGCTGATGGGGTTGCCGACCATGGACAGAGCATCGGCGAACCCTTTCATCTTGTTGAAGAAATCAGTGGCGGTCATGTACTTCTTCTTCGTCGTCGTCAGCTGGCGACGGAGGTTGCGGATGCCAGCCGTATTCTGGGCGGAGAACATGGAGGTGACGGTGTTCCAGACGGCGGCGGAAGTAGTCCGGCCAACCATCTGTCCGAGGATTTCCTCGCTCATCGATCCAACGAGGATGCTCATGACCCTCTGATCGGTGTACCACCAGATCGCAAAGGAGGGATTGGGCTGCGTCACGGTGGCCGCACCCTCACCGATGGTGATCGTCTGCGACGGAGCTCGGCATGATCCGTCTTGAAAGCCGAGCCATCCTTGGCCAGCGATGTTGGGGATGACCTGAGTCCTCCACAATAGGTAGTTCGTGCGATTGAGCTGCACAGTGATGGTGTTTGAGTAGGTTGTGGGAGCGGAGGTGGGAAGAGAGGAGGTGATGGTGCCGGCGGAGAGCTGAGCGGAGAGAGAGGAAGCGGCGGCGCCGGCGGCCGAGGAGAACTGCCACGCGGAAGAACTCATCGCGTGCGGAAACCCTGGATCGAGAACGACGCTCTGATACCAAGTTAAAAACAGTATTTGCCGTGAAACCCTCGATGGGGTGCTCCTCTCTTTATATATGCATACGGTACAAAACTTACACGCCAAGGCAAACAAGGATCACAACCTATCCGGCCTGGATACATACAAACCGTATAAACAGAATATTATCTCTAACACACCCTTGTATAAAATATGGATTTGGTGCCTAAATTTGTCAAATTTTGCCTGTATGGCCCCCTTCAAACTATACAATGTTCAGTTGGCCCCTTTGTCTAACTTTCCGCATCATGCATTTCTCCATCGGGTTTATTTTGGTGTTCCTTTATTTTGCCTATAATATGGTCTCGCTTCAGTGTCTAGGTCAATTTATTCGGCCGTGCATGCATGCGCGCGTGCTTATTCCGGGCGTTGAGCTGTGCCCTTCAGTTCCGACCTAATTAAATTCGAGGTGTACTAATTCGCCGGATAACCACTGCTCTCCAGAGCATCGCCTGCTAGCATCAGACCCATGTTTTATGGAAACGGATTCAACTCTCTCCAATTGCGTGTTAACTCGAACTCTAAGCACACTTCTAACCAACTGAAGAAAAATATATAACACCAGTTTGCGTGCATGCATCACTCGTGCATGTTCTTGTTGAGTTGTTGTTGTTGTTGTTCTACAGTACACCACGCTGCATTAAACTTTGCCTTTTCCTCTCCTCTCTAACAACTCTCCCCGATTGCGATTAACATATACACGAACCACAAACGTCCAAGGAATGAGAACAAAACCATCAAGCGCACACCGAGCTTACAACCACCGCCCATCATGGCATCATCTTCCTAGCTAATTAAAACCAGCACCGATGGCGATGACCAACCCCCTCCTCCTGGGAACGTTTAGGGGCTGCTTGGCATCAAAGTATTTTTAAAGTATTCAACCATTACGATAATTTTAAAAATACTACAATATTACATATTTTGATATTTTGAATGCAGTGAATTTTGTGATTTTAAAATTGAAGTATTGTCCAAAATCAATTTTTTTTTGCTATATTGAAAATTTAGCCCCGATCTTTTTTTTCTTCCAAAATGAAGTATTTTTTGCCTCGCGGTTAAATACTTTGATTTCCAATACTACGCTAATAAAAATAATCAAGCTACTACATTATTCCCTCCGCCCCTAAAAGATTGTACTTCCAAATTTTTTGAAGGTCAAGCTTTTCTATATTTGACTGTGTTTATATTTAAAAAAAACACTATCAAATTAGTAGCATTAGATACATGATAAAATAGGTTTTCATCATATACCTATTTGGTTTCACAAATATTGATAAATTTCTATACAAACTTAGTCAACTTTGAAATAATTTGACTCTCCAAAAAATTTAGAAGCACACTTACAAGGACTGATGAAATAGTAGTTAATCCCTGGCCACCGTGTCAAAGAGGAAGACGAAGACGAAGGCGTACGCTACGCAGAGTCGCGAGAAGAGCAGTGAGAGTGTGGAGGAGGACGGATCAGTCCAAAAGACTCCACCTAGCAAGCTCCTCCATGTAGCTGTATCCACCAGCACCACCACGTCCACACCTCCTCCCTCTCTCCTTCCTCTCACTCTCTCTGTACCCACTTTCTCTCTCTACTCACTCCAAGATCTGTCACGCACACGGAGAATTCTGCTTGCTTCTCCCGTGAGGATGCCGTCTTTACGGCGGCTGCTGATTCTTCTACTGCCGATCCTGCTCGCCTCCTCCTCCTCTCTCGCCGCCGCCGGGGACACCGCGAGGCGGCAGCTGCACCAGCCCTTCGTCCCGGACCAGTCCACCGCGCCGCCGTCCCAGACCCCGCCGGCGCCCGCGCCGCCCTTCTTCCCCACGCTGCAGGGGCCGCCGCCGGGCCCGCCCACCTCGCCGGAGCAGCCGACCTACCCGGCCCTCGTCATCCCCAACAACCCCTCCGCCTCCGGGAGCGTCTCCGCGTCGCCCGCGGAGGGCGACGGCGGGGCCGGCGCGCGCAAGCCTTCGTCCAAGAGCTCCTCCAAGCTCGTCCCGGCCATCCTGCTGCCGCTGCTCACCGTCGCCGTGCTCGGCCTCTCCATCGGCTTCTTCTTCAAGCACCGCCGGAGCAATGCGGGCCGCGGGGTCGGCGGCGGCTGCGTCGGCGGCGAGAGCAAGTTCCTGCACCCGGAAAGGGCCAGCCTTTTCGCGCGCGACGAGTTCGGCGGGAGCGGCCGCGGCGGCAGGGGCGCGCCGGCTGCGTCAGCGACATCCGCGCCGACGGCGTCCTCGGCCGAGTTCCTCTACGTAGGGACGCTGGCCGGCAGGGACGACGGGAAGAGCAGCGACACCACGTCGTCCGGGGACGAGGCGTCGCGGAGCTCGGGCGGCTCCCCGGAGCTCCGCCCGCTGCCGCCGCTCGGCCGGCAATGCGGGCCCGCGGGGCCCAGGAGCGCCGGCGGGTCCTCCCCGGCGTCGTCCGGGGAGGAGGAATTCTACTCGCCGCGAGGATCGTCCAAGACGTCCAGCTCGCAGCGGACGCTCGCCGCGGCCGTCCACGCCGCCGTGGCCGCGCGCGACCGTTCCAGGACCGCCTCGCCGGGATCGGCCGTGAGCACGCCGTCGTACCCGTCTTCGCCCGGAGCGACCATGTCCCCCGCGCCTTCCTCGCCGCCCCTCTTCTCCAGCCCCGGCCAGTCCGGCCGCCGCTCCGCCAGCAAGGCGAGATCCGACGTCTTTGGCCTCCCGCCGACGCCTCCACCGCCACCTCCTGCGTTCGCGCCGACACTACCGCCGCCGCCTCCTCCTCGCCGGAAACCACCATCGCCATCGCCACCGTCCTCTCCACTCGAGAACATATCCGCAGCTATCAGATCCGCCACCGACACCATGTCGAGAAACCCATTTATCCAGCCACCAACCCCACCGACAAGCGCGCATCCACAGCCTACTCCGCCTCCGCCGCCGCCTCCACCGCCGGTGGGATATTGGGAGAGCCGCGTCCGGAAGCCCTGCACGTCCAAAGAAACACGGTCGCCGGCGCTGTCTCCGCCGCCCCAACCCGCCAATTTCAGGAGCGTTCCACCCATCGACGAGTTCCCCGGCAGGCTGCCGGACAATGGCGACAAGTCTGAGGAGACGACGCCGCGGCCGAAGCTGAAGCCCCTGCACTGGGACAAGGTCCGGGCCAGCTCCGATCGGGCCATGGTGTGGGATCAGCTCAAATCCAGCTCATTCCAGTGAGACCTCTGCAAAATTCTTTTGCAAACATTTCACCCCAAACCTGTCCTTGTTTGGTTTTCTAATCTGTTTAGCTGAATTTCTCCAGGGTGAATGAGGAGATGATCGAGACATTGTTCATTTGCAATCCGGCGAATGCGGCACCCAAGGAGGCGGCAAGGAGGCCAGCTCTGCCGACGCCCAAGGCGGATAACAAGGTGCTGCTGGATCCAAAGAAGGCACAGAACATTGCCATCTTGCTGCGCGCTCTGAATGTTACCAAGGAGGAAGTCTGCGACGCGCTCTGCGAAGGTGAAGAAGATCATCATCTCAAACTGATCACACCAGTTCTTCAATATTTTCAGTCATTTTAAATGAGCTGCATACAGCATTGTGTCGAGAATTTGAGATGTTTGCATCGTCTAGCATTCACTAACGTTGCCCAATTTGCCATGTCTTGTTACAGGTAACACAAAGAACTTTGGAGCAGATTTACTGGAAACTTTGCTAAAGATGGCCCCTACCAAGGAAGAAGAGATTAAGTTGAGAGATTTCAAAGAGGAGGCATCTCCTATTAAACTTGGTCCTGCTGAGAAGTTCCTTAAGGCTGTTCTTGATGTGCCTTTTGCTTTCAAAAGAGTGGATGCAATGCTTTACATTGCTAACTTTGAATCAGAGGTTAATTACTTGAAGAACAACTTTGATACCCTTGAGGTGAGCAATATGGTTTCGAACTTCGGTTTCAATCTCATTTTATCACCTCTACTTTTACTCACCAATGCTGCTCTGTTTGATTAGCTAAACGGCCTTATAAATCAAACAAGTAGCTTATCATCTTTTCTGTAACTAAGTGTCTGCAACTTCTTGCTTCGACAGGCTGCTTGCGACGAGCTTAGGAATAGCAGACTATTTCTGAAGCTACTTGAGGCTATTCTCAAGACTGGCAACAGGATGAATGTTGGCACAAACCGTGGCGACGCACATGCGTTCAAGCTCGATACTCTACTCAAATTAGCTGATGTCAAAGGCACTGATGGCAAGACGACTCTTCTGCACTTTGTCGTGCAGGAGATGATCCGAACAGAGGGTTCCCGTCTCTCTGCCAGCAGCCAATCAACGCCAAGAACTCTCGCAAATCCTCTACGAGATGAGCTTGAGTGCAAAAAGGTTGGCCTCCAAGTGGTGGCCGGCCTTGGCAACGAGCTGAGCAGTGTCAAGAAAGCAGCGGCAATGGATTCCGACGTGCTAAGCAGCTACGTCGCGAAACTTGCAGGAGGAATAGAGAAGATCACCGAGGTGTTATGGTTGAATGAAGAGTTGAACACGAGGGATGACGCGTGGAGGTTCCATGATTCAATGCAGAAGTTTTTGAAGAAGGCTGACGACGAGATCCTCAGGGTTCAGGCTCACGAAAGCGTCGCGTTGTCGCTCGTGAAGGAAATCACCGAGTACTTCCACGGCGACTCTGCGAAGGAGGAGGCACATCCTTTCAGAATCTTCATGGTAGTCAGGGATTTCCTGGCCGTTCTCAACCAGGTGTGCAAGGAGGTCGGCAGGATCAACGACCGAACGATCGCCAGCTCCGTGCGCCATTTCCCGGTGCCCGTTAACCCGATGATGCCGCAGCTGTTCCCGAGGATTCATGCGTTGAGAGCTGGAATCTCCGACGACGAGAGCTCGGTCGCGTCGTCGCCCTGACCACTGGTAGTCTGCCAATAGATTTTTTTCGCGGACTATCAACAAGAAAACTGCAAGAGGGCGGGAACTAGGGATGGACTCAACAGCTTGGCAGCCAGGGACAGAGCACCCCTGGCACTGGAACTACAGCCAGCTAGCACACCTGCATCTATCCGACGAGCGGTCCAGCCATGGCGTCAAGCTCAGGTGAGTTTGGAGGTAGCTGAGCACCCCAAACACGTTGCCCGACGCTCGTCACCGCACGAACAACCAATGGCGGCAGTTGGGCTGTTCATCCTTTTCTCCTAACTTTTTGTACCTGTAGATTATAGAATGTACAAGAATTTTTGCAAATTTTTATTTTCATATATAAGAAAGGGGCAAAAGCTTAGACCAGAGGAGAAAATAAGTTCATGTATGTATGTATGCGGTCCTACTTCTGGACATGACATGGAGCAGTAAGTAAATCAGATATCGATGTATTTATGCAGTAACAATTTCAAAATGCTGAAATCTGCACAATGTAGTCACAAATCTGTAGTTTTATGCTGAATCTGTACAATTGTATGGTAGCTGAACTCACATCACATGCACCTGAGCAATAGAACAAAAGAAGAGCATGAGACCGATATCTGGTGGTAGTAGTGCCAAGGAGAACAGAGCAGAGCACTCAATAATGTTTTGTTTTCCTGCCTGCACAAATGGTCCATACCCCAGAGCACTAGCAGTTAGTCTTACCCACCAGATGCAACCATAGACTTTTACCTGACAGTAGAACAGTGCTATGTACCGTAGGTCTGCATGGCAGAACTGCAGAAGCAGCCTGCTGTGTAACTTCAGAAGATCTTCATCTACTGCAGAACCTGAGCAGTTTGTCGCTAAATTTTTTTAAATAATACATTTTATTAAAGAAAATCGAAGAATATTACACGGATTGAGGGTTTTTCAAAAATAATGCGGCCTAATCGGGGGCCAAAACGACAGGCACCTATCGTCGGGGGCCAGGACGATAGGTACCAATCGCTGTGGCCGCAGACGACTGCATGCTGGCTGGGCCAGCCCACGCGGACGACGAGCCACTCGTGCTCGAGTGGACGGCAATCGTCCACGTCGACGACGATAAGGCTTATCGTCTTGGCCCCGGACGATTAGTCCCAGGATTTAGCACCGACGGCTCCTTTCTTCCTCCTCGCGTCTCTCTCTCTGTTTCGGCCGAGCTCGTTTTGCTCCGGCGATTCCCGGCCGATTTACTCGAAACAACCACAAAATCTTCGTCCTAGAACCTCATATAGGTAGTAGGGAGCATAGGAAACTTCGATCTACTCATGGGATAGCTTGGGGTGGCCGTTTGGTGGAGCTTGTGTGAAGCAATGGTGGAGGTTGGGGTAGCTCGTGCAGGAGGTGGTGGTGGTGGTGCGGCTGCTGCTCCGGTGGTGGTGGAGGTGGTGTTGCTCCGGTGAATCAAGGCACGCGTCAAGGGTACGTGTTCTTTGTCTAATTAGGTTTAGATTAATTAGGTTTGCGTTTAGGGTTAAGTTTGTGCGTACGGTAGTATTGAGTGCGGGTACTATTGAGTACGGTTTGCATTCATGATTAATTAGGTTTGTATTTAAGTTTAGATTAATTAGGTTTGTTTATTAGTTTACGAGTCCGGGTATTTTATCGTGCGATATTAAGTAGTTAATATATTTTGGAGAGTCGGTATAATTTAGTGGTGTTCGGGTTATTATTATTAATCGATGGTACTTAATATTTTTCTAGGCGAACAGAGATGTCTGATGTAGTGAAGTGTACGTTCTACTACGGTGATGGTACTGTGTTAACAAATGAATTGGGGGCAGATTTGAGTCAGTTTCAGAACTCGGAGTTGGAACTTAATTCCCCGCAGACATGGTCGATTAGTCAGGTGAAAGACTGGTTGGCAGGATGTTTAGGGCTTAATCCTGAAACAGACACCGTTGGCGTGCATGCATTGTGGTCGAAGTCAAGGGCAAGGGCAGACATATTCTTCTATCTGAGGCCGATAGATCGGACCTCTCAGTGGGTGCGCTGGCTGCAAGCCTGTGAAACCAGGGGCACAAACCCAGTCGCCCTTCTGCTTCCTGTCGCGAAGGAAGTGAATTCATATGTCGGGGAGGGTGGCAATGAACCTGGGCAGAGCAGTCAAGAGATGCATACTGAAGAATATGATTATAGCCAGTCAGGAGATGTTGGAGGCGGCGGTTACGAGTCCGGCGAGAACAGTCAGGCTAATGCGGAGGATGATTATACTGGTGAGGCAGATGCGAACGATCAATTTGGGCATATGCAGAACCAGATGGAAGAGGAAGATACAGATGGTGATAGTGCTGACGCCGATGATTCCGATGAGTCAGATGACGAGCTGGAGGTGCCAAATCCAGCGTCATGGAATCAGGACTATACTTCTGCGATGACCGTGAATGATGGTCATGATTCTGCATGGCAATATCACGAGAATAAAATTGCCGTTGGTGCTCTCTATCCTGACAAGCAACATTTGCAGGACGCGATCATTAAGTGGGCAATGTCGACGGCGAGGGTTTTCAGAACAAAGGTGTCTAGTAAGAAATATCTGACAATGGAATGCCAGGTACCGAGCTGTCCAGCGAGGGTGCATGGATATCTCCCTATGTTTGGGCTAAACTGGAAGGTCAGTGACTTGGTACAGCACACATGTAAACTTCGAACCATACCTAAAGATCATGCCAATATTTCGTCCACCCTTCTTGCTCGGTTGCTTTACTCGGAGTTAGTGGTGGGCAAAGATGTGGACGTTAAGGCCATTGTGCAAAAAGTGTTGAGCAGGTTTAAGTACATAATTTCTTATGGCAAGGCTTGGAGGGCTAAGCAGCGGGCGCTTGAGATCAGATTTGGTTCTTTTATGGACTCATATGACTCAGTTGTTCGGCTCGTTCATACATTGCAGGCCCGTAATCCAGGCACCCATGTGGACGTTCAACACTTCTATATGCAAGAGTTCCCAAATGTAAAAGTGTTGCGTCGTTTGTTCTTCTCTTTCGGTGTATGCATTGAAGCTTTCAGTCATTGTCGGCCAGTGATTTGTGTTGATGGAACTTTTCTCACTGGCAAGTACAAAGGGCAGATTTTGACCGCCATTGGTCAGGACGGCAACAATCAGATCGTGCCGCTCGCTTTTGCTTTTGTGGAGAGCGAGAATACTGCAAGTTGGACATGGTTCTTCAGGCAGCTAAAAATTGCAGTAGTGAAGGATAAGCCGAATGTGTGCATCCTTCATGACAGGCATGCAGGTATACTCAATGCCATCAAGGCACTGACAAATCCTGGGCCAGAGGAAGAAACGCCATGGGTGGACTTGCAGAGCCGTTGGTGCATGCGCCATCTTGGGGCCAATTTTTTCTCGCAATTCAAAAACAAGGATCTGATGAATTTATTCAAAAAACTCTGCAAGCAGAACCAGACATGGAAGTATAATTACATTCGTGAGATGCTTGATAAGTTCACTAACAGACATGTTAAGCATAGGAAACTTGCACGGAATGCAGCCGTGGCAGCACATGCACAACTTGTAGCGCAACAGGCAGCAGCAGGACCTCCACCAGAGGAGGATGTACCCGTTGGGCTTTGTGACTTGCCAGGATTTGATCCGCCTGGGGTTAGGAGAAAGGCTGGGAGACTGATTAAAAACTTTCAGCAGTGGATAGAGCACGAGCCTCTTGAGAGGTGGTCTTTGCTGCACGACACTCATGGAGCTAGATACGGCGTCATGACTACCAATCTCGCTGAAACATACAACTTTGTGCTACGAGGCAACCGGGCTTTGCCTCTGACAGCCATTGTGGAGGGTATTTTCCAGGGCACCGTGAAGTATTTTAGAGATAGACGCCAAAAAGCTCATTTGCATATTGTGAACAACCCTAACACGCCTTACTGTGAAAAGATTATGAAGTACATGGATGAGAAGATGGCAAAGGCTCGGAATCACACTGTGGCATTATGTTTTAAATTTGTAATAAATTTAGAACTTTGACTCTATTTGTACTAAGTGTGGCACGCTAATTTGTAATATGTGTGGAATTATATTTTTATTCGTACTATATGTGGCACTGTATTTTAAATTCGTAATATGTGTGGAATTATATTACTATTCGTACTGAGTGTATCTTTTAAATTTTGCAGGAATGGAGAGGGTATACTTGATTAAAGATGCCGTGGATAAGAAGCATCGTGCTAGGATATTGCAGGAACGTAGGCTCGAAACCCTTATCACTCGCGGACCTAGGGAAAACTGGCAGATACACCCTGCTTGGGTTGATAGGTATGTGTTCAAATTAAGTTCTGATTACACATTTCATACATGTTGAGACACTATACCCGTAAACTAAACATGTATGTTGTTTTGTACAAACAGGTTGAAGTGGGCCGGGCTTTTACCGTTGGCGCGGCTAGTTGAGGCCACAACTCAGTCTTTACGCCTAAAGATTGACCACTCCCTGCTCACTTGCTTAGTTGACAGATGGAGGCCTGAGACGCACACGTTTCACTTTCGTTGGGGTGAGATGGCGCCCACACTGGAGGATGTGTCTTTCTTGTTGGGTCTGCCTTTGGCGGGCACGCCCATAGGACCGTTGGAGGCTCCGGCTAATTGGGAGCAAGCTATGGCCGAGCGTTTTCAGGGTATTAATCCCGCCGCTAGGCCATTTGGGTCGGAGGATCACGGACCCAAGCTTGAGTGGTTGCTCGATTTCCAGGTTAGTTCAGATTTTTAAAATGTTTTACCTAACATGATCTTTCTCATTTCTCACGTACTTTCTTCGCTACATACAGGTACAGAAATTTCCGGGGTATCCAGGCGTCCCACTCAATGGGACACAGATCACTCGGAGCCTGGAGGCATACATCATTTGGCTGCTCGGAAAGGTTATGTTCACTGAGAACCATGTCAGCACTATCAGCGCGAGGTACATCCCTATTGCACGTGAGATCGCGGAAGCCACAGAGCGAGGGCAAATCGTGCAGAGGAGTTGGGGGTCTGCTGTGTTAGCTGCTACGTACCGAGGTATGTGCAACGGGTGCCAACTTGTTGCGGCAAATGCAGGTCTGCTTGGATGTCCTATATTGTTGCAGCTCTGGTCGTGGGAGAGGTTCCCTATCGGACGACCAGACGTACGAGCTGAGCAGGCTTACCCGGTGACCCCGTTGTTAGACGCTGAGAGGATAGACTTGCCTACTTTCGGTACACTGTGGACGCGTCGTGAGGTATGTGTACATATCACAATTTAACGTATTGCATGCCTGTTTCATTACACATGTGATGTCACTAATTTTGTTTCCTGCAGAGACGCTATGCTCAAGATAACATGCGGAATTGCTACGAGGCTTTCACCGAGCAGTTTGACTACTTGAGCGAGGGTGCGGTTCTCTGGCAGCCGTACACGGCGGCTGCTATGCACGCTAAATACCCGGGTGGTATCTCCACGCTCTGCACGAGAGATCGTAACTACTGGATGACAAAATCGAAGATCATCTTCGATGTATTCGTGGAGGAGATGGCCCAGCAGCGGGTTATGAGGCAATTTGGTCTCCGACAACTTGCACTTCCTCCGCCAACGGATAATCCCGTCCCACCCATCATTCACGGGTATGTATTTCTATGTGTTCCAAACTTTTCCACATGTTACAGCTAGTTAAATGACGAGCACACATCACAAATGTAGGTTCTCAAGAAAAGGAACAAACAAGACCAGGCAACAGTGGCTTCAGAGGCTTCAGCCGTACACCGCAGAGTGGCACAGTGCCACGGAACAAGTCTGGGTGGAGACTCTCGAGTTTGATCCCGCACTGTTCGATTCCTATTTAGCGGTTTATAGCACCTCGACACGAGTGCGCATCCTGAATCATGAGCACCCAGAGGCGACACCGGCCCCTTCTACGTGGGATATGTATCCAAGCCAGTCTACTGCAGGCACCAGACAGTACGCCGTAAGTTCATTCCCCCTATTGAATGCATGTATGCTTCACCTACGTTTCATTAAAAATTCTTGTCCAAATTACAGGCTCAGTTGACACACGAGCTGCAGACTGATGTGGCTACCTACGCTCGTTCGATTTCGAGCGGACCACTACTTGAGCGCCCGCCGCATTACTCTTGGGTGCGGCGCTTCGAGGAGAGGCTCCGTCGTATCTACGAGGTGATCACTTGCACACGTTCCGATGTTGATCCGCAGACAGCAATGCGGCCACCTCGTCGTTCCCAGCCACAGACGCAGCCGCATCGCACTCCTGAGCAGCCGCAGCACACTCCGGAGCAGCCGCAGCCCCAGCACACTCCTGAGCAGCCGCAGCGACACCGACACCAGCCGCGACCACGTCTACCTACGCAGCCTACGCCCAGACCACCGCCGCCTGACCAGGCTGGAGGTTCGTCGTGGCAGCAGCAGCAGAGCCCAACGTCGGGCGGCTTCATTCTTCGTCCACAACCCCAGCCACAGGGTATGTATTTTGTTATATCTTGTTTTCGATATTAATCATGGTACAATTTCGTCTACTAAGTTTTTATGTTGACTCTGACAGGGTATCAGTCTTCCATGTCCGGCCAACAGTTGTCTGGATCAACGTGGGGGAGTGAGCAGGATGCGTACAACTATCACGACGCATGGATGGGCATGTACAACACTCCTCCACCACAGCCCACACAGAGACACAGCAGGACCACGACGAGTCCCTGGATCCTGCACGTCACGTTAGGCCACCGCACAGGTACGGATGGACGTCGCCGCCTAACCCACCACCTCCGCGTCGTGGCAGACGTCGTTGAGACTTGTCTATCTACGCACGAGACATATTATTATCTATGTATGAGACATATTTATGTTCGTATGTACGACACATATTATTATCTATGTACGAGACATATTATTATCTATGTACGAAACATTCCACATTGCATAAATTAATTTAACATACAGCACTACACGTCCACGTTACAACTTCACTACTTCTAAACACTGCATAGAACAACTACTGGTACAAATATTACATGCAACTTAACGATAACTAATTCGAATCAACGACTTCACTTCCCTCTGCCACGTGCTCGTGTTGGAGGCATGAAGTCGTCATCACTATTTTCATCGACGACAGCCTTGGATGCACCAACACTCTTCAACTTACGTCTAGAGTTGGCTCGTTTAGGAGGCATGAAATCATCATCACTATCATCTTGAACGGCTTTCTTGGATGATCCACCACTCTTCGCCTTTGATATAGCCCTCTTCACTGCTTCAGCGTGAAGGGCATTTCCAGGACCATCACGACATGCGCCAAAAAGCATTTCCATCCAACCAAAATGAGGGATCTCTTTGTTCAGAAACTGTCCTTCGGCAGGCCAGTGCTGGACATTCGCAAAATCAGGGGAAAAAAGTTAGTACGATAACACTAGATTCTAACATAATATAAATTCGGTACTCAGTTACCTTCACGTGAAATGCATAGGCCTCCGGCGAAAAATGGATTATCTTTGACTTAGGTGTCATAGGCATGTCCCTAAGCCCGCCTCAATAGCTTTTAGCTCATTAATTCTCTGCCACTTCCACCGCCACCCATCAATTTCATCTGAAATTTCTTCAGGGGTCATCTGGATTTTGTTTTTTTTGGCTATAATTTCTCCCACCTCACGAATGTTGCCCCACTCACTAATTAGCTCCCTATAACAGCTCTTCGGCCTACCCTCCCTAATACTACCTTCAGTCCATATTGCGGCGTGATACAAAACACACCACGACCTATGCTCCGAACTAGGACCCGAACTACCAGACATCGTTCCTATCCGACTGAGGAAATAACCACGCACCACACCCCTCCTCCATCACCAAATCTACTGGGGTATATATATAGGCTCACCCGGGAGAAGAAGAGCGGGAGAAAAATGGCGGGAGAAAAAAGGCGGGAGGAAAATGGCGGGAACAAAATGGCGCGAGAACTATGGCGGGAGAAATATGGCGGGAGGAAAATGGCGGGAACAAAATGGCGCGAGAACTATGGCGGGAGAAATATGGCGGGAGAAGAAGTGCGGAATAAAAGGCGGGAGCGCGAAACAAATTCATTTGTCGTGCAGCAGCGCCATGCGAAACAAATTCATTTAACAGAACGGACCAGTGCCATGCAGCGCCATGCATTTGTCGTGCACGATTAGCACTTATCGTCTTGGCCCTAGACGATTGGAACTAATCGTCTTGGCCCCAGACGATAAGTCCTATCGTGGACGAGCAGGTTCTCTGTCACACGCAGCCGACAGACGATAGGCCTATCGTCTTGGCCCCCGACGATAGGTACCTATCGTTTGGCCGCAAATTAGGCCGCATTATTTTTGAAAAACCCTCAATCCGTGTAATATTCTTCGATTTTCTGTAATAAAATGTATTATTTAAAAAAAATTAGCCAGTTTGTCACAGTGAAGCCATGAGTGAATGTGGTAAAGTGTGCAAGAAACTTCCAGTTTGAGCATCTGAAACCCAGCCATCTTGCTTAACAAGCCGGGCTAAAACTATAGTTTCCATGGCACCAGTGGCACATATGTAGCATGGGGAGGGAAAGAAATATACCCTGGTGGTTCGGGTGGCTGCCCTCGCCAGGTCGCCATCCCCATGTGGGCGTGACAACCATTGCCCCGGACGGCATGCATGCATAGCTCGTTCCATTGGCTTCATTTTCCTACCCAACTCCATTCTTGCCGTTTTGCAGCTGCAAGCCCCTACCACATGGCCCCTCTCCTTCTTTTGTCTCCTGCACGACACACCTATGGCTGTGGATGCTTTGCTCTAATCTAATGGCGTCGAATTATTGGCCCCCAGATGCCAAGAAAGTTTCTAGCTTAGTGTAAAGAAAAAGAGAGAGATGAGAAAGTTTCTAGCTTTTGGCCTCCAAGCACAAGCATTGTTTTGATTAGGGTACAAGTAAGTAGCATATGTCAAGAACTATGTATGATTCGCATTTGACATGAACCATGGACCATTCAAGGACCCAGCAATGGCATGCTTGGCAGCAAGATTCTAAGTTGGGAAGGAGAGACCAGGTAAAAGGGTAGGTGCTAAGAGCATCTCTAGTGGCATGTGTATCTGGGCGTGGATGTCAAATATACACCATGATAGCCTAAAAAACGTCTCCAGTGGATCGTGTATACGATCGTGGAAACGATCCACGCCCATCCACGCTCGTACGCGTCGTGGAGATAAACACGCGCAAGCCACGCTCGTGAACGACAGAAAAAGCCTCGCTCTCTGCCTCGTCCCGTGCCCGGCCAGAGAGCCATCCGCAGCTCGCCGGCGGCCGCTCCCTCACTCTCCGGTATGCTCTCTCTTTCCCCTTTTATTTTTCGTTGTTGCTTTGGGCGGCGGGACGTCGGGCGGCGGCCGCAGGCTTGGGCAGATCTGCCGGCGGCGGCGCGCGGCCTGGACAGTGGAGGACGCGAGGGAGATGGGCTCGGGGAGGCCTGGATTGGGGAGGCGTGCGCCCGGCGGCGGCCTGTTGGATGGATGCGTGCCGACGGCTCAGTGGAGGCGGCGGCCTGTTCTGATGGATGCGTGCTGGAGGCGTGCGCCCGGCGGCGGCCTGTTGGACAGTGGAGGACGCGAGGGAGATGGGGACGCGGATTTGGTGCTCCGGCCTCGATTTGGTGCGGCGGAGGATGGAGATGGGAGGATGGCGGCGGAGATGGAGATGGGAGGATGGAGATGGGATTTGGTGCTGCGGATTTGGTTCTGCGATTTGGGCTGACCTCGGTGCTGGCCTCGATTTTGTTCTCCGGCCAGCTGAAAATGTCTCCATAGTGTTGTATAGCAGAAAATAGCAGGGGAGGATGCTGTACATTTGGTACTGATCTAGTGATCTAGGGTACATTTGGTACTGATCTAGTGATCTAGGAAAATAGCAGAGGATGGTTAACTTGTCTCCATACTGTTGTATAGCAGAAAATACTTGTGTTTGTGTAGAATTTGCTACAGAATTGATACTATGTCGATTTGCTAACAAATATAGCCGTTTGAAAATATAGCCGTTGGAATATACACGTCCTGATTTACACATCCTGATACACGTTCCACTGAAAAACTGGAAGGTGTACAATTTATCAAGGTGTATATGGACGTGTATATCTCCATATACACGTCCAAATATACACGTTCCACTAGAGATGCTCTAACAACTACTGGAGTACTACCATGTCCTTGCATGATCTGGGAATGACCAACAACGCAGTGGGCAATGGAAGCCAACTGCAGTGCCACTTGAACCGCTACCCAAATCTTGCACTGACACCAATCATAGTCCCATGACGAGTTGCACATGCAGATGCATCCTATGGATGCACTGTTGGCTGTCTGTGCTGGTCTGTCAATGATGCATCCTATGGATGCACTGTTGGCTGTTGCACTGCATTTCCGTCAGGATTGTTTTTTCAGGTTCTCTGGATTATTTTGCAGTGAATTGCGTATCCAGTTTAATAATGTACGTACATGCAGTTCATTCCACAAATGATACAAAATTAACGGTCTTCTAGCTAAATAAAGATACCAGGTTCTTGACATGAAGCTTCTGAAAATTCCTCCATCATAGTCTCATGAGCAGTTGCACATGCAGGGCTTGTGCTGTTCTGTCAATGATCCTAGCTGTTGTACTTCACTTCCGTCAGGGTTCTTTGTATACTTTTGCAGCCAACTCTTTACCTCCTTAATGATGCTACATGCAGTCCATTGCATAAATGATACTGTACATTAACGGTTTCTTAGCTAAAATTAAAAAAATGAAGCTGTTCAGGTGACCTATGTTGCTATTTTAGCCCAATCACACAGCAACCCATGCAAGAGAGGCATCCTTCGAGCTGAATCTAGTACTTAATATGTCATACTATGAAGTTCCTTGAATATTCCTGCGCTATGAAATAGCCGGGCCGCAAGGTATAATCAGGATTACTGTGGCTGGCATGAACGGTTTGTGCATCACTCTGCATGCACATTGTATGAGCGAATTGTGCTGTTTCATTCACGTGAGACGCGAGATGCCCCACGAGGCCACAAATGATTCGTGACGAATCGTTCAAGCTTTACATTATGCTTTATTTAACGTCCAGTCGTGGTAAAGTTGCAAAGTACAGCCTTGTCTAAGTTATCCCTAAAGGCAGGTAAGATGTACGTGCTGTCCCCTGAACGGCTCGAATCGCTCGATGCTTCTGACGAGAATATAGTTTCCATGCTGCAGTGCACTGCTGCTTCCAACGGCTCAAAGTCTCCAGGAGCGATCAAGCTTCAAGCATAGGAGATGGGGATTTGGGGTAAAGATCTGACCGGCCTGATAGTGTTGTGCTGACTCACCTTGTTTCAGCTCAGATATACCTCTCGCCACCGCCACCCCTCTTCTCCGTCTCCGGCAGCCTCTCCACACCTCCTCCTCTTGCTTGCCACCACATTTGGCGACAGTCTACCGTGCATCTCTTGAAGCAAAAGAAGAAGAAAAAAGAGCAGAGGAGCGAAAAAGAAGAGAGTATCTATCAATCATCAGGACCAGCATCACATTCACAGGACACATCTCGATGGATGCTGTGATGAACACCTCCCAACGGCCTGATTCCCGTTCCAAAGCTGGGAGTGCAACGGGCATCGAGCTCCACAAAGCTAGCCGCGATCATTGCACTGCATTGCATGCAGATCCTACAGCTACAAGAATAGGCCCCTCAACAGAAAAGAAAGCGGCCCAATAGCTTCTCAAATGCTTTCACCAGCCCTTTATTTTCTAATGGGGGGTAAATTATGACATGTCACTTTGTCCCTCACCAATCAACAAAATGGTTTCTTTTGGGTCTAGACTCTAGACTCCATAGTGAAAACTTCAGTAAAACAGAGATAAACATTCTGGTTACTGGTGATTGCTTATTGGGTCTATGAAAGACCAATCAATATGTACCATTAAAACAGCAGCAGGGGCCATGTATCAAACATACATAAGTGGTCACTCGCAAAAAAAAAAAGTAGTACTATCAAACATGAATTCAGAAATCAGGGAACTCTGTTTCCTTAACCATCCATTTGAACAATCAACAATCAATGGACAAATGGCAGCCCGTAAAGACCATCTGAGTTGGGGCACAATTTCTATCTTGAGTACATAGACTGGCAGCAGTTACAGTACAATACAACAATATGGGAACCAATCACTGTGTAATGTTCATCTACTTACTTCGGAATGTCGCAAAGCACATTTTTAGCGTTCATGGAAACAGCTACAGTATGATTCTTGAGCGCCTTGGTGAAAGCGGGCTTAGTTGGTGTCAGGTTTGCTGTCAGCACCTCGCCGTTCAAGAAGCGTGAGAACCACATGGCTGATGCTTTAGGGTGTCGAGAGAGCCCGTTCTTGTAATCGACGTAGACAATCCCGAACCTCTTGGTGAAGCCCTGCGCCCACTCAAAGTTATCCAAGAATGACCATGCAAAGTATCCACGGACGTCGGCACCATCCCTGTATGTCAACAGTACCAAAATTAGTGGCGTCACATTTTGGTTGTTTTTATTACACGGTGCTAGTGATACCGTGAGCACAAAAAACTTACTTTATTGCTTCTGCAACCGCACCAACATATCCTTTGAAGAAACCAACCCTCTTTGTATCATTTAAGAACAGATCACGTGTTGCTGATGGATCGTCTTCATCATCCATGCCTAGAGAAAATAAGGTTGGTTACGTAAGAATTTAGTTAGCAAATATTACATCAGACAAACAAAAAGTATGCTAACTAGACCAAGTAATGGAATAGCAAAGGATTTTGAAATTCCATAAAAAAGAAAATTCGAAATTCTGTAAAAAGTACCCATGCAAGAGAACTTGTTATCGTGGTCATAGGAATTGTAAGAAAAGCATCACTGGTCACAAATTTATTATACGACTGGTTTACAGTTTGTTATAAATAAAACGTTATGAACAAAACGACAAAATGTAGGTAAGATGTAATTGCTTTACAATTTACATTTCAATATCAAGGAGCATTATGTTCCAGAAATGAATTTATCTATGTGTCACTATGCATTCCCATTCTGTATAAGATATAGTAAGCATAAAGACAATGCATGTTCTATTGCAAACCTTGAAATAAAAACAAAACAAGTCAATTCACATGCTCTATATCATGTGAAGTACATAAGTATGGGATTCAACCAATCTACATACTCTACATTACGTGAAGTACATAGGCATGGGATCCAACCATTTAACCCACATATGCGGGAAACATGATAATTTCATATTCTGTACGAAGACATGACATGTGTATTGGAAACTTGAAAGGCTCCGATGTTTGATGAACGATGAGAGTTCGCATGATTGGTGAAAAATCTCCATTCATTCTCAAATATAAAAAGGCGAACAATCCAAATATTGGGAGCATGGAAGCCTCACCATTCTCTGTTACATATATTATTGGATTGTCATATTTCTTTGCTATATAATTAATCATTTTCCGAATACCCCAAGGAACTATTAAAAGCCACTCAGAGGCAGCCTGCACGAATATTGAGATGAAATGTTAGGAGATATCAGTGGAGATACATGAATCTAAAGTGATCAAGTATTTACCCTTTCACCAATTCCTTCACCGCTACTCCATTTTTCTGCCAAAAGGAAATGAGTGTCAGCATCACTATACTAATTTTTAAGGATAGGATAACTTGCAAGGGGCAACTATGCATATATCTAAAGTGGGTACTGAATATTCCAGCCATACTTCAGCAAGGAAAGTAGTTCTGCCTTATATGCCTATGTTGATTTACAATGCTCCAAGAGTAAAAGGACACAAAAAAGATAAATAGACTCTATGCTTAGTGGGAAAAGAGATGTTCTTCTGAAAAGGATACACAAGAGTTTTGACAGATAGTCCTGCATCTTTCAGGTTATGCTGTGCTTCTTTCTACAAACAAAAAGAAAATCCTGGATAGCTGAAGCATAGTACCGATTCTCTCAATTTGCCGAGCTTGAAAATAATGGATCTCTTTTGGTTGTGGGCTCAGCTGATTAGCAACGAATCTTGATGTATAGTGATTTAATCCAATAAAATCAATTTTGTTCCTGATAAATTCACGATCTTTCTCTGAGAATGTTGGAAGACGATCGCCCAATCTCTCACGCATGCTTTCTGGGTAATCACCAAAGTATATTGGGTCCAGGTACCTTCAAGAAAAGCAATTATAATCAGGATATATCATAGGCTTCACTAATATACTACACAGAGGGGAAACAAAAATATGGGTTATAATGAAAAAGGTAAGAAATATAAGGCACGTTATATGTATTCCTTGAAAAGGTGAGTATAAATATTACCATCCAAGTAGAAAGTCAATGTGTCGTGCTGCAGCAGCCTGGTCTTCCATTTTGTCAGACGCTGGCTCTGCCCATTCACAATCAACAACAAACCCAACTTGGCCACCTTGTACAGCCTATAATATGTAAATCATCAGCAAAACTATGGTACAGCAAACAAACTGATGCAACGATGTTACTTCAAATGCAAACTTAACAAACCTTGAATTTTCTTCTGTATACATCAACAGAAGCAGCATGAGCTAAGATCTGGTGATGGGCAGCCAAGAAAGGTTCACCAGCTTCACCTTCACATACTCCAGGTGCAAATATTCCAATCCCATAACCATGAAGGGATGTTTGAAGAGGTTCATTGATTGTTATCCAATGCTTAACTCTGTCTCCAAAATTTGCAAAGCAAGCTTCTGCATATAACGCGAAGTACTCTCTGAAACATTTTGACGGTCAATACAATAAGATACAGGAACATCAAATTAAACCGGAAACACTTAGAAATAAAGTAGTGTTCTTAGGTAAACATGCCCTGTAGTATTTCGTGTTGGCATTTAACTATATTTACAAGTTCATAGTCTAAAGTTAAGAGCCTGCATTGACCTACACAATCTTGTCCGAAAGCCAACCCCCCACAGTCTGATGAAGATTATATGGAAGATCCCAGTGATAGAGAGTTGCATAAGGCTGAATACCTGAAGACGGGCAGAAGGGTGGTGAATAACTAGATGATTAGTAACTTGGAAGACATTTAGTAAATCATGTGACACCTTTCTCAATCATGAAATCTATAAGGTTGTTATAGAAAGCAACTCCTTGCTCATTGATCTCCTTCCCCAGGCCATCTGCAGGAACAGTAAACTCAGACGAGGAATGGCTGATAATAATAGACAAAAGAACATATCGAGGGGAAAAGTGGAACTGTGGCAATGCAATTTGGAAGTGTATTAATATGTGAAGCATAATCTACCAAATGAAATTTACCAGGAAATATCCGTGACCATGATATGGAAAATCTATAAGCACCAAAGCCCAACTTGGCCATGAGCTCAATGTCTTCCTGTACCCAAACAGTTCAAACAAGGAATTAAGGATCTAGGAAACAAGGTAATTTTGTACAAATGCATCATGGAGCTAGAAAATCTCTCTCAAACAAGAAAGCAAAACCTTTCACAAAATATAATGATAAGATAGCTATGACAATGATTATAATAATAACACCTTATATCGATGGTAATGATCGACTCCAACTTCTCCAGATGTTCCATCTAGAATATGTTCTGAAAAAAGCTTTTGAATGTCAAATATTAATTATATCGGTATATTTCAACAAACTAAAACAGAATCCAAATAAGACAAACCTTTGTTATCTGCAAATACATCCCATATGCTATCGCCTTTGCCGCCCTCATTTCTCGCCCCCTCGATCTAGTAGAACGAAAAGGCAAGAACATAACTACATGGCTAAGATAATATATAGTTGAAGAGAAAAAAAAGAATAGACCACAGAAACCAATTTGTCTCCCTCGTTTTGTTTATTTTGGTCGACATCAAGAAGACAAAACTCATGAAATTCACGATTTTTCATCTAATGAACTAAATCTCCCAGAAAGAATTCTAAGAGTATGATGATTCTCTCATTTCTCTTCAAGGTGGAGGAAATTTACGGCAACAGGCGGATGGAAAATTTCCTCTCCATTTCTCTCCTCTCTCAATTAAATTAAGGTCTCTCCACAGTAGGGGAATAGACGTTTTCCTGTCAACCTTCCATTCCAGTGGCGGTGTATATTCTCCCCATCTCCACACAAGGACATGTCACCTCCATTTGCAAATAGTGCTCAACTTTGTCTAATTGCATACAGATAATTGCTTCTTCAGTGTACGTGCTTCAGTATCCACAGTGATAAGCGATAACTGATGAGTATTTGGAAATGGCGAGGGGCACGACGAAGAGTGCCGCTTGAAACTACAACATCTAATTTTGGTGAGTAGGCAAGCAATTGCTCCGTCACGGTCATACTCATACTGATCTAAGAACAGCAGAAAACCCAACGCGAGTCCAAGACCCTGGTGCCAGCGAGCACTCACCCAACAAGCCAAACGATTGATACGGGGTTCTAGCCTCTGCCTCGCCCAGTTCAGAGAATCAGAGCCGAGTCTCAGAGCACAGCGTAGGCGAAAGCACGGTATCATTTCATTGGTGCAGTGTAAGGGGCTACATGCTTTACCGTACCACTCGACAGTCACGCAGCAATTTTGGCCGGCGTGGGAGCAGGAATCAGTAATCAGCGGCGGCCGCCGCCGGGATGCGACCCAGTGACCCATTTACACGCACCTACTCTACTACTACTCCTAAGTTAGCCGCTAGTACTAGCAGTACTAAGCAACTGACCTGGTAGGCGGAGGTGGCGACGCCGAAGACGAACCCGCGGGGAAGTCGGCGCGGATCACCTCGCTGCCGCGCCCCGTGCTCCCCATTCCCGGCGCGCCGCGAGTCGTGAGGGGAGGGTGGACAAATAGCTGGAAGTATGCGATAGCTAAGCTAGCCGCTAGTACTAGTACTACGCAACTGACCTGGTAGGCGGAGGTGGCGACGCCGAAGATGAAGCCGTCGGGGAAGTCGGCGCGGGTCACATCACCCGCCGCCGCCGCCTCGCTGCCGCGACCCGTGCTCCCCATTCGCGGCGGCCGCCGCTCCAAGCGTGTCTATGGGTGTGATCTCGATCCGGCGCGCCGTGAGTCGGGTGGGGGCAAATTTCGGAGGTTGCGTATGGTGATGTTTCGACACGGGCTGCGTAGATATAGGGCGTTGCGCCCCCCACGCTCCGGTACGGCCCGTCAACCCTCTGGAAACTGGAATAGTAGTATGTCAATATTCCCCTTCTTTTTTATGCAAAATAAAAAGGAATAGTAAGTGATTTCATAAATCTATGTTGTTGTGCAAGAATTCACTATTCTTGTTTTTTTTGAATGTCTAGCCTGCATATATTCATTGGAAGAATTCGAACAACAACCGATACACAGGCAAGAACTGCCAGAGAAAAAGATCCAGCACAACAGCGCACACCGCTGAACCACCACGACGGCCACCACCACTCACCAGCACCGACAACACCGGCGAAGGAGAAGAAACGGCGCCGCACACCACATTGGAAAAAGGAACGCCCCCACTCTTGTAGAATCCGCATGAGCAGCCCGCCGTAAGACGCCGGAACTTGAGACGATGAACGAACCTCGGCCAAGACGCTCCAACCACCAGAACCAGCGCGCCAACTCCCCTGTACTGGATCCCACTCCGACCGATGAAGCTCCTGTACAAGCGACCACTGCAGCCGGCGAGCACCGCCGGAACCAGGCCGCACCACCTCCAGATCCTCCGCTGCAGAGCCAGAGCACACCCTGCGACGACGAAGAGAAGACCAGAGGACAAAAGCTCAACGCGTAGATCACCGTCTCCACAACAGCGAGCACGCAGAGAGCACCAAAGCCCACCGGATCCAAAGATCCAGGAGCACGGACCGCCGGAAGCTCGCCGGCACCGTCCCAGAGGACCACGCCACGATGGGGAAGAAGCTCCGGCCACACCCTCTTTATTCCACAGCGCCGCCGCCACCACCACCTTGCCGACGCCGCCGGAGAACCCTACTCTACTATCTACAAGCCATGAGCACAGATCGGAGGCCCCTCCACCCTCCTGCCGCCACAACGACGGCCGGAGAGGGAGGAGACCGCCAATCCGGTCGCCGGCCGCGCGAGGAAAGTGGGTTCGCCCCCTTTTCGCCTGTCGGTCGCCTCGAGGAGGAAGAGGGGAAAAGAGAGCGGCTTTAATTCACTATTCTTGTTGATCAATGACTTCTTATGTAGAGAGAAAAGCCCTCACACTGCAAATACTAATTTGTTACCAATCAATCGAATTGAGGTCATAGTATCGTCGTTGGCTGGAATCAATATACTTACGAGATCTGAGCCGCAATTTATATCGACAAGAAAGAAACAGTTGGAATCCCTAGAATGCAATTATCCTCTCCGCACTAGAACGGGTACATAAGAGGTGCGTCATTTCCGGTCCTCTCAATGCTCTAACGCTCACACTAGATATGGATCGAAGTCGCACGACGTTCTGAACCCAGCTCGCATACCACATTAATGGGCGAATGTCGTCGTATCGGCATAGTTGATAGGAGACGGGGGTCCTCTAGCCGATGGTAGAACCGATGGAGAAAAGGGAGCGTCATCGAGGTCGGCACTGAACACGGCAGTTTACCCAGCTTCGGATCTCATGTCGGAGGTGAGACCCTACGTGCTGCTATAACTCACTATAATGACAGATGTCGTCTACATGTTACAATGAGCTTATTGGATTGTGCCCGAAAGGCTTCCCTGGTACGGCTTTTATAGGCGGTCGGACCTAGCGTTACAAGGAAGCTACGTGTCCGGTAAGTATACAGAGTCCTAAACCTAGCCGGCAAGTTTACCGCCTTCTATCTTGAACTTGGTGACGTCGTGGGCTTCAGTCTTGGGCCTTCGTCTTGCCGGCCTCCATCCACCTTGTTTGTCGACTATCCGGGACCGCCCGGCAGGCAAAGCCTTCACCACCACTTTGGACCACCCTGGACTAGCCGGAATTATCCATGTTGGAGATACCCCTAGTTGGTATCCCCAAGAGCGAACATCCCAACCTTGGAACCACCTACAACTCCAGGTGGCGAATAGCCGACATTGAGGTGCCAAACCTTCCCATCAATGTGGACTCTCGGGAAAGATCAACTTACTGTCCCTAGAGTAACGGCGGTGCCGAACTCGTGCGACCATGGAGCCGGCGCGAGAAACTAGCGCGTGATTAGAAATGTGTACAGTGCCTAGCGCAAGCCTTATCCTACTATATATAATAGATGGCAGAATCGCTGCTTCCTCGTGCAGCCACGTCGCGGGCGAACCACGACCGTCAGATCGGCGCGATAGACGGGCCAGATGGCTCCACGTCGCACTAAACCCGTGTGGTACTGTAGCTGCTGATTTTCTACCAATCAGGTGGTGCCACGTCGCCCGGTCACCCCCTGGAACCGGTCGCCAGCCGGTTGCCCGCGCGCCACCACTTTGGACCACCCTGGACTAGCCGGAATTATCCATGTTGGAGATACCCCTAGTTGGTATCCCCAAGAGCGAACATTCCAACCTTGGAACCACCTACAACTCCAGGTGGCGAATAGCCGACATTGAGGTGCCAAACCTTCCCATCAATGTGGACTCTCGGGAAAGATTAACTTACTGTCCTAGAGTAACTTTTATCCGTTGAGCGACGACCCTTCTACTTGGCACCGTCAGATCACTAGGGCAACTTTTATCAGGGGCGGAGGCAGGATTCACATATAAGGGGGGCCACATAAGACAATTTAGCCATAAGGGGGCCGGCCAGCTTAATTGGAGCTGATTAGACAACTAATCTCACCCTGGTCCCCCTAGCTCCGCCACTGACTTTAATGATCTTTTCCTGAACCAAAAACACGAATCTTTCGACTCAATTGGCTCTTACACTCCATTTTCCTTTTTGCTTTTGCTATAGCTATTTGCATATATTTTCTTTGACTTCCCCTCTGGTATCACAACCGAGACAATGACGTGTTTCCCACCTATATGGGGATGGAGCGACAGAAGTATAGAAACATGATTAGGTAGCGACGAGACGAGCCGTTTAGCCGATTTGGATTTTGACGAACCGTAAAGTAATATGCGGGGCTGTTTCCTTAGAGCGACGATCGCCGTGTGTAGAGAGATGAAACGTGGTGCCGAACTCGTGCGACCATGGAGCCGGCGCGAGAAACTAGCGTGTGATTAGAAATGTGTACAGTGCCTAGCGCAAGCCTTATCCTACTATATATAATCGATGGCAGAATCGCTGCTTCCTCGTGCAGCCACGTCGCGGGCGAACCACGACCGTCAGATCGGCGCGATAGACGGGCCAGATGGCTCCACGTCGCACTAAACCCGTGTGGTACTGTAGCTGCTGATTTTCTACCAATTAGGTGGTGCCACGTCGCCCGGTCACCCCCTGGAACCGGTCGCCAGCCGGTTGCCCGCGCGCACGAAAATTGACGTGGAAATTTTACGCAAACCCCCCCGTCAAGGACTGAGTTGTAATTACGGGAAACCTAAAGGACTTCCATGCAAAACTACCAGCGAACCCCCTCCCTCTCCTTCTCTCGCGCGCGACCGCGGGGTCGCCGGCGACGCCGCCGCGCCTCGCCGCCGTCACACGCGTCCCCGACCAAATCGCGGCCACGGAGGGCTCCGCCGCGCCGCCCTCCACATCCTAGCCGCGCGCCGCGTGCCGGCACGCCGCGGACGCGTCGGAATGGCCGCCGGCGTGCGCGATGGCCGCTGCCGCTTCCGCGCGACACCGCCGCCGTTCCGGTGACCCAAAGTCGGCGCCGCTGCCGCTCGCGGTTCGGCCGCGTCGCCGCGCGTCGTTCGCCCGCACGCGCGCGTCCCATATCGCGCGGACGCGCGCGGATGCGCCGGGCGGCCGTCGCCGTCGCCATGGCCGATGTGGCAGTGGCCCACATGTCAGTTTTTTTAAAGAAATATTTACCCAGAAAATTGAACTGCTGTTATAAATCCTACTATATATAATAGATGGCAGAATCGCTGCTTCCTCGTGCAGCCACGTCGCGGGCGAACCATGGCCGTCAGATCGGCGTGACAGACGGGCCAGATGGCTCCACGTCACACTAAACCCGCGTGGTACTGTAGCTGCTGATTTTCTACCAATCAGGTGGTGCCACGTCGCCCGGTCACCCCCGTGGAACTGGTCGCCAGCCGGTTGCCCGCGCACACGAAAATTGACGCGGAAATTTTACGCAAATCCCCCGCCAAGGACTGAATTGTACTTACGGGAAACCTGAAGGACTTCCATGCAAAACTACCAGCGAACCCCCCTCCCTCTCCTTCACTCGCGCGCGACCGCGGGGTCGCCGGCGACGCCGCCACGCCTCGCCGCCGTCACACGCGTCCCCGGCCAAATCGCGGCCACGGAGGGCTCCGCCGCGCCGGCCTCCACCTCCTAGCCGCGCGCCGCGTGCCGGCACGCCGCGGACGCGCCGAAATGGCCGCCGGCGTGCGCGATGGCCGCCGCTTCCGCGCGCACCGCCGCCGTTCCGGTGACCCAAAGTCGGCGGCGCCGCCGCTCGCGGGTCAGCCGCGTCGCCGCGCGTCGTTCGCCCCGCACGCGCGCGTCCCATATCGCGCGGACGCGCGCGGATGCGCCGGGCGGCCGCCGCCGTCGCCATGGCCGCTGTGGCCACTGCTGACGTCAGCACGACGTCACAGTGGCCCACATGTCAGTTTTTTTTGTAAAAAAACTTTACCCAGAAAATTGAAGTGCTGTTATAAATACCAAAAAATACGAAAAATATATCAAAACGATGAGAAAAAATGCTAACTATGTATGACAAAAACCAAAAATGTTTACAAATTTTGAATTGGTGCACATTTTGACAAAAAAATAGATGAAAAATGAATTATTTCTATAAGTACCCAAAAAATATGAAAAAAAGATTAAAATGCTGAGAAAAAAATGCTATCTATTTAAAGCAAAAAACAAACATGTCTATATATTTCGAATTAGTGAACATTCGAACACAAAAAGGATACACTTCCTCGAATTTTCGTGTTACGCGGGGTTACACCGTCTTCTAGGCGTCCGGTGTTTGCGTGACGCAAAATATTCAGTTTATATAATTTTGGAAAACATCTAAATAATGTAAACCAATAATTTCAAATATGTCCACAAAAAATATGACAAATATGTCAAAGTGGCGACATAAAAATAAATGTGCACGATCAAAATTCAAAATTCAAATTTTCATGTGCCTTCCAAATTTTTGTATTTCGTAGACATCAAAAGGAATACAAATGCGTTAAAACTATTCGAAAACTGGATGACTTCTGAATTTGGACGATTTCTGAAATGCAAACAATCTTAAAACGGAAGCCTTATTTGCATTTCATTAATTCTCGAACCTACGCAATTTTTAAATGCGAACACTTTCAAGATTAAATTTAATGGGTGGACAAAATATGACAACATGGACACAAAAAAAAAAACACCTACCTACAACATATGATCAAATTCCACGGTTGAACAATTCGAAATTTTAGCCCACGGGCGCGGCGAAGCCCGCGCATAGTCCCCTAGTATCCACATTACATGAGAACATCCTGAGCAGGAAAAGAAGGATTAGAAGATTTAAACATCTATCACACAGATCAGGGAGTATGGAACTGCACAGAAAGCATATTATGCAAACGAAAGAATTAATCAACACGTTTGTGCTATTGTCCTAGCGATCTTTTATTCTGCTTTGACATGTACTTGTCCCGTCTGTATTGATATAGTTGCTTTCCGGTGCGAAATTCTAGTATTTCAAAAATAAATGAGCACGATCAGAGCCGGCTATGCTGATTGAGGCCGAGATACTCCGCGGTGAGAGGCTTGAAGAAGCGCTGTTTGTCAGAGTCAATCGCAGCGGCCAGCCTCGGCCAAATGGACATGCTGAAGATCCAGGAGCCACCGGCGCCGTCGTCACCTCTGGGGGGACACGCCATGATCCCGCTGTCCACCCACGTCGGCATCGCCATGGCGGCGTGCCCGAAGCCAAAATCAATGTCGACATTGAAGGACACCAAAGACGTCACCGCCAGCACCGGGCTGCCCAGCCCGATGGTCGCCGTCTCCACGTACTTGGCGGCAGCATTCCCCTTGCCCTTGTTCTCCTCCACCCAGTCCACCAGTTCCTGGAAGTGCTCGTTGGGTAGCCGTCGCCATGATGGACTCGCGAACCATCGACGCGATTCTAGTGAGCGGCCGCCGCTGGATCGTGTCCACGCTCGCCTCCGCCACCGCGAACGTCGTGACGTTGCCGACGTAGTCGCGCATGGCTCTTTCCTTGTTGGCCAAACGCGGCCGCCCGTTCACCCGCCAGCCCATGCGGCATTTCTCGTCTGACGATCCCACCACGGAGGCGAACACCTTCCATAGGTACGCACACACCGCCGCGACACGGCCCGCGCCGCGCCCCTCGCCGGCGCTTGCCTGCGCATGCAGCATGGCAAGGTCACGCTGCTCGACATAGTAGGTGCGGACGACCAAGGAGCTCGCGGCGGTGAGGGCATTGACGAGATGCTCGCTCTCCATCCGCTTGAACACCTCTCCGAGCCCTATATACGACATGGAGAGCGGCATGCTGTGATACAGCAGGTCGAGGTTGGAGACGGCTAGCACCACGCGGGGCCGCGCCACAGAGGCCTTCACGATGCTCTTGCTCATCACACGGGCGCCCGAGTTTGCCATTTCCGTGCGCCGCTTTCTACAAACTGACCTGCTTTGCTTTGAGATGTGTTTCTGCGACGCTTACTCTGCTTTGAGATGTGTTTCTCTTAGGCGTAGTCTGCTTCGAAGCCTAGTTCGACTCGTACACTTGGGTCCAGTCGTGGCATGAAGACGGAGGCAAGCGTGATCTTGGGTCCTGATAGGCAAGATCGACTTCAACACAAAGGCTTGACAAAAACTACTCCAACATGGAAGCAAAGTTGTCTGTGATCCAGGAGCGACTCAGATGCTTGGAGCTTAGTTCAAGCCAAATATTTTCCTAGCTTAGCGTATTTGTTGTATTCATTTCAAACAAGTAAACTCGTGGACAATGACTTGCATGGCAAGAACAATCACCCTAAATAATGTAAGGGTGACGGCCAATTTTAAACTAAGCACACAAATCAATCAACCGTATCTTTCATACATCCGATTTTACCCTAAAACCATTGTCATTGCTTCCGTTTATCACCGACTTTGTTCCCCCTGTGATTCGTTCGTTGATCTACAATCGAGACATTGAAGAGCGAATCAATCTAGTTCAGCCCATTGTTGCTCGAGCTCTGACGGGTCCCTCCAGGCAAGCAGGGGCGGCGCCAGGGGTATGCACCTGTATTCCCGTGAATACCCAAGATTTGGAGGAGAAAAGAATTATATACACATCGGCCCAATACGCATAGCCTACAGAGGCACAGCACACTCAGTGGCGGCGTAACCAGGTGGGCGAGGAGGGCGGCCGCCTCAGCTCTTCGATTGCGGCGGAGGGAAACCTCTGTTCTGAAGTCCGGCGGCGCGGCACCATTAGAGGAGAGGACGAGCGAGGAAACAAGAACGCAGTGAAAAATCAACGAAGAAGACAGTTAGATGGTGTTGGGCCATGTGCCTGTTGTATATGTGAAATATAAAAGCCCAAATAAGCAGCCAGCTGTGTATAAAAACAAGAACGCAGTGAAAAATCACCACTGCTTTAAAAAAAATCTCTCTCGAACCCTACCAGCTAGCGTACTATTTTGTTTTCCCGTACTATATTGTTCATATATTGTATTTAGAGCAAACAAAAAAATTCCCCTTGTTTTCCCGTACTATTTTTATTTAGAGCGAAAAAAATTCCCATTGTTTTCCCGTACTATTTTGTTCATATATTGTATTTAGAGCAAACAAAAATTCTCCTTGTTTTCCCGTACTATTTTTATTTAGAGCAAAAAAAATCCCCTTGTTTTCCCGTACTATTTTGTTCATATATTGTATTTAGAGCAAAAAAAAAAATCTGTGAATACCCGGCCACTAAATCCTAGAGCCGCCACTGCAGGCAAGTAGGGCGTCGAGTTGAAAAGTGTCGACTTGACGAGTTATACTGTACTGCCCCGGCGCACTATCGACTTCCACACCTACGGATGTGATGGTAAACTCGTCACCTGGAAACAATTTTCCTTTTGCAAGTGTTGCACCCGGGTATCTCAACAAAAACCACACGAAAATGAGTCACAGAAAAAACGCAAACCAGATACAAAAGGCCCAATAAACACAAACCAGATACAAAAAGCCCAATACACAAACAACCTACCATGTCCACAATGGCCTAGAATATATCCCACAATATCGTGCTCTGTACTTCTATGGGCAGCCCACTCATTCGTCCCTGCTTAACTCGAAAAGGATCGCATGGTTGATGACAGCGGTCACCCGGTGTTTAGCAAATCCGAGAAAACAAGTGGCAAGTAAAAACAAGTCTTGTATTACCGATTTGATCACCGACCGTGTAAACCCTGAACGGAGAAAGTATTGTACTCCCTCCGTCCAAAAATAAGTGTCTCAAGTTTGCACAAAAGTGGAGATATATATACATGAAACATGTCCAGATACATTAATAGTACAATACTATTAACAAATAACAAACGCTCGATGGAGAAATCTGTTTCGCCTCGTAGGTGCAGATGCACCCACTATTTAAAATTCATATTTTAAAACATTAACAAAATAAAAAAAAGGGTATACATAATGACATATTATGTTTGTACACAAAATTTTCTGAAATAAAAACTTTTTTGTGGTATGTGTAAAAAAGACAAACTCCGGTGTTAGAAAATGATTTTTCACAATACAATTTTTTGGTCTTTCTTGTACAGGCCACAAAATATCTTTTTTCACGAAACTTTTGTGCGGACATACAAATATACAATGTTTGATTCACACCCAATTTTTAAATAATTTTTGACATTTAAAATGTATTTGAAATAATTTTCATGTCGCCGTTCGACGGTGAAGTCACAGCTTGAAACAAGTGCGAGCAAAAATATAAACGAAGCTAGGGAGTAGCATTATTAAGCATTATTATTCCACTGTTCCACTTCAAAAGCCATGAAAAGAAGGATTAGAAGATTTAAACATCGATAGCAGCTCACGGACCACGAAGACCGAACTGGAAATAAATTAAGCACATGCAAAATAGACCCGGGAGACAAAATAATGAGCATCATCCTTCATCCATGCGGTCAGAGCCGTCGGCTCTACTGATTGAGGCCGATAAACTCCGCCGTGAGAGGCTTGAAGAAGCGCTGGTCGTCGGACTCAAGCGCGGCGGCCAGCCTCGGCCAAATGGACATGCTGAATATCCAGGAGCCGTCGGCGCCGCCGTCACCTCGCGGTGGCGCGCGATGATCTTCACGAAGCCGCAGCACAGCCTCCCGCAGTCAACCCACGCCGGCATCGCCATGGCCGCGTGCCCGAAGCCGAAGTCAGTGTCGAGACAGAAGGACGCGAAGGACGTCAGGCCCAGCAGCGGGCTGCCCAGCCCAATGGTCGCCGTCTCCACGAACTTGGCGGCAACCTTCCCTTTGCCCTTGTTCTCCTCCACCCAGTCCACCAGCTCCTCGAAGTGCTCGTTGGTAGCCGTCGCCTTGATGGACTCACGAACCATCGACGCGATTCCCGCGAGCGACCGCCGCTGGATCGCGTCCACGCTCTCCTCCGCCACCGCGAACGAGGTGACGTTGCCGACGAAGCCGCGCATTTCCTTGTTGGCCAGACGCGGCCGCCCGTTCACCCACCAGCCCATGCGGCATCCCTCGTCCGACGATCCCACCACGGAGGCGAACACCTTCCACCGGTATGCAGACACCGCCTCAACGCGGCTCGCGCCGCGCTCCTCGCCGGTGCTTGCCTGCGCGCGCAGCGCGGCAAGGTCTCGAGCCTCAACGTAGTAGGTGCGGACGAGGGACGACCAAGGCGCTTGCGGCGGTGAGGCCATTGACGAGATGATCTCTCTCCAATAGCGTGAACACCCCTCCGAGCCCTGTGTGGCTGTGTACGACGGCGAGGCGCGAGGGCGGAACACCGAGCGGTCGTGGTTCGCGGCGGCGGCGATCTTCCCGGTCTTGGACCGCGCGCGAGCTCGGACCACGCGTTCACGATCATGCACAGCGCGGTCCCGTCCACGAGCACGTGGTTGGTGCCCCACACCACGACAAACCCACCGCAGGCGAATGATACCAGCTGCACCGATAGCGCGACGCCCGCGCCGAACTGGACGGGGACGCCGAGATTCGCAAGCGACGCGTCCAGGTCGCCGTAGTCCTGGCTTCCCAGCGCAACGTCGGCCTCGCCGACGACGAGCTCCGCGTCTTGGTTGTCGCAGTGCACCTCCGGGAGGCCGGAACGTGGGTTGGCCATGATGCGGCCTGCGAGGGGGAAGAGAGAGGCGATGATCTAGAGTTCCACCATAGCCACCGCCATCTCTCCCATCTTCGACCGTGAATCGATGGGTCCCCACCTATTCAGATTGCTGCTCTGACATCGAGAGGGGTAGGGACCTCGGATTTGCGCTCGACGTTGTTGTAAGGTCCCTAAAATTAGAGTTTGGTCAACTCGCAGCAACGTTATTGTGGCTATGGCGGCACTATGCGGGACAAGAATAAGATATATCCGCCTCCTCATCCACCTGCAATCTGGCCGACGGTGTTGAGGATGGCGGGAAATCATCTGGTCACGGCTCTCATGCAGTGGTGGATCTCGTTCAGTGTATGTGTACTATAGTATTGGTGCTAGAAGATTCATAGGAGTTGAGTGGCAACTATTTTGGTAGGTTTCTTTTGAAATGAAAAGGGTGTCGCCTAGAGGGGGTGTGAATAGTCGATTAAAACTTTTCCGGTTTAGGCTTGATAATTGCGGAATAAAACTAGGTGTTTAAATTAACAAGCCAACAACCTAAATAAACTAGGTTCACCTACGTGCACCAAGAACTTATGCTAAGCAAGACAAGCAACAAGGTGATAGCAAGATATAATACTTCAAGCACGAATGGTATCACAATGTAAATTGCATAAGTAGAGAGTTCGGGTATAGAAATAACCGAAGCACGCGGAGACGATGTTGTATTCCCGAGATCCTCCTTTTTAGGAGAGTACGTCTCGTTGGAGAGGTGTGAGACACCACAAAGGTCGATCTCAACGCCACAAAGGCTCACCCTATTTTCCGATGAACCACACCACAAAGGTTTGGTTCACTAGTACAGAACAACACATCGGATACTCCTCTATGGCAACGGCAAGAGTTAGGCGACGGAAAAATGAGCTCCACGCGTGCACTCGCGCGCTAGTCGGTCGATGGGCCCGACACAATGGTAACGGAGGCTGAAAAGATCTCCGTTGCTCATATATAGGCAACGGAGGAAAGAATATCTCCGTTTCTGATACTGCCACATCAGAAACGGAGATCGGTCTATCTCCGTTTCCCATGTGAAGGCACATTAAGCGGTGCCGGTATTAATATCTCCCACTCCAGTACTGTATCTCACTCTCAGTCTCACTCTCCCCAGTTCCTAACCCTAGCCGCACACGCTCTCCTCCTACTTCACCCATCGATGGCGAACCCCTCCGGCGCCGACGGAAGTTAGGATGGAGCATCTTCCTCCTCCCACCCTCCGAGGCGCAGCCCGGATCTCCCCTACAACTGGGGCGAGATCCACGGTGACTGCGGTCGCGAGTTCATTCTGAGCCGTCAAATCCCATCCGGATCCACGGCGGCGACGGCCACCGACGCCCGGATCTCGTCCTCCTCGGACGATGAGGACGAGGATCTGGAGGTCGGTCTCCTCCTCTCTCGCACCTCCTTTGAGCGCGAGCGCGCCGAGGGTGTCATTAGGGCGTCTGCGATGCAGAGAGCTATCCGCATCTCCGCCGCCGAGCACGCGATAGAAGCCGCTGAGGAGACGTTGTTCCAGACGCGGCTCCGGGCGGCCATAGACCGCTCTCTTCTCCCTGGCCAGGGCCCTGGGCCAGATGCGGTGGCGGCGGCGGAGGAGGAGGATGAGGAGGAGGAGGACGCTCCGGTGTTCGAGCAGGATGAGGTCTCCTCTGACGTCTCCTCTGGAAGTGGCTCCGGCGCCGACACCTGGGACGCAATCCGCGACGGAAAGCGACCCCGCCTCGCCTAAGGTAAATGACCGCTCTGTTAGCTACTTATTTAGCTCGGTTTGCTCTGTTAGTTAGCTCTGTTCAGCTATGTATTTGCTATGGTAGCTACTTATTTAGCTCGGTTTGCTTTGTTTAGCTATGTATTTGTTATGTTAGCTATTTATTTAGCTCAGTTTGCTCTGTTAGTTAGCTCTGTTCAGCTATATATTTGCTATGTTAGCTACTTATTTAGCTCGGTTTGCTCTGTTAGTTAGCTCTGTTCAGCTATGTATTTGCTATGTTAGCTACTTATTTAGTTCGGTTTGCTTTGTTTAGCTATGTATTTGCTATGTTAGCTACTTATTTATCTCAGTTTGCTCTGTTAGTTAGCTCTGTTCAGCTATGTATTTGCTATGTTAGCTACTTATTTAGCTCGGTTTGCTTTGTTTAGCTATGTATTTGCTATGTTAGCTACTTATTTAGCTCAGTTTGCTCTGTTAGTTAGCTCTTCAGCTATGTATTTAGCTCGGTTTGCTTTGTTTACTGCTTATTGGCTCTGTTTATTAGCTTTGTTTGCTGTTTTTAACAAAGAATATTCGTTGTTTCAAGGGCTTGGTGGATGCTTGGTGACGATGCTGCTGCCGTGAAGACCTAGGAGCGGGGCTCCATACACGGTGCCGTCACCAGGAGCAGTACATTTTGCGCAGCAAGAAAGACAGTAGATGTTCATCTGGCGGCCGTGAAGACATAGGAGCAGAGCTCCAGCCACGCGCACTGATGAACTTTTGTAAAGCAGGGCGTACAGAAATACGGTGACGACCGGGCGGCCGTCTAGTCGCATGGAGCGGGGCTCCATCGACGGCACAGCCCCGTCACTGTGTTTTTGTTTTGTTTTCCTGTAACCCTTATTAAAAACGGTTATTAGCAAAACTCCGTGTCTAATGTTAAATACATCAGAAACGGTTTATCGCCTCCGTTGCCATTGTGAAGCTTCACATCAGTGACAGAGGCGGGGACACGGACCCTTTCTCCGTTGCCGAAGGGGTTTTTGGCCCGTTTCCGATGTGTCGTTCTGTACTAGTGGTTCACCCTAAAAATCAGGGGGCAGCCCTCGGCTCTCCACTCTTATCAAACCCTTGACATCCTACATTAATCCCTCTTGAGAAAATCTAATAACATAGCTGGTCTATGCACTACCAGGAGCCTATCCACATGGAGGCCATACTTTTGAGGATAACATGTTGGTAAGGTTCAAATTAGATTTATGAGTTATCAGCAACTAACCATTCCCCGACATGAACCAAAAACATATTGGTAGGTATTGTGATTCTTTAAACATACATTTGAACAAACGTTGAAATCAATTACATGCAGTGTGGCACACTGAGAAATAACAGTTGTGAAGTTACTGTGAATACTGGATAGGTCCAAGTCTATAACATTGATAGAAACAACTACAATATAATTTTAGCACCATGGTGATGGAAGCTTAGTTTATGTCAGGATTTCTGTCAGCAGCCTCACCGTTCAAGAAGCGTGAGAACCACATGGCTGATGCTTTAGGGTGCCGGGAGAGCCCATTCTTGTAATCGACATAGACAATTCCAAACCTCTTGGTGAATCCCATCGCCCACTCAAAGTTATCCAAGAATGACCATGCAAAGTATCCACGAACATCGGCACCATCCCTGTATGTTAACGATAACCAATTAGTGGCATCACTTGTTTTGGTTACGCGGTATTAGTTATGTGGCAAATGGAAATATACTTACTTTATTGCTTGTGCCACCCCACCAACATATCCTTTGAAGAAACCAACCCTCTTTGTATCATTTAAGACCTGGTCAAGTGTTGCTGATGGGTCATCTTCGTCATCCATGCCTAGATAAAATAAACGGTATAAGGGCATCATACATAAACAAGGTTGCTTACTAATAATTTAGTTGGCTCAGACCAACAAAACATAGACGAGATGAATAGTAAAAGCGGTGTGTTAAGCCTTTTTCATATTAAAAAAGTTATTGTACTATAGTTACATTATGCATATCAGACCTGTAGAATTTCATGCCATATTCTACTTAATTTGCAATATGTTTATCTTAGCTATCTATTCTTTCAATTCCCTATGGCGTTCAAACTCAAGTATTTGAGAATTCGTGTTTTCTAGTCCCTCCACGTGAGGCAGAGAAAATCCTAGAGATGGACTCTTCAGCATGCACCGCGTCACCACTCATCCACCGGCAGATCACTGCCCCTCCTCCTCACTCGACTTCACTGGTGTAGGAGTACAGGGAGGCCCCATTCTACCGGATGGAATTCTAGTTAGCCCCCTTTGGGCCCTTTAGAATGGCTTTTCGGCACCGCTTCATAGGTGGCGACGGGCGACGACGCCGACATGGCAGAAAATTATTATTCGAGCCTATCCATCTCGACGACGTTGTTTGCAACGACATTGATGGCTCGTTGGCTTATATTCCTGCCACACTCTCTGGCTGGTGAGCTTAGGGTTTGTTGGGTCCCCTTTGCAGTTTGATCATCCAACCTTCTCTTTGTCATCTTGTTGCGGCCTCCGGTGGCGTCATGAGGCCCGTGAGTTCTTTTGGAGTTTTCGATTTTGGATTGCTAGTCTGGCATGAACGTGGCCTTCATGACTTCCTGTCCATGATCAACAATGATAGGTTGGTTCTGAGGACAGAGGGGTTTTCCTCCCAGAAACCACGATGTGTTTTCTTTATTTTTAGGGGCGTCGGTACCGTTGGTTTGATCAACAGATCTAAGGTCCTTTTTGCAAAAAAATTATGGAATTTGAAATTCCATAAAAAATTCCATGCAAGAGAAGTTAAAGAATTGCTCCCTATGCACATTGCATGTTATAAACCGTGTGGTGGTGGCGATGGAGAGACTTTTTAGTGCTGCTCTCCTGCGCAAAGATGACATGAAACTTTGAGAGGGCTTCGCGGCAGCGGCGTCAGCGAGACAAAGGACACGCGTGGTGCGGGTCGCTCAGTACGGGGATCCCTATGTATCGCCTTTAGCGAGTCGAACGAACGGACTCGCCTGCGTTAACTTCCTTAATGGGCCAAGCCCATCGCTGGGCACTCGCATAGCTACTCGCTTGCCTGGAGCGTATGCATGTAAGTACGTTCTAATTATGTTATTTTTTCTCTCTTCTGATTTTTTATTTTCTTTTCCCAAAATAGATTTAAATCCGAAAATTTAAAATCTGAACATTTTGAAAATGGTTCAACTTTGAAAAATGGTTTCAATTTTGAAAAATAGTTCAGATTTTGAAAAAACTTCTAATTTTGAAAATGGTTCCGATTTTGAAAATGGCTCCAAATTTGAAAACGGTTCCTTTTAAAAATGGTTCCAATTATGAAAATGGTTCCAAATTTGAAAATGGTTCAGGTTTAGAAAAACGGTTCCATTTTTGAAAATGGTTCTGATTTTCAAAATGGTTCCAAATTAGAAAACGGTTCCTTTTAGAAAATGTTTCCAAATTTGAAAATGGTTCACATTCAGAAAATGGTTCCAATTTTGAAAATGGTTCCAAATTTGAAAACGGTTCATTTTAAAAATGGTTCCAAATTTGAAAATGGTTCAGATTAAAAAAAACGGTTCCATTTTTGAAAATGGTTCCGATTTTGAAAATGGTTCCAAATTAGAAAACGGTTCATTTTTAAAATGGTTCCGATTTGAAAATGGTTCCAAATTTGAATGGTTCAGATTTAGAAAAACCGGTTCCATTTTTTGAAAATGGTTCCGATTTTGAAAATGATTCCAATTTTGAAAACGGTTCATTTAAAAATGGTTCTGATTTTGAAAATGGTTCATATTTAGAAAAATGTTCCATTTTTAAAATGGTTCTGATTTTGAAAATGGTTTCGAATTTGAAAACAATTCATTTTTAAAAATGGTTCTGATTTTGAAAATGGTTCCAAATTCGAAAATGGTTCAGATTTTGCATTTGAAAAATGGTTCCAATTTTAAAAATAGTTCATTTTAAAAATGGTTCAGATTTAAAAAAATGGTTCCAATTTTAAAAAATTGTTCGAAAAAATACAAATGAAAATGGTTCTGATTTTGAAATATGAAAAATAGTATTTTTCTAATAAAGAAAAAATAAACTAAACCAATAATAAAAAATAATAAAGAAAGAATAAAGAGGAAAAAAGAAAAAGAAACGAAAAAGGAAAAAATAGAAGGACAAATAATAGTATAAGAACATAACACAATTGTAGCGCAATGGCTAGGTGGTCGGTCTTCCTTCTTTGAGGTGCGAAGTTCGAATCCCCCTTCCGCATCCTATTTTCCTTCACTTTTCTCTGTTTAGAGATACTAAATGGGCCGGCCCAGCTGGAAACCTACGCGGGCGAGCCGAAATTAGAGCTCGCAAAAGGCGATATATAGGGTTAGCCGAAATTAGAGCTCGCAGAAGGCGATATATAGGGTTTGCGCTCGGTAATGGCACAATGGTGATTGGTAAGGAGTCATCGGGCCAGACTCGGTCTCGATGGGCCTGCAACCTAGGTGGACGTCATCGGGTGGTGTGGCACAGAGTCTGATGGTGGTTGGCACGGGTATGCTATTTTGGAGCTCCTATTCAGCGGTATAAGCGCTGGTTTGGGTCTTTGGGAGGCTACGCGTAGGCATGTGTGCTATGTGCGATCGGCCCATTTATGTTCACAATTCTTTCCCTCGTACGGTTTCAGGATTGTTTGGCTCGTTCCCATACATAAATTCAACAAAATCTTCGTAAGTGTATAGAATTCAAAAAAAATCAAATCCATGAACAAATTTAGTTTCATGAACATTTTTGAAATTTGAAAAATGTTTAGTTTTAAATTTTGATATTTCAAATTTGAGCAATATTATATTGAATTTTTAATCTGGACATTTTTTGAAATCTGAACGTTTTTCAAATTTGAACATTTTTAGAAACTGAAAGTTTTAAAATATGAACATTTTGAAAACTGAACGTTTTTCATATGTGAACGTTTTCAAAAAACTGAACATTTTTCAGATGTGAACATTTTCAAAAACTAAACATTTTCAAATTTGAATATTTTGAAATCTAAACATTTTTTAAACTGATCATTTTTGAAAATTATAAAAATGTGACAAAAAAGAGAAACGAAAAAAACAGAAAACCGTGAGAAAAAACAAAAAATCAACATAAAACGGGCCAAACTGATAAAACAGAAGAAAAAAACAACACATAAGGTTCTAGAAAGTTCCCAAAACCATAAAATACCAATGAAGCAGAGAGCCTACTGGCCGGCCCGTTTATGAGAACGTGGCACTAGGGGTATGCGTAATGCGTTGCACCCGTAACGGGCGCAACACACGTTGAATAAGAAAAGCCATGCTATTGGCGGTCTTAGTGGTCGTGGCGCGATACCCATATGACAACATGGGCCTATAGGGACAAATTTGGGCTCATGTGGGCATGCACCAAGGCGGTCGGCTCAGCCATTATGCATCCGGTCGGTCAGAGGTGTGGATAAGGTGAGGCAGTTTCCCGAGGACATGTGTATTGGAAACTTAAAAGAACAATGAAGGATTATAATGATTAATAGAAATTCTCCATTCATTCTCAAATATAAAACACAACAGATAAGTTTTAGAAGCATTGAAGACTTACCATCCTCTGTTATATATATTATAGGATTGTCATATTTCTTTGCTATATAATTAATCATTTTCCAAATACCCCAAGGAACAATATAAAGCCACTCAGACGCAGCCTGCACGAATATTGAGATGAAATTTTAGGAGGTATCAGTGGATCTACATGAATGAGAAGTGCTCAAGTATTTACTCTTTCCCCAATTCCTTCTCCACTACTCCTTTTGTCTGCCAAAAGGGAAGGAGTGTTAGTATTAAGACATTAATCTGTAAGGGGCAGTGGTACAGAATATTCAGGCGAACGTTCAGCGAGAAAAGTAGTTCCGCCTTATATGCTTATATAGTTATATTGATTTATAAAGATCTTCCTAATCAGCAAGGTGATATATGTCTAGGATATCTGATGTTTAGGTACTGGAGTTTTCACATCTTTCAGGCTGTGCTGAGCTTGTTTTTATAAACAAAAAAGACAAGTCCTGGATAGCTGAAGCATCGTACCCATTATCTCTGTGTGTTGTGCTTGAAAAAAATGGATCTGTTTTGCTTGTTGGTTCGGCTGATTAGCAATGAATCTCGATGTGTAGTTATTTAATCCAATAAAATCAATTTTATTCCTGATGAATTCGCGATCTTTCTCCGAGAATTTTGGAAGACGATCGCCCAATCTCTGGCGCATGCTTTCTGGGTAATCACCAAAGTATATTGGGTCCAGGTACCTTCAAGAAAAGCAATTATAATCATGAAATGTGAATCAAGTCAAATAATAGGCTTCATTAATCTGAAGGTGTGGATGGGCTCCTAGCCCAGTGGCGAGTGCGCAGTGGCGCCTCCCAGGCAGCGTGAGTTCGACCCCTGGGTTGAACGTCTGTGTCACACACTTCCTTCTTCTTAATAAAATACCACAGGGGTTCCTCCCCCTGCTGGTCTTACATCTGCATTATATGGCTAAAGTACTACATAGACCGAAAACAAAAATAAAGGTTTGATGAAATAAGGTAACAAGTATAGGACACTACATGTATTCTGTGAAAAGGTGAGCTTAAACTTTACCAGCCAAGTAGAAAATCAATGTATCGTGCTGCAACATCCTGATCTTCCATTTTATCAGATGCTGGCTCTGCCCATATACAATCAACAACAAACCCAACTTTGCCACCTTGTACAGCCTAGTATATGTAAATCATTAGCAAAACAAAGGTACTGCAAAGAAACTGACGCAACGATGATATTTCAAATGGAAAGTCGCTCATACCTTAAATTTTCTTCTGTACACATCAACAGAAGCAGCATGAGCTAAGATCTGGTGATGGGCAGCCAAGAAAGGTTCACCAGCTTCACCTTCACATACTCCAGGTGCAAATACTCCCGTCGCATAGCCACTAAGGGATGTTGAAAGAGGTTCGTTGATTGTCATCCAATGCTTAACTCTATCGCCAAAATTTGCAAAGCAGGCTTCTGCATATAACGCGAAGTACTCTCTGAAACATGTTGACGGCCAATAATCAAATATAGAAACGTACAATGAAATCATAAACACTTTGAAACAAAGCAATGTTCTTAGGTAAACATGCCATGTAGTATTTATTGTTGGCATTTAACTATATTATTTACAAATTCGTAACTTGGCATGGGAGGAGTCTGTTAAGAGAGATCTGAAGAATTGGAATATCACCAAAGAACTAGCCATGGATAGGGCTGCGTGGAAGTTAGCTATCCATGTGCCAGAACCATGACCTGGTTTTGAGATCTTATGGGTTTCAACTCTAGCCTACCCCAACTTGTTTGGAAAAAAGGCTTTGTTGTTGTTGTTGTTGTTGTTGTTGTTGTTGTTGTAAGTTAAAGTTAATATGTATGCATTGACTTACACTATCTTGTCCGAAAGCCAACCCCCCATAGTCTGGTGAAGGTTATTTGGAAGATCCCAGTGATACAGGGTTGCATAAGGCTGAATACCTGAAGTGGGGCAGAAGGGTGGTGAATAACTGTATGAATAGTAACTTTGAAGACATTTAGTAAATCATGTGACACCTTTCTCAATCATAAAATCTATAAGGTTGTTATAGAAAGCAACTCCTTGCTCATTGATCTCCTTCCCTAGGCCATCTGCAGGAATAAAAACTCATAGACTCAGATAAGGAATGAATGATAATAATAGACAAGAAGAAAATATCGAGGGGAAAGCTCGAATTGTTCCATGCAATTTGAAGGTGTAGTAATATGTGAAGCATAATCCAACAAATGAAATGTACCAGGAAATATCCGCGACCAGGATATGGAAAATCTATAAGCACCAAAGCCCAACTTGGCCATAAGCTCAATGTCTTCCTGTGCCCAAACAGTTTAAAGAAGGTATTAGGGATCTAGGAAACGAGGTATCATAATACTGGAAATACACAACAGTATGATAGCTACAAAATCTCTCTCAATCAATAGAAATAAACAAGGTATTTACAAAATACAATAATATGATAGCTATGACAATGATTACAATAACAACACCTTGTATCGATGGTAATGATCAACTGCAACTTCTCCAGAGCTTCCGTCTAGGATATGTTCTGAAAAAAGCATTAACAGTCAACAATTAAATAAATCAATATATTTTAACAAATAAAAATATAATTTAGATGAGACAAACCCTTTTTATCTGTAAATACATCCCATATGCTATCGCCTTTGCCACCCTCATTTCTCGCCCCCTCGATCTAGATAGAAGGAAAAGACAAGAGCAATACTTCATGGCTACGATAAATCTAGTTGAAGAGAAAAGGAAAGAGGACAGATCACAGAAACCTAATAGTCTCCCCTTTTTTTTGTTTATTTTCGTTCGAATCAAGGAGAAAAAACTGGTGAAATTTAGAAATTTTCATCCAAGGAAGACGGACTAAACCTTCCCCCAGATAATTCCAAAAGTTTGTTTTTTTAACGGTTTCTTTCCTCTCCACTGAAACACATAGCACCTCCTTTTTGCTTGCAAAGATTATTAGTAGTACTAGATGGCATCTGGACATATACATCATAATTTCTTCATTATAGGGATTTCAATCTCCAGTGACAAGTGTCTATGTTTCATGCACAAACCAACACAACCAAAAGTCTGAACTAATAGAAAGAGATACACGTATACAATTCAACAAGTACTAGTATTTGCGAAGGGCGGGGACACGACAGAGAGTGCCGCTTGAAACTCGTCGCTCGCAAGGTATGAGCTGTGTCCAATTTGGTGAAGTAGACAAGCAGACGCAGTTGCTCGGTCACTGTCCTAGTACTATTTTTCAAAGAGAAGTCGTTGTCTCGCCGACCAAAAGCCAACAGCAGGAGGCCAACGCCACCCAGGTGTCACCGATCGAGGCGATCACTACGGGGTTCTTCCAGGCGCGCCTCGCCTGGCTCAGAGCGCACCGCACGCAGCGTACGTGAGTGAAAGCACTGCGCCACTGGGTGTGGCGACACGCAGCGATTTGGCCGGCGTCGGCGTATGACTGTGTGAGCAGGAATCGGCGACCGGCGGCGTCCTCTCGGGCTAACCGCGAGTATGCGAGCCACCAACCAAGCTAGGTAGCTCGCTGCTAGCTACTACTCCGTACTCGCTAGTACTAGTAGCTGACCTGGTAGGCGGAGGTGGCGACGCCGAAGACGAACCCCTCGGGGAAGTCGGCGCGGGTCACCTCACCCGCCGCCGCGCCGCCACGCCCCTTGCTCCCCATTCCCGGCGGCCGCCGTGGAGCACTGAGGGTGAGTGAGAAGAGGACCGAGGCCTGACTGATAGAACTAGAAAGGGAGAATGATTAATCACACAATTGTGGGTTCCGTGTTACCTCATATTTATACACAGATTAAAAGGATAACTATGGAAACAAATCAATACAATCCCAACTATAATTGACCCGATTTATATGCAAATATACGGGCACTAAACATGGCAGGGTATAACCGAATCGGATTGCCTAATAGCCCCCCGCAGTCACAACGGGAGATTCTCGGACGCTGAGACTGGACCGAAAATCCAAGAACAGAGGCGCTGGCAAGCCTTTGGTGAAGATATCCGCGAACTGCCGAGAAGAGGGCACATGAAGAACACGAATCTGCCCAAGAGCAACACGATCTCGAACGAAGTGAAGGTCGATCTCAATGTGCTTGGTGCGCTGATGCTGAACGGGGTTCGTGGACATATACACGGCACTCACATTGTCACAAAAGACAACGGTGGCAGCAGGGAGTGGACGGTGAAGCTCCTGCAGGAGTTGGCGGAGCCAACTTGCTTCAGCAACAGCATTGGCGACAGCTCGGTATTCCGCCTCAGCACTTGAGCGGGAGACGGTGTGTTGGCGCTTGGCGGACCACGAGACCAGGTTGTCACCAAGGAACACACAGTAGCCGGACGTCGAGCGGCGAGTGTCAGGACAACCAGCCCAGTCTGCGTCGGTGTAGGCAACGAGCCGATCCATGGAAGAGGGTGCTAGCTGAAGACCGTGGTGCAAAGTACCCTTGACGTAGCGGAGGACGCGCTTGACCAGGGTCAAGTGTTGATCGCGGGGATCATGCATGTGAAGGCAGATCTGCTAGACAGCATAGGCGATGTCAGGGCGCGTGAACGTCAGGTACTGAAGGGCACCAGCGAGACTCCGATACTCCGAAGGATCATCAACAGGGGAACCGGCGGCAGCGGCCAGCTTGGGCGATGTGTCCACGGGTGTAGAGGCAGGGTGGCAGGAGCTCATGCCAGCACGCTCGAGAATCTCGAGAGCATATTGTGTCTACGAGAGAAACATCCCACTGGAGTCACGACGAACAGCAAGGCCGAGGAAGTGATGAAGCTCGCCCAAGTCAGTCATGGCGAACTCGGCACTGAGAGCGGTAATGACACACTCAAGCAGGGTCGGTGTAGAGGCTGTGAGGATGATGTCGTCGACGTAGAGGAGAAGATAGGCTGTCCCGATGGTGCCATGTAGAGTGAAGAGCGATGTATCCGACTTGGAACAGGTGAAGCCGAAGGAGGTGATGAAGCTCGCAAAGCGGTGATACCACGCACGAGGAGCCTGCTTCAGTCCGTAGAGTGCACGGTTGAGACGGCACACATGGTCAGGGCGAGCTGAATCAACGAAGCCGGTGGGCTGGTGACAGAAGACCACCTCGTTAAGACGCCCATGGAGAAAGGCGTTCTTCACGTCAAGTTGTCGAATCTTCCAGTTGGAGGAGAGAGCGACGGAAAGGATGACGCGGATGGTGGCTGGTTTGACCACCGGGCTAAACGTCTCGTCGAAGTCGATGCCGTGCTCCTGAGAGAACCCGCGAAGGACCCAACGGGCTTTGTAGCGGTCGAGGCCGCCGTCGGGTTTGAACTTGTGGCGAAACACCCACTTTCCGGAGACGATGTTGGCGTTGGCGGGGGGACGCACAAGATCCCACGTGTCGTTGGCGAGAAGAGCACCGTACTCATCCGTCATGGCCGCAAGCCAGTTCGGGTCTTTGAGAGCACCACGAACAGACTTCGGAATTGGCGACGAAGCGGCCACGGGAGCGATAGCGGGGGCAGTCGCGGGGACGGCATGAAGGTTTAGGCGCTCGCGGGGCCCGATAACCTTGCCAGCTTGACGTCGGGTGATCATGCGATGAACCGGAACAACAGGGTCCGGGGCGGCGTTGGTGGCGGTGACGAAGCCGGGGATGAAGCAGAAGACGAGCTCGACGTAGGAGACACAGCGGCAGAGGCTGCGTGGTCGTGGGCAGCGGCAGATGACGGGCCGCTGTTGGGCGAGGCCGCTGGGCCGCTGCTGCGCGAGGCCTGCTGGGCTGTAGAGGCCGCCGAAGAAGCCCGCGAGAGCGGCGAGGCCGGCGTGCGGGGCAATGAGGGAGCCCGAGTCGGGGGGGATGCGCCGCGAGGTCCAGCAGGCCGACGCAGCCCAGCATGCATGGGAGGCACGGGGACCGAGGCGGGGACGTCGATCGGATCGTCGTCCGAAGCCGGGGGCATCGCTGGTTGCTGCATGTTAGTCACAGAGAAATTTGGGGCAAAGGGAAAACGAGTTTCGTCAAAAATCACGTGACGGGAGATGATTATGCGGCGAGACTCGATATCCATGCAACGGTAGCCACGGTGATTTGGGGGATAACCTAGAAAGACACACGCGGTGGAACGGTGGGACAGTTTGTGGGGCATGGTGGCGGAGAGGTTTGGGTAGCACAGGCAGCCAAATGTGCGGAGGAGGGTGTAGTCTGGTGGTTTAGAGAAAAGAGCGAAGAAGGGGGATGGAGAGGCGAGGGCTTTGGTGGGTAGTCTGTTGAGGAGATACGTGGCTGTGTGGAGAGCTTCAACCCAAAAAGTGGAAGGCATGCTCGCTTGGAAGAGGAGGGTGCGTTTGATGTCGTTGACGGTGCGAATGATGCGTTCAGCTTTACCGTTATGGGGAGAAGTGTAGGGACACGAGAAGCGTAGCTGAATCCCATGGAGGGCCGAGAGGTTCTAGAGGGCGTGGTTGTCAAATTCACGGCCGTTGTCGCACTGAATCGCTTGAAGGGGGAGAGAGAACTGTGTAGCGACATAAGCACGAAAGTTAGAGAGGATAGGAAAAACTTCAGATTTTCTTCGTAAGGGATACGTCCATAAGTAGTGAGTGAAGTCATCTAAAATCACAAGGAAGTATTTATAACCGGAAACACTTGAGACAGGTGAAGTCCAAAGATCACAATGTATTAATGCAAACGGACCATGAGTCGTTGTTGTAGAAGTAAAAAATGGTAAACGAACATGACGGCCAAGTTGACAGCATGTCATAAACTAGGGTCCTTGAGCACTTTATTGAGTGGTAGTGATAGCGAGGGAGCGAGGCGCCGGAATGCGTCGAGACTGGGGTGGCCGAGGCGTCGGTGCCAAAGAGTGGAGTCGGCGGTGAAGGCGACGTGGCGTGCGGCAAGGAGGACGTCGGGTAGAGATCGCCCGAACTACTGCACCTGAGAATCACCGCTCCTGTCCTGAGATCCTTCACAGAAAAGCCCCAAGGGTCAAACTCAACCGAACAAGAGTTGTCACGAGTAAACTGACGAACGGAAATCAAGTTCTTAACTATGCGAGGGGTGACAAGGACATCACGAAGAGTAAGATTATGAGAAGAGGGGGTGGAGAGGGATGCATGGCCGGAGTGAGAGACAGGGAGAGAAGAGCCATCCCCGACCATGATGTGATTATGTGGAGGAGTAGAAGAAATAGAGGTTAGATTACCGGCGGACGAAGACATGTGAGCGGAGGCTCCGGTGTCCATGATCCACTCCGTAGGCGCCTGCAAGCTCATGGTGTTGAAGTAGCTCGCCAGGGCGGATGGATCCCATGTCGGCGTCGAGGGAGCGCCGTAGTTGGGGTAGCCACCGTAGTTGTACGTCGCCGGTGGTGGAGGCATGGGTGATGGGGCCGGCAGGGCCATGTAGCCATGAGCCGGTCGTGGCGTTGGGGCGGCAGGTCGCGGCCCAAGGAGGCTGTGGGCGGGGCCGTGTCCGGCGCGGGGGAAGACGTGGCCACCAGGACCCGACATCGGGTACATGTGGATAGCGCCAGTCCACGGATTCTGCAGGCTGGGGTAGACAGGGGCGCCGCTGCCCCCGGTGGACTTCTTCTTGCCCTTGTACCGGCCCGAGCCGTAGTTGGTGGAGGAGCCAGGAGCGTCGTAGCCGGGATGCCCGGCGTGGGGCTGATGTGGCGCAGGAGAAGGAGCGCCACGGGAGCCCCCAGCAGATGGGGCCGTGTAGAAGACGGCGGGTGACGACGAGCTGGTGGCGGACGGCTTAAGTTCCTGGAGAAGAAGCATGTTACGGAACTCGAGAAAAGTGGGGAAGGGCCGGAGGAGAGGGGCGAGATTCCCGATCTCCTTGTAGTCAGCGTGGAGACCCTTGATGGTGTTCCACACCAGGGCGTCGTCGGTGACCGGGGCGTTGATGTCGGCGAGGGCATCGGCGACCGTCTTCTGCTCGAGACAGTAGGCGGTGATGCTCTTGTCGCCTTGCTCGATGTTGCGGAACTTCTGGCCGAGGTAGCCCGCGCGAGCCTACTGGTTGTCGCGGAAGAGGGCGGTGATGCCGTCGAGAACGGCGAAGGCGGTGGAGCCCGAAGCCATCACCATGTCGGCGATGTCGGGGGTGATGGTGCCGTACAGCCAGCGGAGAACCATGGAGTCCATCCGCAGCCACTCCGCGTCGGCCAGAGGGAGCGCCGTGGTGAGGTGGTCGGCGAGGGCAAACTGGTTGACGGCGATGGAGAGGAAGTTCCTCCACTTGGTGAAGTTCGAGGCTTTGAGATCTAGGGTGACGGGGATGAGGCTCTTGAAGTTTTGGATGGCCATGGCCTGAGCCCAGAGGGTGGTGTGGGGATGAGGGATGTTGCCGGCGTCGGGCATGGCGGCGGCGGCTGGGGCGGCAGAGGAAGGAGAGGTTTGGCGCCGCAAAACCCTAGGGCGGCGGCGGTAGTGGAGAGGGGCGGAAGCAAATCTCTTGTCTGATACCATGATAGAACTAGAAAGGGAGAATGATTAACCACACAATTGTGGGTTCCGTGTTACCTCATATTTATAGACAGATTACAAGGATAACTATGGAAACAAATCAATACAATCCCAACCATAATTGGCCCGATTTATATGCAAATATATGGGCACTAAACATGGCAGGGTATAACCGAATCGGATTGCCTAATACTGACGATGGGGCAAAATTTCAGTAGTTGTTACCAGAGGGGCGGGAGGTGTGCTCGACTTGAGCCGAGTCGCGTGGATATATGTGGGTGCTCGCTATCAGCGCTAATGGTGTCGCGGCACGCGATGACGCGAGGCGGAAGGGTGGGCAGCCGCTGTCGGTGGTGGGCCCACGTGTCATCTTTCTAACACGATGTATATTTTTGAAAAACCACGAAGCTCACGCGCAAGTATTATATTTTTTCTCCTTATTATAGCCAACTGCTGCTGAATGATTAGCCAGATGATCGAGCAATCACAAGTTCTATTGTGGTTTGAGATCAAGGCACAATATTACAGATCTGGTGTAGATGCAACTGTTTCTGCTCGGCAGCCAGCAACAGCTCCCAGGTTATCGAACTGCTAATCAGCACAATCTTTCATCGGGCACTGCTTTGTCCCTTCCAAGATTCTGGCCATCACCATGTATTACTCCATTAGCGGACTAAATTAATGTTCGACAACAGAATGAATGAAGAATATCTTCCCCAAACCAGATACCGATATCCTAATAAGTACACGAATTACAGATACATTAACGATACTTCTGGCATTCCAATATTTTACATGATAATAGCATACTATAAGCATGTTCTTGTAGTCATGTAATACAGCACTAACAGATACAGGCTGCTGCATTGATAATTCCAAACCCTTTGCATCCTCCCATTCCCCCCTCTTTAGACAATCCCGTGAAAACAAAGTTGAACGCTGCACTACCAGGAGCTGGGCAAAGGTTCACCATCCTCCTCAATAGATTTTTCCATCTTTCACAATTGTCATCCTAGACAGTTAAAATTCCCTAGCGAAAACTTCAGTAAAACATATCTAAGCTTTCTGGTGATAGGTAATTGCTTATTGGAGCCTATGAAGGCCAGTAGACAACTAGACATGATCAATACATCAGCAGCACTTAAGCAGCAAACATACTCATTGGATAGATGGTAGGCCATAAAGAGCATCAGAGTGGGGATACAATTCTAGTTTGAATAGATACACTGGCAGTTACAGGACAATACAACAACAGGGAAAACAATTATTGTGTAATGTTTATTTACTTGCTGAGGGATGGGCTCAGTTCATGCCGGCTTTGTTTTCGACAGTAAGTGTGACAACCATAGTGATGATACTTTGGAATCTTGCAAAAGCCCATTCTTGCACACTATCATGAAATCTCCCTTGGTGTGTCCTGTAGCCCAACTCAAGGTTGTTGGGGAATGACCATCCAAACTATCCATGAACATCAATGTCATCCCTGTAGCAAAAGGTTACTTACATCAGTTGCAAACAGAAGAACTTCTTCTTTGGTCATTGCTACTGGGGTCTGAACATATTGGTAGGTATCGTCATTCTTTAAAGGTTCATTTGAACAAATGTTGGATCAATTACATGCAGTGTGGCACACCAAGAAACAACAGTTGTGACAATACCGTGAATACTGGATAGGTCCGAGTGTATAAAATTGATAGAAATAGGTACAATATAATTTTAGCACCTTGGTGAAGGCGGCTTAGTTTGTGTCAGGTTTGAAGTCAACAGCCTCAGCGTTCAAGAAACGTGAAAACCACATGGCTGATGCTTTAGGGTGTCGGGAGAGCCCGTTCTTGTAATCAACATAGACAAGCCCAAACCTCTTGGTGAATCCCATTGCCCACTCAAAGTTATCCAAGAATGACCATGCAAAGTATCCACGAACATCGGCACCATCTCTGTATGTGAACAATAACGAAAATTAGTGGCAGCGCTTGTTTTGGTTATGCGGTATTAGTTATGGGGCAAGCAGAAACAGACTTACTTTATTGCTTGTGCCACCGCACCAACATATCCTTTGAAGAAACAATCCTCTTTGTATCATTTAAGACCTGGTCAAGCGTTGCTGATGGATCATCTTCGTCATCCATGCCTACAGAAAACAGACAATATAAGGACATCATTCATAAACTAGGTTAGTTACTCCCCCGCAAAAAAAAAAAAAAAACTAGGTTAGTTACTGAACATTTTAGTTAGCAAATTTTACATCAGACAAGCAAAAAGTATTCGAGCTTTCTATAAATAGCAAATTCTTGTATTGCCGCTTTTACAGAAGTAGGGTGTTAAGCCTTTGTTCATATAAAAAATATTGTATTGCATACATGCAGTTACATAATACATGTCAGTTCTTTAAATTTTAATGCCATATTTTAATTGATTTGTAGTATGTTTATCTTGGCAATCTATTTTATCAATATTCTGTGGCAGTAACAGCTCAAGAATTTGAAACTATGATAAAAGATACTCACGAAAGATGCTCCCAATGCATATTCCACATTTTGACTAGCACGTACACTAGAATAAATAGCTTGTCCTGACCGTTTAGTAAAAACAAGAAAAATCTCAACTAAGATGGTACAACGACCATCAAGTTGGATAGTTTGTATTCTTAACAATAAAAAGCAACATTTGAGTGTTTTTTACAAGCATTTATATTGCGGTACTATTTATACATCGTCACATCCCCCATTTATAATTTTTAAACTAAACATTGAACATCTCCACTACAACTTCAAGCATGGAATTAAAAAAATCAAAAGTTGTTATCACGGTCAAAGAATAGTAGAGGAAAAGCATCACTAGTCGCACACTCATAACACAGGACTGGTTTACTGTTTGTGATAAACAAAACGTTATGAAAAAAAACTGATAAATGGTAGGGCAAATGGGATTGCTATATAATACATTTAATATCATGGAGCATTATGTGTAGCAACAAATATGATGCATTTTGCATAGGATAACATAAAGAAGAAGCATGCTCAGCAGTGGAGACTTTTTGCACCCGGGCACCAGTGATCCCTCCCGTTTAAAAATTCGAAAACTATATTTATATGTTTCAAAAAATTCTGAAAAAAAATCTGAGTGTAGCCAATGATATATCCCTCTAACGTGCAAAATATCAACTTCAAAAACCTTGTATTTTGAGCTAAACAAAAATGACAAATTTGTAGATCTGAGTATGGATATTTTCAAATCTCTAAAGTTTATCAGATTTGTTATCAGATTTGTCATTTTTGTGTAGTCCATAATATAAAGTATTTCACACTAAAAAAAAATCACGTCTGTGAGATGCATCATTGGGAACATCATAATTTTTTTCAGAATTTTTTAAAACTCATAAATATGATTTTCAAAATTTTTAGCAGGCGGGTTCACTGGTGCCCGGGTTCAAAACTGCTTTTCCGCATGCTCAGTTGCAATAAATCAAATCAATCCATATAATCCACAATATGTGAAGTAATATGTAAGGGATTTAATCACGCAACCCATATGAAATATGAAAACTTCAAATCATGTAAGCAGATATGTCATGTGTGTATTAGTAACTTGAAATTCCAATGCTTAATGAAGTATTGCAATGGTTCTCATGATTAGTGAAAAGTTGAAACTCTCCATCATTCTCAGATATAAAAACACACCATCTAAATGTTAGGAGCATAGAATCCTTACCATTCTCTGTTATATATATTTTGGGATTACCATATTTCCTTGCTACATAATTAATCAAGTTCCGAATACCCCAAGGAACTATATAAAGCCACTCAGACGCGGCCTGCACATATATTGAGATAAAAAAGTTATGAGAGATCAGTGGGGATACATGAATGAAAAGCGCTCAGGTATTTACTCTTTCACCAATTCCTTCACCGCTACTCAATTTGTCTGCCAAAAGTAAACAAGTGTCAGCATTGCGATATTAATCTATAACGACGGGATAACTTGCAAGGGGCAACAATGCATATAACTAAAGTGGGTGCAGAATATTCAGGCCAAACTTCAGCAAGAACAATAGTTCTTCCTTACATGCCTATACTGATTTACAATGCTCCAAGAGTAAGAGGGCATAGAACAAATATACTTGCTTAGTGGAGACGGGCTGTTCTTCCTAATCAGCAAGGTGAATTATTTTTTCATGTCTGCCGTCTGTGTACTAGAGTTTTGATAGATAATGTTGCGCTTGTTTTCACACAAACAAAAAAAGACAAGTCCTAGATAGTTGAAGCATAGTACCTATTCTCTCCATTTGTTGAACTTGATAAAAATGGATCTCTTTTGGCTGTGGGTTCGGCTGATTAGCAATGAATCTTGATGTATAGTGATTTAATCCAATAAAATCAATTTTGTTCCTGATCAATTCACGATCTTTCTCCGAGAATTTTGGAAGATGATTGCCCACTCTCTGGCGCATGCTTTCAGGGTAATCACCAAAGTATATTGGGTCCAGGTACCTTAAAGAAAAGCAATTATAATCAGGATATATGCATCAAATCATATCATAGACTTCATGAAACTGAGAGCGTGTCTGCATTATACGACTAAAATACAAGAAGTTACACAGCGCAAATATGTTCTACGGCAACAGGTAACAAATATAGGACATTTTGTATGTATTCGCTGAAAAGGTGAGCATATACCATCCAAGTTGAAAGTCAATTCGTCGTGCTGCAGCAGCCTGATCTTCTATTTTGTCTGATAATGGCTCTGCCCATTCACAATCAATAACAAACCCTACTTCTCCACCTTGTATAGCCTATAATATGTAAATCATCAGCAATACAATGGTACTGAAAACAAACAGGTGCAGTGATGATACTTCAATTGGAAACTTAACATGCCTTGAATTTTCTTCTGTAGACATCAACAGATGAAGCATGAGCTAAGATCTGGTGGTGGGCAGCCAAGAAAGGCTCAGCAGCTACACCTTCACATACTCCGGGTGCAAATATTCCAATCCCATAACCATTAACAGATGTTTGAAGAGGTTCATTGATGGTTATCCAATGCTTAACTCTGTCTCCAAAATTTGCAAAGCAAGCTTCTGCATATAACGTGAAGTACTCTCTGAAACATTTTCACAGCCAATAAAATCAGATATAGAAACATCAAATTTAACTGTAAATACTTTGAAATAAAGCAGTTTTCTTAGGTAAAAACTTATAGTCTTTTGTGTTGGCATTAACTATAGTTACAAATTCATAGTCTAAAGTTAAGACGCCTGCATTGACTTACACAATCTTGTCTGAAAGCCAACCCCCCACAGTTTTGTGAAGATTATTTGGAAGATCCCAGTGATACAGAGTTGCATAAGGCTGAATACCTGAAATCAGGCAGAAGGGTGGTGAATAACTAGATGAATAGTAACCATGAAAACATTTAGTAAATCATGTGACACCTTTCTCAATCATGAAATCTATAAGGTTGTTATAGAAAGCAACTCCTTGTTCATTGATCTCCGTCCCTAGGCCATCTGCAGAACAGTGAACTTATAAGCTCAGATGAGAAATGGTGGATAATAAAACGTTGACCAACGGGGGAAGGATCCCTCCCTTGGCTTTACGTTGTTAGGTAGATGAGACCTCCCGTTTAATTCGAGTATGCCTCAGCTGGGACTCGAATTTCTTCGAATATGCGTCAGCTGGTACTCGAACCCGGGTGGGCTGGGCGCTCACTCGCTGCCACTGCCACTGAGCCAGCGCTCAGTTCTCATGGCGGATAATAATAGAAAAGAAGAACATGTCGAAGGGAAAATTTGAATTTTGGCAATGCAGTTAGGAGATGTATCAATATGTGAAGCATAATCCACCAAAAAAATTACCAGGAAATATCCGTGACCAAGATATGGAAAACCTATAAGCACCAAAACCCAACTTGGCCATGAGCTCAATGTCTTCCTGTAACCAAATAGTTCAAACAACGAATTAGGGGGATACATAAAGTAATACTGTAAAAAAAAATGTGTGAAGGAGCTAAGAATTCTCTCTCGGGCAGAGAAAGAAACATCTTTTTAACAAATATAATGATAACATAGCTATGACAATGGTTACAATGATAAAACCTTGTAACGGTGGTAATGATCAACTGCAACTTCTCCAGAGGATCCATCTATAATATGTTCTGAAAAAAAAGCATTTGAAATGTCAAATATAGATTAAATCGGTATATTTGAAGAAACTAAAACAGAATCTAAATGAGACAAACCTTTGTTATCCGCGAATACATCCCAAATGCTATCACCTTTGCACCCTCATTTCTCGCCCCCTCGATCTAGATAAAGGAGAAAAGCCAAGAACGTTACTTCATGGCTATGATATATCTAGTCGGAGAGAAAAAGAAAGAAGATAGACAACAAAAACCAATTCGTTATCCTCTTTTTTTCGTTGTAATCAAGGAGAAAAAATGGTAGAATTTACATTTTTCATCTAAGGAGTTAAACCTACAACGGAGAATTCCAACAGTATGATGATTCTCTTTTTTTCCCTTCATTGTGGAGAACTGTTAAGGCAACATGCAGATGCAAAATCCCTTCCCGTTTCTACCCTTTCTCAGTTAATTTAAGGTATCCCCTGCAGTAGGGAAAATATCATTACTATCAGCCTTTCTTTCCCACGTATATACCTTCCCCTCCCCTGAAGCCCATACCACCACCATTTCTGGAAATTTCGCCGGCCCGCTAAAGAAATTGATGTTATGCTTCAGGGTGGCCAATAGACAACAGTGGTTGATGCCATGATGTGCACACTGCATTTTAAAGTTCAGTTCTGACCACTGGCTAGAAATTCAGGCACCGATTTTTGTGGTGGGGGCAGTAAGTCCTTTCTGGATTCGTAGCTTCTTGAAAAAATTTCCCTATAAATCAATTATGTATGCATATTGCGTCGGTGTATGTTTTTAGACAAGGAACTTTTTCTGCCTAGTACTCTCCACTTTGATCCTTTCATTTTTGTTCAGAGATAGTTATTGCTAGAGGGCGCTTGGTTCAGATGCATACACCTCATTACTTCCTCAGTATGCGTGCTTCAGTCCACAATGATAAGCATTTGCGAAGGAAGGGCGGGGCACGACAGAGGGTGCCGCTTCAAACAGGTTATATGCTCCACCCAATTTGGTGAAGCGGACATAAAGCAGTTACTGTCTCACTGTCCGACTTTTTTCTCTCAAAGAGAAATCCCTGTCTTACCTACCTAAGACAAAAGCAGAAACCGTCCACCGAGCACCCACACGCTCTACCGTACCGTACCGGCGACAAGCAGCAATTTGGCCGGCGTGGGAGCAGGAACCAGCAATCAGCGCCGGCCGCGACCGAGATGCGACCCAGTGGACTTACCCGCCGGCACCACCAACACCAGTTCACCAGCCTAGCAAGGTAGCAGCAGCTAGTACTGCTAAGTAATCAACTGACCTGGTAGGCGGAGGTGGCGACGCCGAAGACGAACCCCTCGGGGAAGTCGGCGCGGGTCACCTCACCCGACGCCGCCGCAGCCTCGCCGTCGCGCCCCGTGCTCCCCATTCAGGCCGGCCGCCGAGAGGAGCAAAGCCTGCTGTGAGCCTGTGATATGTGTTCGATCCGGCACGCCGTCAGTCGTGCGAGGGGAGGAGAGTGGACAAAATTCTGGAAGTTCTCGGCCGAGGGCACTTCAGTCGAGTTGCGTACATATAGGGGGGTGCGCCCACGTGAGGGGCCACGTCGCTCTCTGCCACTGTTTAGTCAACTCGGTAATGGTTGCTGAAAAAATGTATTTTTTCTCGAGATTTGTTGCTAAATAAAATGCTGGCGCGTGATTTAATCACCAATAGACCATCTATCTACTATAAAAAAAACTACCAATAGACCATCTATGCAAGATGTTTACAGAGCTGCCGAGGCAAAAAGGGTTTGCCCTCTGCTATAGAAAAAGCATTGGTTCTTGCGAAAAAATCTACTCCCTCCGTCCCAAAATAAGTGTCTTAAGTTTGCCCAAAAGTAGATGTATCTAGACATGTTTCATGTATAGATACATCCACTTTTTAACAAACTTGAGACACTTATTTTTGGACGGAAGGAGTAGTTTATGTTCGTTATGGTTTTGTTGTACTCACTTCTAGGGCTCCTCTAATTTAAAGGAATTTCGTAGGAGATTTTTCAGGAGATTTTTCAAGATATCGCTATTTAATTAAAGGATTCTTTTCCCGTACGGAGATAGTTTAGTTTTTTTTTTGCGGGAAAGCACGGTAAACTTACAGCAAGGTCCTTACAGAAAGATCCAGAACAAAGGGAAAATTACAACTTGGTCCAGCTGGAACTCGATGTTGACGACGAAGAACAGAACGTGCCGCCGGCGCGCCGCCGCTGCTCCTCCCCAGACACCTTGGATCAGGAGGAGTCCCTCTGCGGACGGGAAGTCGACGATCCTCAGCTTCAAGAAGCCTCCACCCTGCACCGCCATCGCCATCGCCTCGCCGCAAGTCACCAACACCTTCGAAAGCTTGAAACAACCGGATCCGCCGCAACTGGGACTCCGGCGAGGGAAGAGCACGCACGGCAGCACCAGAGGCCTGCGAGCATGCACAAAGCAGCAGATCCGCAGCGACGGAGCTCCGGAGAGCGCCACCACCGAAGAGGAAGATCCCCGCTCCAAAACAACACACCACCCACGCCGCCGTCTCCTCAACGCCGCCGGCCCGGAACTCACACGACCCTACACTATGTACAGACGATATGCGGGGTTCCCCCACCCTCCCGCCGCCGGAGCGGCCGGCGGAGGGAGGGGGAACCGTCGAATCGCCGTCGGCGAGGTGGATCTGCGAGGTCGCCCAAAAATCGCCCTCTTTTACTATTGCGGGAGGGGATAAGGTCCAAGGTCCTTCTCTTTCTTGGAGATAGTTTAGTTTGCAAGACTAGACCTTGTGTTTTTCTTTTACTCATGCAACGAACCCATCTTTCCCTTTCCATGCTTCCTTCTGTGTGTTTTAATTAGCCACAATGTTCTTTCTGTTGAGAAATGGAAAGAGTAGATAAGATCGGTTACAAAAATTCCAGACCACTCGTGGAGCATTTTCTAAATTATGTTGTGCATAAGGGTTTTCAAGAGAATTGCTAGTATAAAACATCTTTTTAGGGAGTAGGAGTAGTAGAAACCATCTTTTATGGGCCCTCTCCCGAATTTTTTTTTAACTTTGAGAACTTCAATAACAAGCTGCTCAGCTGTTGGACATGCTCAAGCGTAGCCACGAAGCTCAAGCTGCTCAGCTGTTGAACTTCAATAATGTACAGTGATTTTTTGAAACCACGAAGCTCAAGCGTAGCCAACTGCTGATGAATGATTAGCCAGATGATCGAGCAATCACAAGTTCTATTGTTTTTTGAGATCAAGACACAATACTACAGATTTGCAATATTGTTTCTGCTTGGAAGCCAGCAATAACTCCCTGTAGGTTATCTAACTGCTAATCAGCATAGTTTCTCACCGGGTACTGCTTTGTCCCTCCCAAAATTCTGATCATCACCGTGAATTACTCCATTACCGAACCGATGAGTATGATAGTTTGAAACTTGTTGTACCACTAAACCCCAGTTTTCAACTTGTTGTACCATTTCGCACATGTGAAACAAGTATAGGTATGGAGGGAGTAAATGAACAAAAAAATGAAGAAAGAGACATAGACTAAAAAAATTGATCTATAATTGTGACTGGATATTTCACCTTGAAAATCATTCTTCTTGCCATGAAGTCCGAAGTGTTTATGAACAGGGTCACCGTCTCGTTGGTGTTGTGAGCTGCAACGGTGAAATCACCCCATTCTATCGACGTCTGCTCTTGGCCCTCGCCTTCCAGAAGGACGAAGGGCTTGGATATGGTGACCTTCTCCATGAAAATTGTAAGATCAAGACGTACTTATTGGTACACATACAACATTAAATGTTAAGTCATGTTAATTAGCCGTGAGCTCGACTTGACAACACCTGTACAGTCCGGGCTACACATGTATCCGGACCCACTGCGCGTTCGCGGGCGGAATCGAGTTCACAGCCTGTTGAATGGTGTGCTCCCGTCCTTCGAAACGAAGATTTATACCTATAAAGTATTGCACCGATTCAACTTGAATCGGGTTTTTTATCAAGATCTTGCCGGTTGTTTTCCAATGACACAAAAATAGGGCCTCAACCAAAGTATGGCTCATAATGCACGAAAAAGAAATTTGAGGGTGGGGGAGCCCTTTCCAATGTAAGACATAAATGTTCACATATTGTTTAGCGCTAAAACAAAGACACAAAATCACAACATAATTACAACAAAAATGTACTCTATCTTTTTTAGTTTCTTACTTTGTCTCTGTCCTTTCAAGAAAACATGCTACAGCCTGCAGCATCGTCGCCAAAATCGTCGTCACAACCGCATTTTTTGTTTCATCATGCCAAATAAATCTCCCATCTGGGTCATGCGACAGGTTAGCCCGTACCGAGCCTTCTAGTCGTTTCCTTTCAGTATCAAATGTGAAATTAGTTTGCAACAAAAAAGGCAATAAGATTACTAGTCAATTTTGGGCAGCGATTAAAAGTTGTAGGGAAACATAACGCGTGCACCTCTTATCAAAAGATGATGTGGGACCGATGTGACCAATGTTGTCCAAAAGTTGTAGGGAAACATAACGTGTGCACCTCTTATAAAAACATTCGGGGTCCAACCAGTGTTCAATATATTCAAAATTCTGAAAAACATTTCTAAAGGAATAACGGATGCAATCTCGCAATTTTGGTGGGGTGATGATGTCAATGATAAGAAGATGCATTGGTTCGCTAGGTGGAAATTATGTATCCCTAAGAACAGAGGAGGTTTGGGTTTCCGATATCCTCGTTGTTTTAATTTGGCTATGTTGGCCAAACAGGTTTGGCGTCTCCTGTGCCACCCTGAATCCTTATGTGTGAGGGTTCTTCGAGCCAAATTCTACCCTGATGGAAAATTGTTGGAAGCAAAAATGAAAAGTGGAGCATCCTTTACTTGGCAGAGCTTATTGGCAGGTATACAATCTTTTAATAGAGGTTGTATATGGCGTGTAGGTGATGGTACCCAAATTGATATTTGGTCTGACCCATGGATCCCTACCAGCGCGGACGCAAGGATCGTTACACCGAGGAATAATATAATTTTGTCGAAGGTTGAAGAACTGATCAGTCCAATAACAGGATCATGGGATGAGCAGCTTATTCGTGAGAATTTCTTTGTCATTGATGCTAATAGAATCCTTTCAATACCACTTCCTACTCATGGTATGGAGGATTTTGTGGCATAGACATACAAAGAATTCAATCTTTTAAGTTAGTTCGGCTTATCATGGTGTCGAGGTGTGCCCTCGGCAAATTCCATGGTTGCTATACCTAGGGTTGATTATGTGGTAGAGGACGTGTAGTATTGGTGGAATTGACGGCTGACAAGCTGGATTTACCCAGGTTCAGGGCCCTCGAGTGAGGTAAAACCCCTACTTCCTGCTTGCTGTGTTTATAATTTGAATATGGAGGTTACAAGGGTTCGACGAGTAGTAGATCTCGTCGAGGTTTTGGTGGCTATGGATTGCTTGTACTTGATCGATCACCCTCCCAGCCTTTATATAGGAGGCTGGGTCTCGGGAAACACAACCGACCAAGGTTACATGTATGGAAAGTTAACCGACTACAACTTGGTCTAACTTGGGAAATACTCCTTGTCTCGGGCCTTCCTTCGTGGGCTTCGATTAATCTTCGGGCTTCTTTGATCATCACGTGCACCAGGTACCTCTAAGCTGGGGTACCCGCAGAGTATAACCTCGTCATTAGCCCCCGAGTACTTGCTTGACTCGAAGAATCGAGCATGTGCTCCCTTCATCGTGCACGTCATAATCTTCTGAACTTGCGTTTCTGACCCGATGTAGTTCTTCGAGCTTTTAATTTGTTTCAATTGTATGTATATGCTAATCGAGGGATATTGACATAGTAGGCCTGATTCACTCGAATATCGAGCTCAGTTAACTGCTTATTTGAGCAAAAAACCTTACTAGTCTTCAGTCAGACTCGAGTCCCTGGGCTCGAGTCTGGAACGCAATCGAAAAATTATGCCTAGGGATATTGACATAGTAAGCCTGATTCACTCGAATATGAGCTCAGTTAACCGCACATTTGGGCGAAACCATACTAGTCTACAATCAGGTTCGAGTCCCCAGACTCGAACCTGGAACACTCTTGAAACTTTTGCCTAGGATATTGACATAGTAGGCCTGATTCACTCGAAAATCGAGCTCAGTTAACCACATTTGGGCGAAACCATACTAGTCTACAATCAGGTTCGAGTCCCCGGACTCGAAGCTAGAACACTCTTGAAACTTTTGCCTAGGGATATTGACATAGTAGGCCTGATTCACTCGAAAATCGAGCTCAGTTAACCGCACATTTAGGTGAAACCATACTAGCCTTCAATCAGGTTCGAGTCCCCGGACTCGAAGCTGGAACATACTGGACAGACTCGACTCAAGCCGTTGTAGGTTTTACTGATTCGTTCTGCAGTTTAACTTTTGTACCTGACGCGTCCGTCAGGATTTTCATCATGTCTGTTGACACGGAAATTTCAAGGGAAAACACTGTTGGAGCGTCCCATCGGCCCATCTCGATTGCTCGGCGGGTCTTACCTTTGCATTTGCGTATGCAGCATCCGAAACATCTGCGATTGGCATAGTCCGGGAATTTATGAAGTTTGGTTCTTTGATTTGTGAAGTACTTAATGCATTTTAATCGATCTGTAGTCGAGTGAATTTTTCTTACCTTGTTTTGGAAATCTATAGGAGCGCGACAGCGCTCCCATGGGAGTAGCCCCCGAGATTGTGGTTTATTGTCTTGCAATAGAGGACAATCTCAAATCATCCTTTTACACTGCTTTTTGTCAGTCGAAATATTTTGTCTTTGAAATCTATGGGAGCGCGTCAGCGCTCCCATGGGAGTAGCCCCCGAGATTATGCTTTATTTCGTTTGAAGTATAGGATAATCTCTATAATTTTGCTCCCTTTTTTTTGATCAATCGCAACAAATTTTTGATACGCTCCCATGGGAGTACCTTTTGCTAGTCGAATCCTTGCTTCGATTGTAGTCTCGAACCCACTACTCGAATGTGGACGTTATCATGGCCCCTGACATCATTCATGACGTCTTTGGCGTGCGCCCGCCGTTTTGACAAGACGTGTCTGTGTGGGCCCCATGTTCAGAGTTTTGACCGCAGAAGACGCCGTTTCAGCTTTGATTTGACCGGACGTGGCGAATTTTTCGCCGCGCCATCATAACCTCCTAGGGTTTTGTGCGTAGTGGGCGACGTGGGATGCGGCGGTTACTCTCTGCGCTTGCCACGTGTACGGCCAGATGCTATGTGCATTTGGACGGACGATTACGATGGGTTTTGCGTTGTGCGGTAAGTAGCAATATTTGCGCAAGATTTTGATTTACTTGCCATTCACTTCCTCTGTTCCTCTTCTTCCTCGTGCTCCGCACACCATTGCTCTGCCTCCCAAGCTCCTTGCTGCTTGTTCCTCGCGCAATGGCACCAAAGAAAATCAAGCGTGCCGCTGCAACTGCCTCCGCCGCCGATCCATCGGACAAGGGGAAGGATGCGACCACAACGAGTGAGCCTGCCGATGCGCTTTTGAAGATCCCCGGTGACTGGACCAGATCCAGTGTAACCGAGGATACCCTTTCTGAGTACCGTCAGAAGGGTTGGCTGCCACCAGCTGACCAGCTAGCCGCGCGTGCTCCAGGTCTGGAGGTACGCCCTGACCCTCGCAACGGCGAACGCGTCTGCTTTGCTGAATTCCTTCCCCGCGGCTTCTCTCTCCCTTTGCATGATTTTGTGCGAGGGCTTCTGTATGCCTATGGCCTACAGATTCATGATCTTACTCCCAATAGCATTATGCATATCGCCTGTTTCATGGTGCTTTGCGAGTGTTTCTTGGGAGTATCCCCAGCTGGGCATTGTGGAAGCATATCTTCAAGGTGCGCCACAATTGCCGGGGCAAACGCCCTTGCCCGGTGGGCGGATTTCAAGTCCAAGTGCGAAGCGATTCGCATTACTTCAGTTTGAAGACAGTCGACTCTGCCCAAGGCTGGCGGACCAAATGGTTCTGTGCCAGTCGACCAAGTGGTGCTCCCGGCTTTTTTGATTGAGAATCCTCCGAAGAAGACAGTGGCCTGGGACCACCCTATCTCTCCTGCTGAAGCCAAAGAAGCCACCCCTTTGCTGAATGAGATTGGAAATTTGCTGAAGACTATTTCTGGTATTCAGTTGATCAGCACTTATTTGAAGATGCGAGTGTGGCCCTTGCGCCTTCGTGCCCACCCGATGTGGCAGTATGAGGGTCCACTCGACAGCACCAGGATGAGCTCCTCCGAGTTGACGCCAAAGGAGCTCAGTGCTCAGGTGAAGAAAATCACGAGCATCAAAGCTTCCACAAAAATCGACTTCAACTTTTCCCACGTCCCCTACGGGCCAGAGAAGGCCTTACCCGTAGTGAGTGGTTCTTTTTTGCCATTTTTATGCCTCATCATCTGCCTTTGCATCCGTTTTGCTTCCGTTCTTATGATTATGAATTGTACTTGCTACATAGGGTCACTCGACTACCTCCTCGCTCCCTCCTCTACCCGAAGCCGGGCCTACTGTGGAGACGGCAGTACAGGAGGAAACCAAGCTGCCCATTGCTGACCCTGCTTCTGCCCACTCGACTCCTCAGGAGAATCCCGAAGAAGAAACAGGGGAAGAGGTGGAACAAGTTGTAGCGGATGCTTCGGATGAATAGATGCTGAGCAAGGCCCTCGCAAGCCTAAACGCCAGCGATTGGTTCTTCCGGAGTCTTCGAGCACAGAGGATGAGCAAGGGGACACCGGTAATTCGGGTATCCCTTCTCCTGCTAAAAACCATCCTCTGACTGTCTCCCCTCTGGCTTCGCGTCCTCCTGCAAATTCCAGTAACACCTCTCGACTGGGTGTTTTCTCTCTTGGCGACGAACCTGATTCTGATGAAGAAGATGAGCCAAGGTTTGCTTTGTAGTCGATTCCTTTATTTGTGTCTGCGCCTTGATGATTGTTGCTTTTTTGATTGGGTGTATTTTTTGCTTTATGATACCAGTGGCAAATCGCAATCTCCACCCCCAGTCGCGGACACTTCGATTGCGGCGCAGCCATCCGTCCCTCCAGAGACAGCACAAGGCACTATTCTTGAAGCAACCAAGGACGCCACTGGGCTGGTGGTTGCTGATTTGAACAAGGAGAAGACTGCCCCAACTGCGGATGTCGTGGCTTCCTCCTCCAAGCCTGCCTCTTGGACTGATCACGTGAGTGCTTCTGTTATTACTTACACTTGAAAATTTTGTTTCTTCCGCACTCGACGATAA
>CAMZMU010000027.1:23077767-23156322 GCA_947311845.1 Poa pratensis | reverse complement strand
GGAACTTGACTATGGACCTTCTTTTAAGATCCCTTTGTTTCGGTGCAAATGGGTCAAGCTGACAGGAGGCGGGGTAAAGGTAGACTAGCAGTACGGAATGACAACGGTGGAGCTCAACAATCTTGGGTACAGAGACGAACCATTCGTCCTAGCCAATGATGTGGCTCAGGTTTTCTATGTGAAGGACATGTCTACCAAACGAATACATCATACGATGAGTCAAAGCGCCACATAGTTCTTTCAGGGAAAAGAAACATCGTGCGAGTGGAGGACAAGACAGACATGTCAGAAGATTATAATAAGTTTGATGAAATTTCGCCCTTCACAGTGAACACTGACCCAAGCATCCTGTTAAATAATGAAGATGCTCCATGGTTACGGCACGATCATAACCAAGGGACATACGCGAAGAAAAAGTTTTATACCCCAACACTAGATGGAGATGTTGGTGATGTGTAATATTGTATTAAACCTTTATGTAACTGTGTTGTGAAAACTCAGAAGAAAACCTTTATGTAATATATTACCCCAAAACTAGAGTTTATGAATTTTGTGCATTTAATTTATTTAGAAAATGATTTTTGGTTCTGGTTCTATGAGACAGAGGACTCCATTTGCAACCAAGTGCAACATGAATCACCCAAAAATATTTAATATAACAATTTCTATAGCTAAAATGTCCATTTTAAACTTCTGTAAAATATTGAATTAAACTGATGCAAAATTACCATATTATGGGTCTACTGTGTTCTCCACATTTTTCTGAGTCCAGGGATATAAATTTCGTAATTTTTGGATCTGTGGTTCAGAAGATATGATTTTCCAAAGTTTAAACCTTATATAAACTAATTAAGTCCAAAAGCCTACTAAAAATTTCAAAAACCTATTCCAAAAGCCCATTTAGTCCGGTTGGCGCGCGTTTTCGCGGCTCGGACCGCGAAAAACCTTTAGTCCCGGGTCCTGCCACCAACCGGGACTAAAGGACCTTTAGTCCCGGTTGGTGGCTGGACCCGGACTAAAGGTCAGCCTTTAGTCCCGGTGAAGCCACCAACCGGGACTAAAGGACCTTTAGTCCCGGTTTGTGGCTGGACCCAGGACTAAAGGTTTTTTCGTATATATACCCACGACTGCTCCCCTCCCCAATCTGTTCCAAACTTAGCCAAACTTCTTTTCGTCCTCCGCCCGCCGTTCGTCCTCCGCCGCGCCGTTCGGATCTCCGCCGCCCCCGTCTACCATCGCCGTTGCGCTCCTCGTCTCCCCAAGGTGCGCCCTCGTTCGGATCCCTCTTGCTCCACTTCGCCTTCTTTTGTGCCTAGTTTGCTTGCTACCAGAACTGACATTTTCATGTGTGGTATTCTTAGACCCATATTAACTGGGTGAAATGGCATGTGCAAAATTACAGGATAGCATGACATCTCATAAGCTTCCCACAATATTTTTCATAGCACTTATATTTTTAGACCCATTTTACATGCAAATCAGCACATCATTTGTATAAGCTGTGAATTACTTTTAGCTCGCACTACCACTTGCACTCCTAAGCTCTTCCATCTAAACCTATACTTCATGTAACGAATTGCAGGTGCATTTTGAACAAAAATTGCAGGTGCATTTTGAACACGCATACAAAAACATGCATACATGAACTGATTAACCCAAAACAGAACTACTTCACCACAACCCAGTAAAAAGGTCATCTGTGATTGGTCCCTGTAAATAAAAGAGAAAGTAAGCTATTTTTAAACAATTATGATCTCTAGATTTGTAAACTAACTATATGAGCAAGATTACCATCAATAAGTGAGTGAAACTGAGGTTGGATTTGTAATCTTCAGATTCCTTCAATTTTTCATGACAAACACTGTCATTTGCAACTTGTACTTGTGAGTGTGCTGCTGATTGTGCTTGTACTTGTGAGTATACTGCTGATTGTGCTTCCACAACATAGGTGGTGGTCTTCTCATACATATTTTAGGCAACTTTTTCCTTGAGTCAAATTCTGAATTCAGTTCATTATTCATTTTCCCTTGCACCACCCTTTCAAAATGCTTAAAGAACCGGATGATATCAAAATCAGATTTGAAATGGATTTTCAAGTCATTGTTCAAACTCTCACTCAATTGTGTACTTCTCATTCCTAATGTGAACACATCCTTCATATACATTCAGCCCATTTTTCTTTTAACTTATATATGCTATCCAACCAAGTTCGCTTGCTCACCATTTTTCTCAGGAGGTCAAACTTCTGTTCAAATACTGCCATGTCCTCATACTCAAACATGCACGCGCTAAAATCTGAAAGAACATTTGTTTCTTCATTCTCCTCTGTTTTCTCTCTTCATTTTTGTCTTTCTTCTCTTCATTTTCTTATTTTTTTATGAATAAGTATATGCTTTGCAATAAAACTTCTATTGACATGGGTTCACTTCTTGAGGCTTTATAATGATACTAAATTGTTTTATCTTTCTTCTGGATTAGTTAAGCTATGGACTGCGGCAGAGATGAACAAGCCGAACATGCATTGATCGACCTTATAGCCGGTGGAGAAGATGAAGGCTCGGAATTTTTGAATGACTCCGGTGAGGGAATGGAGCTAGAACGAAGAGACGAAGAAAATGTTGGACCCTCAACAAAGTCCGGCGAGGTATATTAATAAGCCTCTGGTGACTAGATGCATTAATTTATTTGTATATATATATATTAACGAATCTTTCTTCTTTTATCCCTCCGGATCGAGCCAATCTACTAGAAGGCAACGAGGCCCGACCAAAAATTTGGTCGATCATCAAAGGTTCACGATCGACGAAGTCACTGAAGATGGCGAACCGATTGCTCCCAAAGTGAACGTACATTTATTTGTAAATCAATGCGGAGTTGTTGTTAGGGACAACATCCCGATCACCACTCGAGAATGGAATAAGCCAAAGGTAGATGGAGTTAGTTATGTCGACCAAAGATCCAAAGATTTGCTTTGGGATACGCCTCATCACATTTCAACCTACCGCTAGAGTGCAATAGATCGAAAGTCAAGGAGTGGGCTCTTAAGAAGATGGCCACACAATTCCAGACCTTCAAGAAAAGATTATACAATGACAATATCAAGAAAAATAGAACTCCAACATTCACTGGACCACTAGAGAAGATAAAAATCAGTGGGCGCATTTGTGGAGTACAAGGCATCGTCTGAAGCTCTGCAAAGGTCGGAAATAAATAAGGAAAATGTTGTGAAAAAGAAATATCACCATGTTCTAGGGACAGGTGGCTACAAGAGTGTCGTGCCTAAGTGGGAACAAACTGAGGCCGCCCTCATTGCTAAAGGGATCACTCCAGGTACAGCGGGATGGCCCGATCGGTCAAAGCAGTGGTTTTACGGGCATGGGGGATCGTTGGACCCACAAAGGGCAGTGTATTATTAGAAACCAACAAATTGAAAAAGCCTCCGAAGAACTTGTTAAAGCAATGGCCGATGTCGAAAGGGAACGTTCTAGCCCGAGAGAGAGAACGACGAGCTGACACGCGCCCTCGGGAATCCTGAACACCCAGGACGAACACGAGGCAAAGGCGCCGATGTTCCGTGGAGGACTGGGTTTTCCGAGTGGCATGACAGTTATAGAAGCCGTCAGAGAAAAAAGAACCAGGACGCAGACCGGTTCCAGAAGATAGAAAGAAAGAACGAGGAATTGGAACGCATATTAATGCAGCAGCAGGAGCAACTGGACGCAGTTAGCCAGCAAAGGGCGCCTGTTACATCGTCAGATCCTGCATTCGATAGTAGCGCCCCATCTCAGCGGAAAAGCATCGTGGCTTCCACGGGGTTCCGGGCTGATGATGCACCGATGGCTCGCTACCCCGTGGATGATATCACGGAGAGGGAAAATTGTGAGCTACATCAGTCAATGAAGGACATATCCATGAAGGTGGCGGTCGGCCTTGCTTTACCTTCTGAACCTGGAGCATGCTTCCATGGCTGTCAGATTCCAGCTGGCTATGCTCGTGTCGGGGTGGATGAAGTTCTGAAGGGATATGAGACACTGGAGCTTGACATCCTTGTAGATGAAGGGGAGACGACACTAGGAGAAGTCACGCATGCTATCATTCTATGGAAAAAGGAATACATCGTGTTTCCAGACTCGGCGCCAAGGCCACCGACTCCTCCCAGTAGCAATCCACCTCTATGTCCACCCCTCCTCGAGAGGGACCCCAGCGCGAGTCCATCTCGATCTCCGGCACATCATACGACTCCGCCCACTAAGTCCCAGGGGCAAAAGCGGAAGACCACCGCTCCGTCGACTACTCGGAAGAAAGGTACAACGAAGAAAGCCAAGGAGGCTCCTGCCAAGTTAGCTTACGAAATGACTTACGAGGAATGCCAAACGGCCGTGGCAGCCGAAGTGAAAGCCCATTTTGCACCGGTACAGCCCCAGCCAAAGGAGAAAATAGATCCGAAAACCGTTCAGCACTTTGTGGACATGCTTGAGAGGCCACCGGCACATGTGGCTAATATGCCATCAGACTATGACCGATGTATTAAGAAGTCTTATAACGAAATGCAGCGGACGAGAAGGAGTGCAAGCAGGAAAAAAGTTCCCCAGCTCGGAGAACAGGAAATACAATCGATCCCCCCGCTCCAGGAGTTACCCGATCAGGACGTAGCAGCAATTGCTAGCTCACTTGGTATCACTGTTTCTCAATTGATAGGCGACGAAGATATCCCCAAGACTGATTTAGCATGGAAATTTGCCCCCGGGCAGCCTCTGGTCAGACCTGAGCAGGTCCGCCATCTACCAACACAAATGCGAAGATTTCATGAGTGGTACATGGAATCCTCAAAGAAGGGCGAGACTGGCTCATGGTGGCAGTTAGAAACGAGCATTACTTCCGTCAAGGCGAGTTATTTATTGGGCTTGAAGAATTGTTTCAGTTATACAATCAAGACGCCCTCGACAAATCCCTCGTCAGTTGCTTTTGTGTGTAAGTGATTTATTTCTGTAATTAAGTCTCTAGCTCATCTCGTTCATTGCCTGTAATTATCCTCACTATATTCTTTTGTATGCTACTATACAGAATGAAGATTCTCGAATGCAAAGAGTGGGAATCTATGACATTGGGTTCATTGACCCATATATCATTAATTTTATTACGCTACGAGACCACGGCAAGGACACAGAGCTAACTTGCTAATGTTTCTAAAGCAACAAAATTCCAGAACGGAAATACTATTTTCTTACAACTTCAAGTGAGTGTTACTGTCTTGTACACATTTTATTTTGCTTACTCGATGTTAAGTGTAATTGATGAGTTATGCATGCCTGCGTATATAAACGTGCGCAGTTTCCACTGGATTCTGCTAATCATTAAAGTTGACGTTGGACAAGTTCATATCATGGACTCATTAAATAAAAACCCTGAGGAGTATGACAACCTGGTTTTAATGCTCCAGAGGTAATTTCAATCATTATCGCACTATATCGGCCTCTTTCGTTCATTTCCTGATATCAAGTAATTAATTACTCCTTTATTCATTTTCTTTGCCGGGCAGCTGTTGGAGACGGTTCATCAAGGAGGTTGTCGGTGAATGGAAAAAGGAGCTGCGTTTTCGACGGATCCTGGTAAGTAGTACTAGGTCTGCGCATCTCTTTAAATCTAGTTTCAATACCATTATCATGCTTGATTATTATCTGATTGAATTCTATTCTCGTAAAGTGCTTGAGCAGGAACAGGGGACCAATTTATGTGCATTCTACGTTTGCGAGTTCATTCGCATGATCGTGACGACCAGTGAGCGGCGCACAGATCTAAAACAACTTCAAGTACGTAAACAATATTTACAATTTTATTTTATTACCATTAATTGTGTTGAGTTTCATCCATAATTTGTTTTTATGATGATTTGATATATATACACACAACTCATATATTCATATTGATCTCCTTCTTTAAAGACCGAACATATGCGGAACCAGCTCCTACCAGAGGATCGCCTACGAGCAATTCAAGAGGAATTGGCGGGATTTTTGCTTACGGAGGTCATATCTGCAGACGGAGAATACCATTGCCGCTAATGCCTCCATGTAATTTAATGATCTCCATATAATTAAATAGATATTTATACCAAATTGTATATATATATGTATGCTCGTAAGAGAAATTATATTATATATGCATCAACGTACAGTATGTAGTAGCGTAGAATATGTATACGAAAACTTGTTTGAAATGAAAAAGAATTGAATGGAAAACACAAAATGAAAAGGAAAACACAAAATGAAAAAGAATTTAAATACAACGAGAAAACCTAATTCTACTCAGAAACGAAAACGGAAAAAGATTGGACTGTGCCGCGGTAGATAAATGCGAAGATCGCGTGTCGCGGCAGAACTCTTGGCAGATAACCGACCGGAGTCAAACTCGAAAACAACTCGGACTGTGCCGCGGCAGAGAAACGCGGAGTTTTTGTGTCGCGGCAGGATTCTCGCCAGCAAAACTGACCGCGCATTTAGTCAGCCCAGCGCTCAGCCGCAGCCACATGGAGGCCTTTAGTCCCGGTTTGTGGCCAACCGGGACTAAAGGAAGGGGCCTCTAGTCCCGATTTCGTAGTCCCGGTTGGATAACCGGGACTAGAGCCCGTTCCCAACCGGGACTAGAGCTGTTTTTCTACTAGTGATGGATCTTCGATGATATGGATATGTGGTGCACAGCGGGTTCCGACTGGGCTTCGAGAGGATGCTCCTTTTCACCACGGTCCTCAACAACATCAGAGATGTCATCCCGTTCCCAAGGTACCATGGGAAGGTTGACCTCTGAAGATTTGGTTTTGTCTGGGAACCAAGAACAAGAAATCTATAAATTGATTTATGACTGATGGCTGGGATAGTGGGATATAAGATGATACATATGTGTAAAGCAGATAGAATTAATGAGATTAGGAGTTTATAGGTATACATATTATAGTTCTAATTTTTTTCCTTCTTGAAGCTTATGATGTCCTTTTGCTAGCATAAAAATAGTTTGGGCTTGCTAAAATCCAGCTTGTAGAATTTGGATGTCACGGGTGTGATGGTTAGTAGGTTGTGGATTGGAGCGGAGGTAATCGTTGCGAGTGATCAGGGGCCCCATGGCTGGAGAGGGATGAGAAGGGGCACCCAGGGTGCAGGCGATGAAATAATAGATTGATAAATATGTGCTTGGTTTATTGATCAACGAGGGGTGGACTTATATAGTCCAATTACAGCTTGTAGTATTTGGAAGTGGCAGGAAAACCTTCTTCGGGACAAAACCTTTCCACTTTCCAAATCATCATGACACTAATAATTATAAGACGGGACACCAAGCCATACAATACGTATCTATCTAGCTCCTAGATCCTAGTGCATCACGGCTTGGTGTGGGTCTGGCGCAGACCCCCTCCCGCGCTGGAACTCCTTCCCCCACATGACATCTCCCCCTCCTCCATGCTGAAATACCGGGTTGTTGTGAGAAACTTTGGCATGATCATGCGTGAAACGGCTATCGTTTGAGCATGCGCCTTTCTGGTAAAAGGTGCAGACCTGAGCAAAACAAACATCACGGTAAGAAACTAACGCTACAAGATCGATATATATATATATATATATATATATATATATATATATATATATATATATATATATGTGTTGATCGATGTGTACCGATGAATGAAACATTACATTACTAGCTTGGTCACTCCCGTGATGGGATAAGTTTGAGTTCTCTCCTTCCAAGCAAGCTCCATGCATGGAGAACTTGCAAAGAACCCTGAAAGGAGACACAGATAACAAAAAAAAGGCATGCATGTGAGCTAAGTAGCTAGCACGAAATTGAGATTTACATGAACAAGTGGAGGCATGCTACCTTGTGGTGGACATGGTCGAGGAGATGGGTGAGTGGACTCACGATGGATTCCCAACCCTGTGTATTCACACAAGCATCATCCATCCATCCGTATATAAATAACGACAGATTCCCCCGATACGTTGGAGCTTGCTACTGGTAACGAGGATGACGTGTACAGCACCTGCAATAATGGCGCACGTGCCCCCGTTCGATTAACATTCGACGGTCCCAGCTAATCTCGGCGTTGGATTTTTTTTCCAGGATAACAAAGAGCTGTGACAAAAGACAATATTATCTTCTCTAAGGCGCTCTCCCCTCCACAGACTAGAGTGGAGGTCTGGAGCTCGAGCCTGCCTCCACCACCATGACAGGCAGCCTGCTCGTGCGGCCACAACCTGCTTGAGGAAATTAACGTGAGGGAAGGGGTGTTTGGCTGGTCTCCATTGCTTTCTTATGCTGAAACGGTCATATTCTATGTCACCATCTATTGCTTGTCACCATAGATGCCACCCATTTTTGTTGGAATGATATAGTAATAATTTCTGTTTGGGCTGGTCTCCATTGCTTTCTTATCCTGAAACGGTCATATTCTATGTCACCATCTATTGCTTGTCACCATAGTCCATAGATGCCACCCATTTTTGTTGGAATGATATAGTAATAATTTCTGTTTGGGCTGGTCTCCATTGCTTTCTTATCCTGAAACGGTCATATTCTATGTCACCATCTATTGCTTGTCACCATAGATGCCACCCATTTTTGTTGGAATGATATAGTAATAATTTCTGTTTGGGCTGGTCTCCATTGCTTTCTTATCCTGAAACGGTCATATTCTATGTCACCATCTATTGCTTGTCACCATAGATGCCACCCATTTTTGTTGGAATGATATAGTAATAATTTCTGTTTGAATGGATATTTTGCTTGCATTCTGCGGCGATGCAAGCTAGCGCCTCTTCCTCCTCGCCGTTTTAACCGTCGATTTTCGCGTCGCGCTGGCTTCATCGTAGATCTCGGGACGCAAGGGTCGTGGGTGTTTTTCGGGCACGACGTGAACCGCTAGCGACTCAGCGACGGCAGACGCATCGAGGCTGATCCCTGCGCCTCCGCGGAAATCCAGCAGCCGTCCCGATCAACAGCCTCCCACGACTTTCAATAATTGAATCCCAACACAAGGCCAAGGGCATGGACGCTTGAGCGGGCGCTTATGGAAATAAAAAATAAACTTAATCGCGTAGCGGCAGCGCTAGCGTCTTGGCCTCCATCGCTAGTTTTACCAGCTACACAGGCGTTAACACGTGAAACTTTGAGCCTCAGCGCATAAGAAAAAAACTCTGGAGTGCGGGAAAAAGAGGCAAGCGCTCGACGCATACTTTAGCGGCGACGCTACGTGCGGCTCCAGGATCTGATTGCCTAACTGCTACGTGAGACTCGATTCGGCAGCTGAACCTGAAAGACAAAGAACTCCGAAAAAACTGATCACAAGTGGACACGAGAGTTTTGTGCCGCGCACACTTCCCGCGGCTTTTCTGTTTTCCTCTTCTGAATTTATAACAGGCTACATGCAAGCGATCTAACCGATGATCCTAAACTCACGCCACGCCCAGCACTCTCCAACGTGCCATCCCACGTCGAACTGGAGGTGACCTACGGATGGTTACGGACGACTTACGCGCTGACGAGGATCCGCTCGGACGGAAGGAAAAAAAAACCAGTGCGTTTTAGACGGAAGGAAAAAAAATGCTATATGGAACAACTAATCCACGCCCGTGCCGCTAATTGCGCAACGAAACTACACACCAGATTTTGCCCTTGTTCAGATCATCGACAGCGGCCGAGCTGCCTCAACCGCGCCGTCGTGAACGGACGGCCGCCGGCGCGCAGGTCGCGAGGTCGTGAACGTGCCCATTATCTGCGTGAAGAGACTTCGTCGTTGTGCCGCCGGCCGAGCTGCTCGCCGTCGACGGACGCCGACGCAAGTACGTCACTAGATCCTCACGGCCAAGCAGGTTAAACCTCGTTCAGATCAACCCAAACAAACTTTTCTTGTTTTGTGCCACAGCCTAAGATTAAAAACTAGGCAGTGATCTTACCCGAGGATTAATGCTTAATGCTTATTTTCTAGCAGCAATTAAATACTAGGCAGTGATCTTACCCAGACTAACTTTTAATAAAACGATCAATTGGAGGCGACGGATGTCTCCGGTGCATTTCAGGAGAAGGTGGCCGGAGCTGGTGCCGTGGCGGCCGATGTTCTTAGGAAGGCTATTGTTGTAGCCGAGGATTCAGTGGGCAGTGCAACCACGTCCCTTGTGTACTACTACGGGTCGGCCAAATCGTCGTTGCCGCCAAATGTTAAAGATTTGTTGAACTCATCTGAGGAGAAAGCTAGCATAGTGCTGAGACCAATCGGAAGTGCCGTTCAACAGGTATGTTAGTGCCACTTTTCCCCTCGCTAAACTCTAAGAGTAAAATGTTAGTTCAACTGTCGATGAGTCTTATTCTAGACAAATTGTTGATGTGGCCACTAATTTATTTTCTGGCATGAAATTGTTCAGGTATCCGTAATCATCGAAGGTGTTGAAAAGAATGTTGGTTTGGACCCAAGTGACCCAATTGTTCAATTGGCAGTTCTGGTTGGAGGCTCAACAACAATAGGGTAAATGGGATATTTGTTTGTTAGTATAGAACATTTCATGCATCTGGTTATGTAAACTACTAAATGTTGCAACATTGTAGGATATCATATTGGCTCTTCGCATACGCGGCTATTCTGGCGACTTGTCACCTGAATCGACATTGGAGCTACTGAAAAATGATGGCAAAGTCGTACTTATTGATGTTCGGCTGAGGCAAGAGATTGTAAATCTCACTAGCCTTTTCTTTCATTCATCTTCTTTTTTATCTAAGCTATCTATTGAATCTGGTTCATGATATTTCTGTGAATTGTCCAAAAATAAACCTAGTTATGAATGTTTTAGCAAATGGGCGCGTCATTCCTTAACCGATCTTTTAAGAACAGTTTAACATGAACTTTTTTTAGTGAAGCATCCATATCTACTGAATGTTTGTATGGCTTTGTTGTGTTCTCTGTAGAGCATGGGTAACAGAATGATTAGTCGTACCTTAACTTAGTTCATTAATTTTGAACTATAGCAGCTTATCATCAAGTTATGTTCTGTAGGATTTGAGGGTGAAAGATGGAATTCCTGACCTACGCCGTGCAGCTAGATCTAAATATGCTAGCGTTGCTTCACCTGAGGTATGCTATGTTTGAACTAAAGATCTGAAATGCTACTTGTTTCTTTCCTAATTCTGAACATCTATTTTTGGTGAATTTATCTATTCAAGCACTCACTTGGTTGCTGGACAATTTATCGTTTTAACTTCCCTGGGTTCAGCTCCAAATTTATGTCTATTCGTAAAGTTTGAAGCTATTTCATGTAATGAATTACTTTTTTTATCTGATAGTATCAGTATTTGTATTCATTATATTTTGAAGAAGATGAAATTACTATTATGATTTATTAGCCACTTTGTCTAAAGTTTTTGAAGAGGCGAAATTGTAAAATATATTTCTTCATCTATAGCTAATTCATTTAATTTTTGTAAGTTTAGATCGGAGGTCCAACAAAGAAGCTACTTAAAGGTGGAAGCGATGTTGATGATGCTTTAGTTGCAGTTGTCATCCGCAACTTGAAGTTGGTTAAGGTACTCTATTTGACTGAGGCTTGTATTTGATATCTATACTGTGACAAGAAGTAATATTTGGTATTTTCATCTGCTTTTGTAGGGTGATTCAAAGGTCATAATTATGGATGCTAACGGATCCCGATCAAAGTCCATTGCTAGGTTACTGAAGAAGCTTGGTGTGAAGGCAAGTTCTGGATGCTTCTGTCAAGTACTAGTTCTCTGCTTGCATTGTTCTTCTGTTTAATATTCAACGTTTTGATGGCAGCAACCTTACCTGGTTAAAGGTGGTTTCCAATCTTGGGCGAAGAGCCTTCGTGTGAAAGAACTGAAGCCTGAGACTGCATTAACTGTACTAAATGAGGTAATCATTCAAACCAGAAACTCATCCGTGTAATTTTATTGCCAGTTATTTGGCTATCCCATTGCACTTCAGCTTTCCCTTAAACAAAAATCACGTTTGGTTGCTGTGACCACCTATCATTTGAATAAAGGACCTTTTTTTTTATTTGTAGTGGATTCAGATTTTGTATATTATTGGTCGCATGATATATAAAATTATAGATGTACTCGTTATTGTCATCACTCACACTTGTCGATTTTTGTATCACTGCAAAATTGGTGCTAAACACTCGAATCATTGTTCTGAATGTGTGTAGGATGCTGAGGAAATCCTCAAAGGCATAAAGCCCACCCCGACACTTGTCTTTGGATCTCTTCTGGTACATACACGACACTTTTTCCTTTGAGGTTGTCTATGAAGCAAATGGCATGCTTTGCTAATGTTGATTTCTTTTGTGACAGGGCCTCTCTGCAGCAACTTATGCTTTGTTAGGTAAGTAGACTATGGAGATATCATGTATGGTTTGTACATTGCTTTGCACAGGTTGAGATGCACCACATGATTTCAGAACAGCTGGTTCTCTTGACACATATGACCTTGTATATACTGTTCTTCTGTTAAGCATAGAAAACTAAACAACCACTTTTCTTTGTCTGAATTATTTGTCTTTTTTTTTTCTAGAATGTGCATCATTGGTGTTTTTTACCTAACGCCCACATAGGTATTTGACCATTTGTTACTGGACTTCTAAAAACGAGTTAGGTGAAACATGTATAGTGTAAGCAACTTCAGATTACCTTCTAACTGATTGACTATTGATCTACGTGATTGTAGAATGGGAGACGACTTTGCAGTACATCGGTGTTCTAAGTCTTGGGCTGGTAAGTTTTTTTTTTCATTTTAAAATGTTTCGCACATAGCATATCTGATGTTCAGTATGTATATACATGTGCTTGATGATTAGATACAGGCAATACAAGCTTGTGCAATTTTGTACTACGATCAACTGCAAAAGCTCAATTATGTGGTCATTTGCTAAGTAGAAGCAACAATGTTTCTATGCCCTCTTAGCTGATAGTTTTCCTACTGTTGTAGACGATCTACCTGCGATTCTCCTCATACGAGGGTTCCGAAGATTTCCTGCAAGACCTAAAGTAAGTTACCCTGTCTGGTAACATATGTGTTTTGTGTGCTCTTCCATTCTGTCAGTTTGTAGTTCAACCGTAGTTCAAAGTACAAACAAAAAATTGAACCATCACAAATTTTCTCACCACTTCCCCTTTCTCTATGTAGGCTATTGCTCTCCCCAGTAAGAGTGGGAGCTGACGCGTTCTCGTGGGCGGCTAAGAATCTAGGACCAAACAAGATTGGCCTGGCGACGTCCCCCTCCACCACGGCGGTCCAGGACCGGGTTCTCCAAGCGGCGGCGAAGCATGAGTCGAAGCCATCTGACATGGAGGAGTCGTCTGCCAAGACAGATAGTTTTGCCTCTGAAGCATGAGCCGAGTGAGTAAACTCGGCCCGTGGCCACTTCTCCGTCATTTTGGTGAATTGATGTTTCTGGTGTAAGTAATTGATATGGTACCTTGAGCCGCCTGTGATGAAGGCCGGCACTGTAAATTTATAAGCAGCAGTGTATATACAATAATGGAACACTTGTTAGAAGAAGGTACCGAAGTTAAGTCCGTTATGTTGGCACCAAACCTATTTTTACTCAATAGAATGGCCGGTGCCGCCCGTTTCACTGTGATACATTTTTTTTTTGAGAGGGCACTGTGATACATTTGATGACTCGGTTGTCAGTTCTCGGTCTAGGCTCACAGCACCAGAACTGCATACTGTCGCTTCAGATTTATTTTTGGTGCATGCCAGTACGCCACAAACATGCAGTTATGCAGTTCTCCGGTATCTGCAGTTGCTAATTGTTGAAACCTGGAGATACTACACTCTCAGATATCCAAGGGCGGGAGCACGAGAAGATACATCCAATGCATTTCATTAACAAGTTCATGTCTTGTGCAACTTTTATGGCGGGACAATGCATATATGCATACATCAGATGCATGGCATTTCATTTGTCCCTATCATTTCAAGTTTTCAACAGCCTATAAAGAGGTAGCAGTAGAGCATCGAGCCTTTCATGGTGCAATGAGGTCTCAGATCTTTGCCGCAGAACTTGGTGCAGCCGTCTCAGGGCAGTATCCCTCCAGCGGCACATATCCTCGTTTGTCTGCAGGCGCACGAAAACCCCGAGGCAAACAGTTTAGACAAAGACATAGATCAGCTCGGCTCTGCCATAACACACTATTAGTTTTCATGGGAAATAACATTGCGAAATTGTTGCAATTTTGTGGAGGAAATGATGAAGGATAACTTTCTGCGAGACATGACGATAGAACGGCCATGAGGACGAGAACCGCCAGACATAGGGTGCTTGTGGTCTTGGGGATTGGCATGAGAACAAGGCTACTTCTTTCTTGCCTGCTTTCTTTCAGTTCTTGTTCTGATTTTTCTACGTTGCAATGTTCAGTGTCGACTAGTACCTTCATATAGAGGCACACACTTTTTGAATAATAGCAAACTCTTACTGCATTTATTGTGGTAAATTAAGATGATACTTACCATTGGCCGGTTAGGATAACTATCCTGAATATGATACTTATCATTGGTGCAGTACTTTAATAAGTTTGTTCAATTTCGTACAACTGTCAACTGCAAAATATCAAATGTGCTCATTTGCTAAGTGGTAGCAACAGTGTCTATGCGGTGTCACCTGATATTTTCCTACGGTCATAGACTATCAATCTGGGCCCTCCACATACGAGGTTCGGAGGATTTCCAGCTCCCCTGATCCATTTCTAATTGAGGACGTTTCGAACTCGAAACACACTTTTTTTGTTATATGAAATAACAGCTAAAGCATCCCACATGCACTGAGCAACTCGTCTGTCAAATGCGATCACAGAAATACACCTACTGAATCACTAGGGAGTTGCCATAATAAAATACCTAGTAGTAATAAAACACGTTTTCTTCCTGGGCGTCCGGCTGATAGCTTTGGAGCGTGGTGTGCCACTCAGTAAGTTCATCAATCGCAACAGGGTTGATACCTTGACAAATCTTGTTGCCGTCAGGACCAATTTCATGACCACTAGCTTTACCTGCTTGTTCAGCTGCATATGCCCTTTTGGCCCGCCTGAGCAAACGGACCAACACCTTAGCCGCCTCAAGCCTATGTTCACGAGCAGAGTACATTTCATTATAGATTTCCTGGCAAGGAGTCTTCAAGATTTTCCTTTCATATTTAGGTGCATCCTTCTTCAACCTCATCAACTGTGGTTTTGTGAACAGCCGTCGGGCAGCTGGAAGTTCTTCTTCAGGGTAACATACCAGCTTGAGCGCCGAGGCAAGTTTCAGCAAATCCCAATCTTGAGTGTCAACTAGTTGAATTTGGCGTGCCGTCACGGCACGCCCTTGATGTTTTTTTTGTGTGCAGTATATATATTTTTTGTTAACCAAAATGTTAGTTAAATCGGTATGTTGGAACATGTTTTTATTTTGTCATGAGTAGGTAGCATTTTTTGTGTGCATTTCGGATATATTGTATATAATATTCAAATATTCAGTGGATCTAAATGGTCAAACATGTTTGCATTTTGACGTCAATTTTTAAGTGAAATCAGGAAAATCCATTTGAATTTGATCCTACATTTGCGGAAAGTTCGTTCGTATGGTGTCGAAATATTGGCCAAAATAAAATGTTGTAATATTTTTGTAATTTGATATGAGTATATTGTTTTTTTTTGTGAGCATTTGCGTTATATTTTGTGGAACATCGGAATATTAAGCAATTGGAAATGTCTGAAAATGTTGGTATGTTGCCTTAAATAGTTTACATTTATTTTTTTTGTGAGCATGTTGGTACATCTAAAATCGAAATGGTTGGAAAATGTTTCTATTTTTTTTGTCAGTAGTTAGTTGTTTTTTTTGAGCATTTGTGTTATATTTTGTGGAATATCGGAATATTAAGCAATTGGAAATGTATGAAAATGCTGGTATGTTGACTTAAATAGTTCACATTTATTTTTTTATAAGCATGTTGGCACATCTAAAATCGAAATGGTTGGAAAATGTTTCTATTTTTTTATCAGTAGTTAGTTGAAGTCCATATGTGGAAAACGCACATTTATTCAATTGAATTTCATGTAATTAGAGGGAGTGCATATTATTTCCAAATATTTACCAATTTGAAATGTTTAATTTGAGATCACAGCTAGAGGAAGTGCATTATGTGAGCATTTAATATATGTAACTCCACGTAATTAGAGGAAGGGAGTTTTTGGTGTTAGTGTTCATATATTTGCCATATTTGTGAATACTTGGGGAAGAAACTTTGTTTTTGGAAATGTATATGCTCAAAAGTTGTTTATATTTAAACGTTTTGATTTTTGGAAGAAAAATTTTACCTCTACATTTTTTGTTTCTAATCTGCTTAAATAGGGTAGGCCCACATGTCGGAAGTTTAACAGTTCCTCAAATTGTTTTTGAAAAGAAAAAAAATTGATATATGTTAGAGTATGTCCAATCTTAAAGCAAGTTGGAAGGTTTAAAAATGTTTATGTCTGTTTGTCAAATTGTAATTTAAGTCCACAATGGGTGCGGAAGATCATTTGTCGAACTGAATTTCATAATTATGGAGTTTGTTTTGTGAAATTCAACTCCATCTATTTGTCCATATAATTGGAGCAATTGTTTTTCTTTCCGTATTTTCAAATTTTGGCCGAATTAAATTGTTTTTTGTTCATATAGTGTAGAATTTTGTTGAGTCGGCACGGCGTGCCCGTCATGTAATATTCTTGTTAAAATATGTAAATTATTGTAATGGGAGGTGATGAAGTCGAAGAGTTAAATTTATGTACATAAACACATTATATTAGACATTACATTTGGTGCAAAAGAAGCTTATAAAATAGCTATTGCGATGCAAGATCTCCGTCTCGGAAGCATAAGTACTCTATATTATGTAGTTGGCTTAGCTTGGTTTTCTGATATACATGAAACGCAATCAGTTGCTGCAAAAGAAAGGAACTGAAGTAAGCAACTTTTGGTACAGTAAATGAATTGAGCAAGAGTCAAAAGTTGCACACAAAAAATCAGAAGTGTGTAGGTATAGTCGAAGAAAAGTCAGTAGAATTTATCTTATGTTTTCAGATGTTGTAACAAACATTTCATAAAATCTTATTTCTAATAAATTGGAAAGAAAAAAAAGGAGTCAACATGTGTGCACTAATTTGCCAAATATCCTTCCCCTAGATATGTAGTTGTCGTTATTGTTCAATACAGTAAATGTAACGGTGGAGAAAAGCATTTTTTTATGTTAGTACATAATTGGAGAGATTTAAGTCGTAATATCTGCAAATGCTAGCTAAATTTGCGTGGTTAAGTTGAATTGGTGTGATATGTTTGCGTTCTGTGTTAAATATTCAATTTAACCTGGTAGTTGGAGGAAATACATTTTTGAGCATTTTTTAAATTCATTTTGGAATGAAGCTTTAATAAGAGGGAGTGAATTTGCATTTTACCGAAATGTTGATCTAATCAAATGTTTATTTGTTAATTGTAGTGAGTATGTCATGCAAGTTAAGTTAAATCAAAATTCATTAACCATGTGTAAGTACATAGTCAGAGAGAATTTGAGTTTTATTATTTGCAAATATGTTAGTTAAATTTGAATGATTTTTTTTTTTGCGTTGAATATTTAATTTAGCTCGATATGATGTATTTTGCTGAAATTCAATTTGGAAGCAACCCGTAATTACGGGTAAATATATTTGTATTTTATTTTTATAGCCACCTAATCAAGTTTTGTTTTCCAATGTTAGTACATAATTGGAGAGATTTAAGTTATACTATTTGCAAATGCTATCTAAATCCGAATGATTTTTGTGTTAAATATTTAATTTAGGTCGATAGTTGGAGGAAATTGGTATTCATATTTGATTTTGGTTCAGTATGTTGTGTTTATGTGGTAAAATTCAAATTCGGATGTGGTTACATTTGTAGAGTTATGCAGATTTGAAAATTAGATTTCGAGGTATATTGTCTGCAAATATGTTAGCTGGATTTGAATGATTTTTCTGTTAAATATTTAATTTAGCTCGATAGTTGGAGGAAACTGGTATTCATATTTGAATTTGGTCAAGTATGTTGTGTTCATGTGGTAAAAATCAAATTCGAATGTGGTTACATTTGTAGAATTATGCAGATTTTATTTAGCTAATTAATTTGGTGAAATATGTATCTATTTTGTCATAAGTATGTAATTGAACTCCATAAGTAAAGGAAATGTATTGTGTGAGTACATATTATTTCTAAGTTCACATATTTAGAGGAAATGTATTTAGTTTGTTTTTAAATGTGTATGAATCTGAAATGTTGAAATATGTTTGCATTTTGCCAGCAAAAGTTGGCAGGTATTTTTTTGATCATTCTGAAATGTTGTCGATATTTTTGTGGTGGATAGGCATGAAGATATTGATCTTGTAACATTTGGTGTTTCTTTGAATTTGTTCACGCCACGCCCTTGGTGATTTGTTTTGCATTTCAATTACCTTTGAATGGTGACAAAATTTGAGTATTCAAAATTACATGTTTGCATTTTAGTGGCAAAATTTAATTGAGATTAGGAGAAATGCATGAGAAATTCATAATTAGGTAGTTTGTTTTGTGGAATTCAAATCCATCTAAATGTTAGAGCATGGCAACATTTTCGGCGTTCCTTACAATATGTATTACGTTTTTTGAATGATTGGTTTTCCAAGACATCTTGAAATTAAATTGCGTTCCTTACAATATATATTACGTTTTTCGAATGATTGGTTTTCGAAGGCGTCTTGAAATTAAATTATCAAATTTTGTCATAAATATATATTTGGACTCCATTATCTGAGTGAGTTAATCGTATGAGAATTCGGTAAGTTCGATCTATAATTAGAGGGTGTATTTTGAATTTTTGAATTTTTGAATTTTTAAAAGCAAGTTAGTTTGAAAGTTTTTTTTTATTTTTTGGATATTGTTGAAGGAAAAGGGAACCAATTGTTAGAAACTTGAATTTTTAAGAATAAAATATTGTGTGTTGGCAAGTTTGTGAGGAATTTGAAGATCTAGAATTTTAATTTTGGTCATAATAAATAAATAAATAGGTGGTGTTTAATTTTTTGTTCTTTTTTCCTTTTTTTTGTGATCATTCGGATATATTTTGCATGCAGTTGTTGATATTATTTTTCGTGTTTTTTTTATTTCAGTTAGAAAGAAAGTTGTAAAATCTAAATACTGTGTAAACTTTAAGTTTTGAAATAATTTTGGAAAGTTTATAATGTATTTGGAATGGCTATTTTTTAAGATGTTTCTCCAGAATGTTCATAATGAATATAAAAAGGTTTAGTTAGTTGTTGTAAGTAAAATTATTTACAGTTGTTTAATTATGCATGGAGATGTGTTAGTTGTAAAGGCTTCATTTTTCTGCAAATTTTGGTATATTTCTTGTATTTTTTTGAGTTACGGATTAAAAGATATGATTTTTCTAATTTCCAGCATTTTTTTTTTGCAATTTTGTAAAAAATCTGGGAAGCTGACAGGTGGGCCCGAGGTGACGTCATTGTGCGACGTCACCCGCCGGCGACGGACGCGGCTGCCGAGCTCGCGCTCGCGCGGTGGAGCACGCGCGAGGGGCTGGGAGCATGCGGATCCGCTGGCGGGCGTCGCGGCGAGGCGAATGGGCGGGGCGACGCGTCATTTGGTTGCCGGAGCGGCCGTCGGCGACCATGGACGCGGCGGAGTAAACCGCGGCGCGGCGGCGGCGATTGCCGCTCGGCCGCGGCGCCCCGGGACGCGATCCGCGGGGAGGAGGTGGAGGGCGGCGCGGCGGAGCCCTCCGTGGCCGTGGATTTGGCCGGAGAGGCGTGAGGCGGCGGCGATGCGCGGCGGCGGCGGCGGTGACGTGCGGCGTCGCGGGAGAGAGAGAGGAAGAAGGAGGGAGACCGTGTTCTGCAGGCGTTTTTGCAAAAAAGTCCCTGTCATTTCCGGAATTTACGGTTAGGTCCTTGTGGGTTTGTTTTCTGGGTTTGTTAAGGGGCATTTTGCAAATCCGTCACGGACGTGTGGTGAGAGACGTACGATCGACAGCGGACGGCAGGGGTCGACTACTGTAGAACACTGTAGGTGGATCGCTCTCAGGGCGAGAAATCGCACAGCTTTAATATAATGAGTAATGTGAGAAATTTTCTTCAGGTGCTCAGCTGCATGGCGCAGGCAGATATTATGTTTGTCCCCACAAAAATCGCACTCAAACACGACACTTGCGGTCTCAATAACACGTTTAGTAACCATCATATCCGGTTTAACATCAAAGCTATGTTGATTCAGGAGAAATTCCATTCCTTTACTCATCGGAAGCGATCCTCGTTAGTCAGCTCTGAATTTTCTTCGGGCACGAAATGCCGCATCTGAAACTCCAAGCCCCACATCAGCTCCTCGACGGAAGGAGTGAACAGGCAGTTTATTCCCAAGCACTTGCGGATGACAATCGCGTAATCCTCCTTTCCAACAGCTAGTGTCCGTGTCTGTCCATCGACGACATGTTTCTTGATCATCTCAGTAAACGCTGGACTGATAGCGTCTTTATTGATGGCGCTGGCCTTGTCCTCAAAGGTTCGAAATTCTTTCAGCCAAAGCGTTCGTCTCAGCTCATGGACGAAGTCTGCCCAGACATGCTTCCATGCGTCTGGTTCAAGGAGGCGGATCGCATGATGATCGAGGATTGCAAAGCCAGAGGGCGTCTCAAACAGCACCGATATCACCCCACCATTCCCCAACAGAGCGACTGACGGATCCTCGGGAGTGTCCGCCTTCACCCGATACCCATCATCGTCGTCGTCGTCATCACCATCCTCCGACAACCATTCCGTTTGACTGTCGGCCGACTGCGACCACCAGTCGCTTTCACTCTCCGACTCCGAGTCCGAGGACGAACCCGTCCTCGATCTGCAAGGTCTTCTTGTGCGCCTTCTTCTCCGGTGCCGTCTCCTTCCCCTCCGCCGTCGAGGCCTTGTCTTTCCCCGTGTCCTGCCTGCCGCTCGCCATTGACCGCGAGATCCAGATCCAGAATTCGAGAGCCTATCCCTGTCTCTGCGTAGGCTGTTGCTCGGCAGCGTATGACCAGCTAGAGCTGGGAGGTCGCCGAAGCTGCTGCTCGTGGGCTCGTGCCGGAGATGCCCCAGCTCAAGGATGCGGCCCACAGCGCCGCGGCCGAGGAGCTCTCTCCCCGCCCAAGATGTTCGTCAAGCCCGCCTCCACCTCCGCCGAATCCCCACCGTGCGAGGGTACCCCACCCACCAAGAGCGACGCCGCGGCCGCCTGAATCTGCGAGCGTGGCCAAAGAAGTCGGAGCATCGGAGTGGAGCTCCACGGCGGCGCAAGCACATCCGGGGACGGGAATCGACGACGAATGAAATGGGCAGGGAGCAGTCCTTGGTGGGGTGGGGATAGAGAGAGTTGAGAGGTGGAGCAGCGTGGATGGTGGAGGCTAGGCACGGCGTCGCCGTCGGTGGCCGATAGAACGAGCTGGGGCAGTGAGGACTGAGGACAACAGGTTCAGCTGTCAGTAGCGCAAGCGGCCACCAGAAGCGTCTCGCGATGGGGAGGAAGACGCTAGCGATTTACTTATTCCTTTTTTTTTATTCCCAATAGCGACTGGAATGAGCGTCGCGCGATGTAGACCAAGGACGCTAGCGATATCTGCGTTTTTTCTGATTTATTTTTATTTCTCTAAGCGCCCAACTAAGCGACTCCCAATGTACATGCCACGTACTAGTTTCTGAAAATCTGCAGAACTCACTATGGTCCGCTAGATTATGTACCAACGGTTAGGATCTTATCCCAGTAGCTTCCCACGCCTTGGGCTGCTATTTTGCCAAAAAACGATCGCAAACCCTTTCCAAATGAAAACTTCCAAATGTTCCTACCTATAAATTAGACCCGCGGGTACAGCCGTACTACAATTTACCCCCTCTGTTCCAAATTAATTGACACATATTTGTCTAGATATGGATGTATGTAGACACTAAACAAGTGTAGATACATTCATATTTGTACAAATCCAAGTCAACTAAATTGGAACGGAGCGATTAACATGAAACCAGACTTACAGTACAAACGTGCATTTGGACTTTTGAAATCATCGTATGGAATCATAAACCATGTAATCAGGTGTCCAGTCTAGAAATATCAACAAATATATTGCTTGTCGATAATATACATTTCAATCGAAAAAAAGATAAGTAATATACATTTCCTTCTAATATTACGACACAACTTGCTATCCACGGCCGCAACTGCAGATGGATGAACCCATGGATTGCATTCATGTGCTCTGCATGTAAGAAATACACAAGATAGTAAGATGGAATTTTCCCAGACAACCTCTTACCCCTCAAGATGAAGAATCGAGCATCTGCAACAAATTGACTGCTGTAGGTATCATGGTATGCGACCAGATAGTTGGTTGCCCGAAATCAACAAACGTGTAAGGCTGGCAAACTTGCTCATGTCGGCCGGTAGCTCGCCGGAGAGCAGGTTGTTCTCCGCGTTGAACACCCACAGCCCGGTTGCCGATATTGGGAAGGAACCAGAGAACCTGTTGTTCCATATCACAATCTCCTTAATATTCTCAGGTATCTTTGCCAGTAGAGCCCCGGTGAAATTGTTGTTCTGTATATTCAGGATGACCAACTTCGGAATTGACCATATCATCGCCGGGAACTCGCCAGAGAAGTGGTTGTTGTAGATCTCGAGGTTATTCAGCAAGACGCAGTCGCCGAGGTTCTTCGGAAGCTCGCCAGAGAATTTGTTGTCGAAGGCGATGATATCGTAGAGGGACCCGTTGGCGCAAAGTGACTCCGGGAGCGGACCAGAGAGGTTGTTCGTCGACACCTCAAGGTTGTTAAGTGGAGAGTGCTTCCCGAGTTCTGGGGGAAGCTCGCCCGAGAGCTTGTTTTCAAATAGCCTGATGTCTCTGAGATTGGGGAGCATCGCAATGCTTGCCGGAATGGTGCCAGTGAGCTGGTTATTGTACATGAACAACAAGTTCAGGTTCCTGTGGCTACCAAAGTCTTCTGGTATTTCTCCGGTGAGATTGTTCGACGACACATCAAGCTCCACCAAATTCACCGCCGTGACTTGGCGCGGCATTTCGCCGGTGAGGCTATTGTTGAACAGGTACAGGAATTCGAGCTTCTGGTGCTCCCAGACCCACGCCGGGATCTCGCCGGTGAGATTGTTGTACGAGATGGCGAGCAGCGTGAGGTTCGTGAGACTCGAGTACGCCTTCGGGATCTCGCCGGTCATGTTCATGCCAGACATCCAGAGGTAGCTCAGGTTGGTCAGCTTGGCGAACTCCAGCGGCGCCGGCGCCGGCGCCGGCACGAACGCGTTGTACGCAAGCGTCAGCAGCTCGAGCCCGGCGAGCTTGCTTATCTCGGACGCTGGGTACGCTCCGGTGAAATGGTTGTTGTCAAGAAGCAGAGACTTCAGGGCCGGTAACCCGGCCACCGCGGCCGGCACCGCGCCGCGGAAGTGGTTGGTCGACAGGACGACAGGTTGAGGATTGAGGTGCTCCATAGCTGGCGACAGCCGGCTGATGTCACCCGGAAGGGCCCATGGAAGAAGTTGTTGGAGAGATCAAGGAACCGGAGCTGAGAGCAGGGATAGAGCGCCGCGCCGGGGAAGCCGCCGGTGAGATTGTTGTAGGAGAGGTCGAGGCGGGTCAGGTTCGTAAGGTCGCACACTGACTCCGGCACCTTGCCGGTAATGTCAAAAGTCGGCAAGGATATCCCCGTCACCACGCGTCGGCCGCCGGCGCCCTTGCAGGCGACTCCGGTCCAGTTGCAGTGGTCGACGTTGACGGCGGGGTCCCAGGACGCAAGCTGCTTGGGGTTTCCCCACTCATTCTTGATAGCTAGGAGGGTGGCTCGGTCGCCGGAGGTGGGGGGAGGTGGGCTGGGAGCTCGATTCGACGACCAATAGGAGGACGCCGACGAGCAGAACCTGGAAGGGCAAGGGATAGGTGATCGACATTATTTTTGTCTGAAGTTTCTTGTGCGTTCGGGTACTACCCTAACTATTGAGGTTGAAACTGAAGAGTGGAGCCGGGCTTGTAAAAACTTAAGAACTCGCCGGGTCATCGGTCATCGGTCGTCAGTGTGGGTTAGGCGCTGATGGGGCAGTGAAAAGTTATGACTGCCACTCTCGGTCGTCCAATCCTACTTAGACCCGCGTTTTCTTACAGGAATACGGCAGAATAAAAAACAGAACTAGAAGTTACATCCTAGCACGATTTTGCTAAGATATGCGTCGCACCGGTCAGAACACGCTTCAGGTGCCGGAAAGAAATCAAAATGAAGTCTCTCACCATTTGTTTGATGTGAGAAACCACCAAACCCACTGACGATATGTCCTTGCTCGAAGAATTGAGTCGCTGAACCAGTGAAAGACAATCCGAAGCAAAGATCTCCTTATTTATTCCTTCATCACGAGCCAGCTCCAGCGCACGACGAATTGCCAAAGCTTTCGCATGCTCCGGCAGTAAACCCCTAAAGTGATGTCGACAGGCTACTAGGCAAGCGCCCCGGTGACTGATGATCACACCTGCACTCATACAACTACAGGCTCAAAGATAGCAGCATCAGGGTTAACAAGAACCGTGGCCGGCGGCGGCGGTGTCCATGTTGTTGCTGACGGAGTGGACACACACCTTTGCTGAGGGTAAGGCTTATATAAGTGTTGCTTGATCAGATTGACATAGGATAGGATCTTCCCTCATGTATGTAAAGGATTGGGTTTTACCTAAGAGTTCCTCGCCTCATTGCGCGCTTCCCAAATATGCCAGAAAGTCACTGCCAAAGCCGTACATTGGAGATCATTCGATCGGCCTAGGAAGTCAAAGGGCCCTCTCCATGTTGAAGCAAAACCCTTTTGATTAAAAAGCATGGGAATGTGTGTTCATGGTGTAATTTGGCTAGTAGTTTATATGATCAGCCAAATTAATTAATTTATTGACCAAGCTAAATGAGCTGATATATTTAGTATTGCTCAAGTATCGCAGCAGGGATTTGCATTTGACCAGAAGCTACGTAGGACAAGTCCTAACCTGAATCAGAGACATTTTGAGGTATGGCGCCGCTTCCAAGGACAAGTCTTAACAGATCTCGGATGCCAAAGCTGAAGTTTCAGGTTTGTTGAAGGTATAATTTGGCTGCTAGATGTTTTATAAGTCAAATTAATTTACATGATGGCGGTTAGATAATTAGCTGACATATATTTGAGCTTGCTGATTATTTTGAAAATACGGCCTTGGTTATAGTCCAGTGCAGATATTGCAGCAGCTGATGAGACGTAACAGCCTATTTCATCAAGACAATTATATGGATTATTTGCTGCCGATTGATGACAAGTCCTAGGCAGATTTGGAGATATGCTGAGCTCCAATACAAGTGCGTGGGATAGGCAAGCAAGCCTTGATCGGATGCCAGGCTGTAGACGTACTTTTCAGCCAAGCCATCTATGGAAAGTGCACCAAGATTTCTATGTTGGACACGACTAGGCATAAGGCACCTTCTATTTAGCATAAACGTACGCACCCCATGAGGGATAGAATAGGCCTCCTTTGCATGCATGCACAAAAGTTCAAAAAACTGATGTCATCCCGCATTAAATGTGAAACTTGAAAATTTAAAAAGTTTTGTAACCCAAACCGTTTATCCAATTTGAAAATCGTTTTCACCATTGGACTAGTCGCGACGAGATCTTCGAAACTAGATCCCATGTTGATATGTTCCGACGACTTTTTTTTGACACAAAAGTTACCCAACCCGTAACATGTAAATTACCTAGGCTTGACTACATAAGTTACCCACCATATTAACGATTAGTTTTCGTTTAAATAGAACCATTTTTTTGTTGTTCTTTTAGATTTTTACTAGTTTTGAAGTTACCACACCTAATTTTCATAAGTGAATATCACTTTCAGATGGTAAATTTATCGTGTATAAGTATAAGTATTAGGATGATAACGGTTGATTTCATAGTGACAACTACACCATAAAAAAGATGGGCATTGTGTTCGTAACTATTATTTAGAGGACATGGTAACTACATCGATTTCATGACGGATAACTTCATAAGTACCGAGTGGGTGACTCCATTAGTATTGGATGGGTAACGGTTAACGAGAGAGTATGTAACTACATTGATTTCGTGCTGGATAATTTTATCAGTACTAGGTGGGTAACTATTACCGATAGATTAGGGGTAACTATATCGATTTCGTGGTGGATAACAATATCATGAACACATGGTTAACTCCAGCAGTAATTGGTGGGTACTTTATCAGTGATATGTTGGTAACTACAAACTGGGTAACTCCATCAGTATTGGGTGGGTAACTCAATGGACACTGGGTGGGTAACTTTATCAGTACTAGGTTGACAACTCAATTAGTACTGGGTGGTTAACTTTAATAGTACCAGGTTGTTAACTTCATCAGTACTAGGTGGGTAAGTCTAGGTGGGTAACTCAATCAGTATTGGGTGGATAACTATTACTGATAGTGTAGGGTAACTATATCGATTTCTTGGTGAATAACTATATAAAGAACACATTGGTAACTCCATAAGTAGATGGTTCGTAACTACATCAATACATGGTGGGTAACTTTAACTTTATTAGTACTAGGTTGGTAACATTATCAGTACAAGGTGGATAACTCCAGCACTACCTGGTGGGTAACTCCATCAGTATTGGGTGAATAATTTTATAAGTATTAGGTTGGTAACTTTATCAGTACTGAGTGGTTAACTCAAACAATACTGGGTGGGTAACTTTATAGGTCTTAGATTGGTAACTTTATCGGTACATGGTGGATTGGTGGGTAACTCCACCAGTAATAGGTCGGTAACTTTATCAGTACTAGGTGGGTGTGCTCTGGTTGGTTCAACTCGGGGAGAGGCTTCTACAACATTGGGTCGCGTGGGGTCATCGGAGCATACGTTGAGGAAGCCGAGCAAGGGCCACATCAACACAATGATCCAGTTCAGCAAGTGCATCCCCGCCTTCCACGGAGATTGCAGAGTCCAGTGCACTCCCGCCGTCATGCGGTACCACCGCAACCAGTGCCATGCCCCGAGGCCGTCCACCTCGTCAAGATCTCGATTATATGCGACCAGAAAGGAGCTGGGTACCGGCCGACGAGCCTAATCCATCGACGAAGCAGCAATCATAAAAAAAGAGCAATAGGAACACCATTCTTTTGATAATTCACAACTTTGCACATTTATCCACGAAACAAAATGCCATTGCCATCTTTGATCAAACTTTGATTAACGGAAAATCCTTTTTCTCACGCTGCTAATTATGTGAGCCTGCAGAGAGCTGACGAAAATCACTGTCCCACTGACACGCGAGATTCCCCACGCAGCCATACTGCTCGTTCCTTCATCGATTCAAGCATACAAAAGTAGAAAACTATAGATGCTACCGGCGTTCATAGCCACGACCTAGAGCTGGATGGATTTTTGGCCGCCATGGCCATGACCCCAAGATACCGCGGCCCGCCATGGCCGAAATTTTCTAGCTCAGGGGCGTCCGCCATGGCCCGGCTGCAGATCAAGTCCCCCAAATCCTGTCAATTAGAGAGCAGCGGCACGGGATCTCGTCCACAGCTCCGGCCGCCATGGCTATGGTACCAGGGAGCCGAGGCGAGGCCAGCTAGCTCCGTTTTCCTCGACACGGCTGGAAATCAATCTCGTCGTGGGGGCCTCGCCATGAGCCGGCAGGTCATAGGACGGAGAGCCTACTTCTTCCGCACACCGCCGAGGGCGCCATGGCCATAACGGTCGGTTGTGCTGTGCTGCTCTGTTCCTTCTATGGGAATTACTTGTTTGGTGTCGACGAGCTGCTTCTCCACTGAATTTGCTCCGCCTGTGTGATGTGCCATGAGCCCGCAGGTCATAGGACGGAGAATTTGCTCCGCCGCTGCTTCTCGATTTTTTTTAGATGGTCACTGCTTCTCGATGAAGCTTGGATGTGCGACTAGACCTTGGCTGAGCTCGCAGGGAGGCCGACGGCGCGGGGCGTCGCGGACGCGGAGGACGACGGCACGGGGTGTCGCGGACGCGGAGGACGTCGGCACGGGGAGGCCGACAATGGAGGATGCCGGCACGGTCCTCGAGGAGGAGGACAGCGCGTGCCTCGCAGGGAGGCCCACGACGCGGGGCGGCGCGGACTCGGAGGACGTCGGCGCGGGGAGGCCGATGGCGCGGACGCGGAGGACGTCGGCGACAAGGGCGGTGGCGTGGCTCCGGGCTCGCGGGCGCGGCGTGCTCCTGGGCGTCGGCCTGCAGTGGCTCACGAAGAAAAGAAAGGAGAGAGAATGTGGATCGGGAGAGGAGAGAGAATGTGGATCGGGAGAGGAGCTACGCGACGCGTGCGATCGACCGTCCGTCTGCAATCCAACTGTTGTCGTTGTTGCGTCGACTTATGCCAGATATAAGGTGCCTGCTGATTAGATTTTCCGTTCTATGTTTGTTACGGACATTGTACGTGCAGGTAAAAGAATTAAATTAGACCGGATCAATTAACGATAGGAATAGTTTATTCGGCTTGCATGCCAAGGAAACCTCGATCCGTGTCTTGTACGCCAAAGTCCAGGCTACCTATAGGTGTACGGCCGATTGAAGAAACCCCCCAATCGTTATTCAACAAACAACATATCTACTTTTCACGTATCTTTTTATTTATCGTTTTCTTCATAGTTTTTCTCCTGCCGAGCTCTAGCAACCCTAGGGTTTGGCTTATTTTTGCCGTTTTGCGCTGAAAAGCGGTCGTTCCTCCTCTACGAAAGTGAGGGGATCTTTGTTGCTTTGCCTGGAAAGTAATCGTTTCGTCGTCACGAAAGTACGACGGTTATCGTGGTGCTGTGCAATTTTGCGTGGCAACACAATTGGCGACTCTGCTGGGGACGAAGAACAAGGACACATATGATGAGAACCGGCCTCAACAACGGGAGCGACATTGACCCGGACAACGCCATCGCCGTTACACTCGACGATCTGTCGGAAAATGATCGGCGCGAGATTGAACGGGAGGTTGAAGAATATATGGCTGAACAACTAAAACTGAGGTTGGCTGAATACCAGAAGACAAGGAACCGCGTCGTCAAGAAGGTAGTTGCGCCGAGTCCCTCCGATCTGCTCGGCGCTGAGGTAAAAAAGCCAACCGAAAAAGTTGCTCATCTAGTTGATGCATCCGTAGCTAGTAAGCATGATTCTGATATGTCAACTACGGCAAGCGCAATTAGTCAATCAACAGCTAATAGAGTTGAGAAATTGCAGGAGCAGCTTGAAATTAGTCTTTCTAGTCATGTTCGCTCAGTACTGTTGCCTAGTAGCGATGAAAATTCTGCTCAAAAGCTGATGCCTCCGGCCGGATTAATAAATATTCCTAATTCGGGTGCGTCGGCTAACGTTGCACAGCAGCCTCATATTTCTTTAAGCAACGATCAAAGTGGCCGAAACTATATCAGTTCGGCTAACAATTTTATTTCTAGTGTTGCTCATCCTACTATTTTAACTTCGGTTGCACCAAATTATCACAGCAATAACCGAAGTGCAATATTTAATTCTAATGTGCAGCAATCTAGTTATCAGACCGTAGCATATAATTCAACACCATTGCCGCATGTTGGTACAGGCGTTACGTGTGGGCCGGTACCCGATTCATATTTGAGTGGATCTCCGTTGCAAACATCACATGCTCCAATTTCATTGCCGGAGTTTTCACCAGGTGCTTGCGTTTCATCTGTTTCACAAACAAGTTCTCTACAGCCCAATGAAAGTTTTAAGGATAAGCTTGCTAGTATACTTAGAGAATTTGGTTTAGAGACTGAGGGTAGAGAACGTGCATATCAAAATCCGTACTCTGATTATTTTGACTCTACGCAAGAAAACCGCGCTAAGGAAGTTAAACAATATAGCCGGTTTACAGATAACAGGGAAAAAGAGAAGGATAACCAGGCGGTTAATGCCTTAGAATATAATAATTCGGCTATTGAGGATGACGTTGACATATGTGTAGCCGAATGGTTTCAAACGCCAAAGTCAAAGCATTTTGCTTGTTCTGCTCTAAAGCGCACACCTGCTAGAAAAGAGAAAGTTAAGTATACTTTTGATGTCAGCAAGTGTGATATAATTTTTGACATATTGCTGCAAGAAAAATTAATTAGAGTGAGAGAAGATCATATTATTCCATCTCCAGGAGAGTTGGGCAAAGGAGTTTACTGTAAGTTGCACAATTCATTTTCTCACTCTACTAATGATTGTGATGTGTTTCGACGACAGGTGCAATCGGCCATTAATGACGGACGATTGACATTTACAAAGAATACTAACACGAAACTCAATAGTGATTCTTCTCCTATTAATGTGATAGAGTTTGAAAAAAAGAAAGTGCTTATTCGGTTGGATCAGACCGAATCTACCAAAGGGAAAAATGTTATTGTTGATGACAATGCTGCACCAAGAATGATCAAGCCAAAAAATTCAGAAGTGGGAGTGTGTAAAGTCAATGGAGGAAAGAGGCAAGCTCCAAAAATAAAGCCGGCAGTTAACATGTTGTTGGAAAAATATATCTCATGCAAGGCTAGCAATATGTTTAATCGGTTTCTATGCGTTAAGCATTATAGGTCACCTTCTGGATATAGTGGTCATGAGCGATGACAAACAAATTCATATGACCGTCCATATTTTGCGATGCAGCCTGCATATTGGAGCGGTGCACCTCACATGTATCCACAGTTTTCTCCGTGGGGTTATAATCCATGGACACGATATCCTAGAGGGGCAGCTGATTATTTTCAAACAGAGTGGATTCCGTCAGGGCCTATGTACAGAAAATCATGGCATGAAAAAAGAGCTCTATTTGATCAGAAAATTAGACCACGAGACGCCATTGTAATTCGTGGTAGTGATGAGAGGCCAGCCTCGGGAATTTCAAATACGAGCAGAAGACACATGCTGATGGCATAATTCATATTGGTGATCAGAAGTTTAAGTGGATGCCAATCAATCGTGAAAGCCACAAAGAAGCAGATGCAACTACAGTTGGAGGGAACAGATCACCAATGTACAACACAGATGGCAGGCATTACAATGGTGGCCGCAAGCTAAATTGGGTGCCGGTGAAGCGTGTTGGACCTAAGCCTATAATAAATTCAGATGATGTAGGTACTGCTCATGCTCTGAAACTTGGAGAAGGCCAATCAGCTGGAGGTGTTGAAAATAGAACAGAGGCAAATAACGCTGATGCACTAGGGAGTGGATCGGTGCAAAAATAGAAGCTGGTACAAAAGATAAACATTTGGATTGTACGTCTGCTGCATCATCCAGTGGGAGTAAGAACACTGAATCAGTTAACCTTGATACCGATCCAGCTATGAGAAGTAGCAGCTCACGTACATCCACAAGGTGGTCTCCAGTTGTTTTTGGCACATATGATCAATACGGTAATCCAAGTATTAGGGCAGGTCAGAAAAATGGAACCGATTGTGTATCTGATCAGCAGAGAAATATCTCGGCCAAGGACAGAATATTTATCCCCGGAACGACATTACGTCAGTGCAGGCCGAGAGACTCGGGGGGCAACAAAATTAAGATAGTCGCTCCAGGAACAAAACCAGGACCGCGGTGGTGCCCAATGGGACTCACGCACACTCAGAAGCGGCGTGTGCAGCGACTGCGAGCTTTGGAAATAAAGGATGAGATAGCCCAAAAGAAGCATGATAAATTGTTCAATCGGGAGAAGCCTATGGTGCCGACATGGAAGGTTAAGCAAATCGTAGTGGAGGAAAATGAAGCCGAAAATGGTGCAACTGACGACCTCGCGGATGATCCGACTGATGACCCCGTAGACAACACGGCTGATGACCTCACAAATGACAGGGTTGATGACCTTGCAGATGACACGATTGATGATGAGAGCTCAGAAAATAGCAGGGCTATACCTACTGATATGCATGTTAATATGGTGTTCACGTTACATGCTGAATTTCCTGCGGCTGAGACTGAAGTTGTAGAAAAGCAAGGGGAGAAGTTGTCAAAAGCTTTCGATGGTTAGCAGGTGCAAGGAGGCCTGATGGTGCTATGGCCGATATGCTATAAAAAATATCGCCTTAAGAAAAAACCTGGTAGATGAGATATTTGGACATTATTGATCTAAGCAGGATATTTGGCCGATGTGTTTTTGGACATCGCCCTAAGCAAGTATATGGCCGATGAAGCTTTTAACATCGTCCTAAGGTTTTGCAGTAGTGTTTTTGGTGAATAAAATTGTACCAAAAACAGGGGGGCATGTGTTTATGGTGTAATTTGGCTAGTAGTTTATATGATCAGCCAAATTAATTAATTTATTGACCAAGCTAAATGAGCTGATATATTTAGTATTGCTCAAGTATCGCAGCAGGGATTTGCATTTGACCAGAAGCTACGTAGGACAAGTCCTAACCTGAATCAGAGATATTTTGAGGTATGGCGCCGCTTCCAAGGACAAGTTTTAACAGATCTCGGATGCCAAAGCTGAAGTTTCAGGTTTGTTGAAGGTATAATTTGGTTGCTAGATGTTTTATAAGCCAAATTAATTTACATGATGGCGGTTAGATAATTAGCTGACATATTTGAGCTTGCTGATTATTTTGAAAATACGGCCTTGGTTATAGTCCAATGCAGATATTGCAGCAGCTGATGAGACGTAAGAGGCTATTTCATCAAGACAATTATATGGATTATTTGCTGCCGATTGATGACAAGTCCTAGGCAGATTTGGAGATATGCTGAGCTCCAATACAAGTGCGTGGGATAGGCAAGCAAGCCTTGATCGGATGCCAGGCTGTAGACGTACTTTTCAGCCAAGCCATCTATGGAAAGTGCACCAAGATTTCTATGTTTGTTACGGACATTGTACGTGCAGGTAAAAGAATTAAATTAGACCGGATCAATTAACGATAGGAATAGTTTATTCGGCTTGCATGCCAAGAAACCTCGATTCGTGTCTTGTACGCCAAAGTCCAGGCTACCTATATAATAGGTGTACGACCGATTGAAGAAACCCCCCAATCGTTATTCAACAAACAACATATCTACTTTTCACGTATCTTTTTACTTATCGTTTTCTTCATAGTTTTTCTCCTGCCGAGCTCTAGCAACCCTACGGTTTGGCTTATCTTTGCCGTTTTGCGCTGAAAAGTGGTCGTTCCTCCTCCACGAAAGTGAGGGGATCTTTGTTGCTTTGCCTGGAAAGTAATCGTTTCGTCGTCATGAAAGTACGACGGTTATCGTGGTGCTGTGCAATTTTGCGTGGCAACAATGTGTTGCTTAACTTTCCGCCATACAACCCAAGCGAACTGACTGAAAACCATTGCATGCTCGATGCCTTCAGTCCGCCCACAGAAGATACAAGTGTGTCGTCCACCGGTCTCTGCCGCCCACGGAGGTGCACACCACTAGGGAGGCAATCATGGGCAAAGCACCATTGGTGAATATTCATTTTTTCTGGCTCCTTGATCTTTCAGATTGCCTTCCACTCCTTCTCATCAGTCTGCCAATTCGAGTGCATACCCTAGCCATTCTTGCTTTGAGCTTGCAAAACTTGCTTGATCAAGCCAGATTATTTTTCGACCAAAGAGTAAACATACCATGCCGAGTATGTGGCCAACAAACAAAATCCGCTCCTGCATGCGGAGATATTGGCACCAGGACCCGGACCTGATGGCTTCCCGACTGAGTTTTACCAGAACTTTTGGGATGTTATCAAGTCGGACTTACTACAACTGTTCCCGACTGGCTTCCCGACTGAGTTTCAGATTGCCTTCCACTCCTTCTCATCAGTCTGCCAATTCGAGTGCATACCCTAGCCATTCTTGCTTTGAGCTTGCAAAACTTGCTTGATCAAGCCAGATTATATTCCGACCAAAGAGTAAACATACCATGCCGAGTATGTGGCCAACAAACAAAATCCGCTCCTGCATGCGGAGAGATTGGCACCTGGACCTGGACTTGATGGCTTCCCGACTGAGTTTTACCAGAACTTTTGGGATGTTATCAAGTCGGACTTACTACAACTGTTCGCGTGTCTTCATGATGAACAACTAGAGTTGTTTCGTCTCAATTTTGGTGAGATAATTTTACTACCTAAGGTTAATGAGGCAGAAAGGATTCAACAATACAGACCTATATGCCTCTTTAACGTTAGTTTTAAAATATTTACCAAAATTGCCACGATTCGATTGAACAGTGTGGTGGATCATGTGGTTCGTCCGTCTTAGACGGCTTTCATGCAAGGGCGTAACATCCTGGATGGGGTGGCAATCCTACATGAAACAGTGCACGAACTACATAGGAAAAAACTGAATGGGGTAATTCTTAAAATTGATTTTGATAAAGCTTATGATAAAGTCAATTGGTCTTTTCTCCAGCAGACCCTCAGAATGAAAGGTTTTTCTACTGAGTGGAGAGCGCTAATAAACAACTTTGTTTCGGGAGGAAGTGTAGCTATTAAAGTCAATGATGACACTGGCAAATTCTTCCAAACGAAAAAAGGTCTTAGACAAGGTGACCCACTATCGCCAATTCTATTTAACATAGTGGCTGATATGTTGGCCATCTTGATCGATCGCGCTAAATCTGAGGGTCAAATTGAAGGAGTGATTCCACATCTTGTCGATGGTGGTTTATCGATTCTTCAATATGCCGACGACACAATTCTTTTTATGGAACATGACATCGAAAAGGCTCGTAACTTAAAGCTGATTTTGTCGGCTTTTGAGCAACTTTCGGGTCTTAAGATCAATTTCCATAAGAGTGAATTGTTTTGCTTTGGCGAGGCTCAAGAAAACGCCGCCTTGTATGCTGAACTTTTCGGCTGTGAACAAGGACAATTTCCTATCAACTATTTGGGTATTCCGGTTCATTACCGGAGGCTTACAAATGCTAAATGGAAAAAGGTGGAGGAAAGACTTCAACTTCGTTTAAATAGCTGGAAAGGCAAACTCTTATCCCTGGGTGGAAGATTGGTTCTCATAAACTCGGTACTAACAAACATGGTACTGTATATGATCTCTTTCTTCCAACTACCCAAAGGAGTTTTAAAACGATTGGATTATTTCCGGTCTAGATTCTTTGGCAAGGAGATTGTGAGAAGAAAAAATATCGGCTGACTAAATGGAGTGTGATTTGCTGCCCTAAAGACCAAGGAGGGCTAGGTGTTCACGACCTTGAGGTCAAGAACAGAGCCTTGCTGGGTAAATGGCTCTTCACGCCTCTTTCAGAAGATGGAGTTTGGCAAACCCTCCTTAGGAGAAAGTATGTGGGATCTCAAGCCGTATCTCAGGTTCTTTGGAACCTGGTGATTCGCACTTCTGGGCAGGCCTTATGGCTACGAAGAAGTTCTTTTTTCCGCAAGGATCTTTCTCTATTAGGGATGGATCGGAAATTCACTTCTGGGAGGATAAATAGCTAGGCCAAGCCACTCTCAGAGAACAATATCCGGCTCTGTATGCTATTGTACGAAATAAGAGCGACACGATCGCCAAGGTGCTGGGATCCTCCCCAACAAATGTTTCGTTCAGAAGAATTTTATTTGGAATGAGACAAGCATCCTGAAATGCTTTGCGAATCTGATTGGAATCCGTCCACCTGTCGGATGGTCCAGATAAATTTCTATGGAATCTTACGAAGAATGGTAAATTTTCGGTTGATTCTATGTACAGAGCATTAATCTTACCCGATGTTCCAGTCGATACTAAGGATAATAACAAAATTTGGAAGATAAAGATACCACTAAAAACTAAGGTGTTTGCGTGGTATGTACATCGAGGTGTTATTCTTACAAAAGATAACCTTGCCAAACGCAATTGGCACGGAAGTAAAAAGTGTGTCTTCTGTCATCACAATGAGACTATTACACACTTATTCTTTCAGTGCGAGTTAGCCAGGTCTATATGGTCAGTCATCCAGATAGGTTCTACCTTACATCCCCCGCGTACGGTTGCAAACATTTTTGGCAACTGGTTAAACGGGGTAGATCTTAGGTTTAAACTATTCAGTAGGGTGGGAGCGATTGCCGTTATTTGGTCGCTGTGGCTATGTAGAAATGACAAGATTTTTAACAATAAAAATGCTTCTCTTATGCAGGTTATCTATCGGTGTACAGCAACGCTACGAGCATGGTCGGCCCTACAGCGTTTGGAGCACCGAGAATTGTTTTTGAAGGTGGCGTCACGATTGGAGGCTGCGGCCAGGGAGTTATTCTTCCGGCATGGATGGCAACATAGTCTCCGGATCGATCTTCCTTCATCTTAGGCGGCTTTACAATTTCTCATTATGATATGTAATTCGGCTTTTTATTTCAGTTGTTGGGTACTCTTGAACTCCGTGAACTTGTGGTTGTGTGCATCCTAACTATGCAGAGTCCGGGTGTAATGCTTAAAACTCTTAAATAATAAAATCGTTTTATCTAAAAAAATGCGGAGAGATTGGTGCTTGCAGAATTTGGGTTGACGTGGCATCGGAGAAAAAAGAATGAGCATGTTCCTCAATCCAAGAACCAGCCACCTCGTTAATCAGGCAGTGTAGAGTTGCTATTCTACTATATATAAAAGGCGGACGAATCCGTTGCCTCACAACGCTCCACATCGCCGGCATACCCCCCGCTGTCCGATCCGCGCGATCGACGGCCAGGATCGGGCCACGTCGGCCTCCCTACCGCCCCGCACTGTAGCTGCGATTATCTACCAATCGCAACGCGACACGCGTCCCCGGTCACCGGCCGGTCGCCCCGGTTCCAGCCGGTGACCCGCGTGCACGCTTTTTGGCTCACGAAATTTGCAGGAAACACCCAGCGGAGGACCTAAACGCAAATACTGGAAAACGCACGGACTTTTTCGGAAAAACGCCATGAACCCCCTCTCTTCTCCTTCCTCCCGCGCGACGGCGGAAATCGCCGGCCGCGCCGCCGCGCGGCGCCGCTGCCTCGCATCTCCCCGCTCATATCGGAGCACGCCGGAAGGTCCGCCTCCACGCCCTCTTCCTTTTCGCCCAGCGCCGCTTGCTGGGCCGCCCTGTGGACGCCGGGATCTGCGCCGCCGCGCCCGCTCCCGTCCGCCGTGTTCCTACGCCGCCACCGCCGCTGCGGCGACCAAATAGCGGCGACGCCGCCACCTACGGGTTCCTCGCGGCGAGATGCGTCGGACGCGCCCACGCGCGCGTCCCAGAACACGCCGGCGCGTCGCCGGCGAGCGCGGCGCCGCCGCGGGCAGGTCCGGCCAGATCTGGCCACTGTGACGTCAGCACGACATCACAGTGGGCCCACCTGTCAGTTTTCCAAAAAAAAAATTCACAAATGATTCATATGATTTCGAAAAACAATTCTACATAATGTAGTCCAATAATTTTAGATATGTCTAAAAAAAATGACAAACATGTCAAAGTGGTGACATAAAAAAAAAATGCACGATCGACATTCAAATTTCAAAATTTGTGCCTTCCAAATTTGCGTATTTCGTATACGTCAAATGCCACAAGAACTAAGCCATTTTAATTAACTCACTACAATCATGCAAATCGTACATATAAAATGCAAAAAAAAAAACCTCAAGCGACCATTTCTTCAAATTTAATCCCTAAAAAAACTAAAAAAAAAATCAAATCCACGGGCGCGGCGAAGCCCACGCTTAATCCCCTAGTATCTAGTACTGGGGAGATAGGCCGAAGGATCTCCGATGGCACCGAGGGATCCAATTATCTTTCACAATTTTCACAGTACGGCCATCCCCAATACCCCACCTAATGCCTTGGATAAGTAGATCTCAGCCATGAAGAATACTCCGCCACATGTAAGACGAAGATCTAGGCTGTGATGCATTCCAAGAATTTGAATCTGGGAAGTATCTATTCTATATATAAAAGCCATCCTCTTCAGCGGCCTGTGAACGTGGCCACGTCACCCGACACTGTAGATGCGCGCATTTACAGTACCCGCTTTTTTTTTTGCCCTTTTCGTGATAATATGTACGTGAAATATAAAAGCCATCCTCTTCAACGGGCTGTGAACGTGGCCACCTCGCCCGGCAGTGTAGATACGCGCATCTACAGTGCGTATCTACAGTACCCGCTATTTTTTTATTTGCCCTTTTCGCGATAATATGTACCTGAAGCCGACGAGCAGGTTCCATTGCCGTGACCGGTTTCGAGTTTGGTCGACTCTAACACCTTAATTTTGGATTCAAACTCGCAAAAAACATCTGACGAATTTTGTCAAATTCGTCGCGCTCAGTCATCCGTTTAAATTTCGAGCATCTACAGTACCCCGCTATTTTTTTGGCCCTTTTCGCGATAATATGTATATGAAATATATGTGCGCCGACGAGCAGGTTCCATTCCCGTGATCGGTTTCGACTTTGGTCGACTCTAACACCTTAATTTTGGATCCAAACTCGCAAAAACATCTGACGATTTTTTTCAAATTCGTCACACTCAGTCATCCGTTTAAATTTACCTTACACGAGTAGATGAATATCAACCTTCCGAACAACTTTCATGTTTTAGCCTTTTGGTTTTGACGGACATAAACATGTTTCTCTCCAATCTTCAAATTCGTTGTATTTTTGTCTGCACAAAAAAAAAATATTCTGACGGATTTCAAAATTTTGAAACTCGATGTGGCCACGTCGCCCAGGCGCAAAGTCCCCTGCGTGTTTTGAAATTTGCGAACCGGTCCTCCTCGCCCTCCTCCTCTCCTCTTTCCTCCTCTACTCGGACGGAGACGCCACCGACGCCGAGCTCCTTCCCCCGACAAATCGAAGCACACAGGGAGCTCCGTCGTCGTCTCCTCTATCTCTAAGAAAATTTCAAATTTAAGAAATTTTCAAACTTTTACACATAAAGGTTGCACCAAATATCCATTGTGTACAAAAGTGAAACTAAGAAATTCTTAAAATTAAGAAAATTTTAAACTTTTCACATAAACTAAGAAATATTCGTTTTGTTGCAGATTTTTTGGATTAGTTTTCCAAATAATTTTTGTATTTTCGGCTGAAACAAAAAAAAAACAAATTCAAGCGAATTTCACAATTTTGTATCACAACGGGCGCGGCGTGTCGCCACGCGACAATTCCTAGTCTTCACTTCAGAACACGCGCACATAGAGAATCAGGAATCAACAGAATGGGCCGGCCCACTAGACTGGGATGGGCAGAACTTGTACTTTTTTTTGGCCTTTTTTCTCCCTAAAAATAGCCATAATAGAGAGCTAAGGAAAAATTGTATAAGCTTAAAAATAAAATAATTCTCACAAAAAATAAATATTTTAACTAATTTATAAAAATGTTCATATAGTTCAAAAAGTATTGTTCGTAAAATTCAAAAAAAAAACATGAGAGAGGAGTTAGATGTGTAGGTCAAAAACAATGTTTGCACAATCATATAATTCTTTCAAACAACTGCTTGCACGGTTTAAAATATTGTTCATGAGTTGAAGAAATATTCACGCTATTAGAAAATAATTATTCATGAGTACATTTTTTTTTGACACGGTTCAAAAAAATGTTCATGCGATAAAAAATTCACCTGTTATACATTAAATAAATATTGTTCATATGCATTGTAAAAATATAAAAATTGAAAAGAACAAGAATTAAAAAATTAAAATTAAATATTTAAATCCAAAAACTTAAAACAAGAAAAGGAACTGTCTTACAAGGGTCGGTCCACTACTATAGCGTTGGCGAGTGTTTTCACGCTAATGTACGTTAGGAGTGTCATATAGGAGACACCGGCAAAAATCTATACACCGCCGGCTGCGGCAAGATGCACCCGCCCGCCTCCAGGTCCCAGCTAATGGGCCTCCATTCTAGAGGAGTTTTAAAAAAATTAGTTTTTCTTTTATGTTGTTCCTTTTTTATCTTTTATGTTTATATTTTATTTTAATTTTATGTTATTTTCATTTTTCCTATAATTATATTTTCAAAAAATGTGTCTATGTCTAAGCAAAATGTTCATGTATTTCTTCAGAAGTTATTAGCAAAAAAAATGTACACTGGGTTTGAACAAGTGTTCACGGTGATTAAAATTCATAGTAAATAATCTCACTAGGTTCAAAAAATGTTCATGGGGTTAAAAGAATAACCCTATTCAAACAATTATTTAGGGAGTGTTCAGAAATATTCACGGTTTTAAAAATATTTTTTCATTTTATTAAACTCACTTTGGTTGTTAATAAAATATGAACTTGGTATTTTCTGAGATTTTATTTAGAAAAAAATCACAAAAAATGTAGGGCCACAACCCAAGTACTTCCTTGATGTCTCGTTTGGCACAAGAGGTTTGAAGTGATTTTCTGAGTGTATTAGGTGAAAACACTTCCTTCACACAATCCCCTTGTTTCACCTAATCACCTTTCCATCAATCCATGTTTGGGTGTTTGGCACACATATATTTATTCGGTTGTATTTCAAAAAGATACGATCACGTGTGTTCGCGCTATAAATAAGTCTCAGAGGTAGGCCTGCTTCTACATACTATACAATCGATCAGCTTTCACGTAATCATGCGTGCGTATAGTACAGCGTCCCGGCGAGAGCCCTCGGCGTGAGAAAAACGTGGGGGGGGGGGGGGGGGGGGGGGGGGGGGGGGGGGGAGTCGTGTGGTAGTTCCACCTCGACCCGACGTGTTTTTTGGGATTGCAGGGATTGAGCTGTATATAGCACATCCCCAAACAGGTGTCGTATCCTGCAAATGCGAGGCTTAATTTTTGAAAGTTCACTTTCTTTGTGAAGTTTCCACGACTAGTTAGTGTGCATGTGCAGTTGTGCACGCACGTCTCTATAATAAATATTTATTTTAAAAAGTCTACCTTTTACTATGAGTTGTCTTTTCTATAGTTTTGTTCTTCTATAAGTTAGTTTTAAGCCAAAAATGCTAAAGTGTGACCTCCTAAAGATGACCCTGCTTTCTCATAAAATCGAGCTTAGTGCATGTAACTCTAATACACAAGACTTGACGACCATAAAAGAATCACAGGCCAACATATAACAATCAAATCAATCACTATACAATCTCATCCCAACATAAAGAAATATTCATATCGAATAACATAATTTAAGACGATAAATGCAAGTACTTGCAGATGAAAAACAAGGATTCAAAATTGCGCCTCTATGATAAAGAACAGCCATCTGATCCATTATTCATCTTAGCCCCAAGATATCAGCAAACCTAGGTCTCAACTTCCTGCAAATAAATATGACATCAGCCTGTCATATTGCATAGCCTGAAGTAGTTGTGCTGACTATGCTATTTAAGGGCAAAAACTGAACCCAGGCTTACTGAGGAACAAACAACACACGGCATCAAAAGGACCCTTGGACCTTATCCCTTCCCCGCACAGTGCACAGAAGGGCGATTTTCTGAGCGAACCTTCTTCGCCCACCTCGCCGGCGGAGATCCGGTGGTTTCCCTCGCTCCGACTGCCGCTTCGGCGGCGGGAGGGTGGGGGAACGCCGGATCCCGTCGTGTACATAGCGTAGGGCCCAGTAGGTTACCAGCCGGCGGCGCTTCGGAGATGGCGGCGGTGTCGGAGTGGTTTTTGCAGGTGGAGGTCGTCCTCTCCGGCGGTGGATCTTCTCGAAGCTTCGCCGTGGACCGTCCACTCTTCCCCTGCTCGCAGCTCGTGGTAGCTGCCGTGTGGGGATTTCCCTCACCGGAGTTCGTGGTGCGGCGACTCCGGGTGTCAAATCTGAAGATGGTCGTGCTGATTTGCGGCAAGAAGATGGCGAGGACGGCGCAGGATGGAGGCTCCAGTGGAGCTAAGCTCCGTCGACTTCCCGGCCATGGAGGGGCTCCTTCGTCTCCAAGGCGTCAGCGACGTGGAAGGAGTGGTGGCGGCGCGCCGGCGGTACGTGCTGCATCGTCTTCTTCATCGGGATCCTGGGTGCTTTGTTGTAAATCTTTGTGTTTCTAGATCTTCTCTTTGTAGTTCTTCTGTAATTCGGCCGATCTATCCCGCAAAACAAAAGAGGAACAAACAACACAATGTAACGAAAAAATGAAGAAAAAAAAAATGAATTGACTGTGTGCAATGGAACAAAGGTTAAGCTTGAGAGTTGAGAATTATCTGCAATAAACACCCATGTAACCAGCACTAACTTGCTTCAAGAACTTCAGCATTAGTATCTTGATCATCCAAGCAACGACTGATATGGTATATTACAAGGCCTACAAGGAGGACGGTCGCTCCCATGTCGCACGATGAACTCCTTCCTTGACCCCTCCATGACGACAATGGCGACGGGCTTCAAACAACAAAAATATTTCTGGTATCCTTCATTGCCTCCTCGGTCACCACAATGGCCGCTGAAATCTGTGATTATGATAGGAGAACCAGGAACAATATGGTGCAAAGTTTAGAAATTATATAAGAGCATCTCCATCGGGGACCTCCAAATGACCCCCAAAGGCCCATTGGGGGTCCGGACGCCAAAAAACGCCACCAGCGGCACCCCCCAAAGGGTCGCCCAAGCAAAATCATGTCCGGCACCCCGAAGAGGCCTCCAAATTTGGAGGCCCTCTCGGGGGTGCCGGACATGGGTGCGGACATGCTTCTGACAGGGCTGGCCCGCCCATCATACGCACATCGCCCCGCCCCATGTTAACTTGGTCTTGGCAGGAGGCCTCGCAATAGCGAAGCGATGCCTCGCAATAACGCCGCGCCCGTTCCCATGGCGCAGGCGGAAGCGATGCGTGCTGCAGTCGCAGCGGCTGCCCGCGGCGGCGCCCTGCGCACGCGTCGTCGGCGTCAATGCGTGGCCAGGCGAACCGGTGGCCGCGTTAATGCAGGCCACCCAACCCGCTCCTTCGGCCGCCTTTAAAACCCGGCGCGTCGCAGCCCTCCTCTCCCACACCACCGCTTCTCCCTTCTCCCCTCTCCCAACTCGCCACCAGCAGATCGGCCGCCAAGCAAGGCGGCCAACCACGAGACGCCGGAGGAGCGCGAGCTCCAGCGTCATCGCGACTTCCTCTCGGCGGAAAGCGAGCGACGCGGCCACCGACGCCGCGAGCAGATGGAGGAACGCCGTCGCCGCAACGAGGAGGCGGAGATGGCCAAGACGTATGAACGCGAGCGGTGGCTCGAGGAGGCAGCCAACGAGCCTCCGTACGTCGTGTCGCTGGAGACGGCGCAGATGTGCAGCCGCCACAGCGTGCCGGTGGAGGGGAACGCGTCCCTACCGAAGGGTGGATGAGGAACGCCGTCAACATGCCGGTGGCGCCGCGGCTCAGCAGCAAGGAGCGCGTCGGCTTCATCATGCGGAAGTGGCAGGCGATGCCGTACGAGCAGAAGATCGACCCCAAGTACTCCATCTCGGCGCCCTACTGGCACGCCGTGGTGGACGCGGAGTACGAGGCACGCTGTGGCGGCGACTTCCTCCCTACCGGCGCGCGGGAACCAACGCCGGAGTTGTCTGCATCGGACGACGATGACGCAGCCGAGGACGACAACGACCCCGAGCTGCCGATCTACCTATAGAAACGGCAGGCGCATCTTGGTCAGCAGCGCCACCGCCACCGGAGAAGGGGGCGCAAGGTGAAGCCGGCGAGACTTCCGATCAGGCGGCCAGGCGGTAGATGAAATCCCACCACACGCCGGCCGTGAAGCCAGAAGCCTCAGCCACGGCGAGGCTTCGTTTCTAAAGGCCGTAGCCGATGGGAATAGCAGATGAAACTTCCGGCGCGGATCATCGAGACATGCAAGTCTGTTGATGATTCTGGCGCTTGGTTCGCATCTTCTACCCCTTCATTAGGCCATGGAGTGGCATCTCTCCTCGCCGCCGGCGCGTGTAGTGGTTGGCTAGACGCTGTAGCGTGTAGCCGGTACCGGCGAAGTTTAAGTTTAGTTTGTTAAATCTCGTTTAGATTTTAAATTGTAAGTTTGTTAAATCTCGTTTAATAAAATCCGCCGCCCGCAAGGTGTTCGATGATTTGCTCGCGTTTGGGGGGGGGGGGGGGACGTTTGGGGTGCGCCGCTGTGAATGCGGTTGAAAACATGCGCTGACACATGTCCGGCACCCTGATGCATGTAAAATGCATACATGAACTTTGCATTATATTACTTATATTTCAATCATATTTGCATCATATGAGGGTTATATCATTGTTTTACATTGATTTTGGGAAGATTTCATTGTTTCCCAATTTTTCTGGAATTAACCCTGCACAGGCAGAAAACCCTATTTTCTATATTTTGATGTTTCAGGACCCAAACGACGTCCAAATGACCTGAAAATTTACGAGCATCGTTTTTGGAAGGAACAAGCGTGGGAGCGAAGGAAGCGAACAAACGGAGGCCCAAGGGCCAGAAGAGGGGGGCCCACGTGGCCAGATTCCTTGGCCACGTGGGACCCACCAAGTTGGTCCTCGAGGCTCCGTTGCCGGTGATCTTTTTTCCTGAGCCTCCGTCTTGACCTAAAAACGATTATAAAAATAGTCCCCGGCGCACTTCGGAAAGGAGCGCCGCAGAAACACAGAAACCACGAAACAGAGACCTGGAGTTGCAGATTGGAGGGGGAAAACTCCGGCGGGGCGCTGCCGGCGTGGTCTCCATCTTCTCCAACGACTTCTCCACCGTCTCCATGAGGAAGAGGGAGTAGTCCACCCCTGGACTATGGGTTTGTGGAAGTAACTTATGTATCTCTCCTCTCCTTGAGCTTCACTAATTAGTACCGTATGAGCTGCTGAACATGATTACGGTCATCTATGTAATACCTTTGTGGTGGATCTTTATATGAGTTAATATATGTTTGAGATTGCAATAGTTTTGTTTCAGTTATTAAAATAGATGCATATTATGTACCCCGTTCTTGTTTACTTGTTTTGATCAAGCATGTGTATGAGAGCGTGTGAGGGGGAACATGTGCATTAGTTGGAGTAACGGGGGGTGGCTAGTGCGGTGAACGTGAGAGAAAGTTCCGCGGTCCACTTGGGTGTTTTACCTTACTTTGTTGCCCCACTATGGATAAAGAAAAATACCTTGCTACCGGAGATGTGGGTGTGACCATTGCCACTACTCCATGACTAAATCTAGCATGTTTTATTTTTACTTCATGTCATGATACTTAATGCTATGCTCTGTTTTATCTTAATTACTAAGGTGTTATGATTTAGTTCGCATCTTGGTGGAGTATAAGAGAGATTAATAAACAAAAGATCTCTATGTTAGGACGTGATGCTGATGCATGTAAAATGCATACATGAACTTTACATTTTATTACATGTTATTCCATGATATTTTCATCATATAAGGGTTATATTCATGATTTATATTGAGTTTTGGGGATAATTAACAACTTCCCCATTTTTCTGGAATTAACCCTGCACTGTCAGAAAACCCCTTTTTCTATATTTTGATGTTTCAGGGACCAAACGACGTCCAAATGACCTAAGATTTTACGGGGATCACTTTTTTGGAAGGAACAAAACGTAGGCGCAAAGGAATCGAAGAAACGGAGACCAGAAGGCCGAAAGGGGTGGGCCCACGCGGCCAGATTCCCTGACCGTGTGGGACCCACCAAAATGGCCCTCGGGCCTCCGCTGCCGTCGATCTTTCTTCCCGAAGCTTCGTCTTGACCTAAAAACGACTATATATAGACCCCCCAGGGCTTTCGCGAAAGAGAGCGCGCCGAAACACAGAAACCACGAAACAGAGATCTGGAGCTGAAGATTGGAGGGGGAAAACTCCGGCGGGGCGCTGCCGGTGTGGTCTCCTTCCCCTCCAACAACATCTCCACCGACACCATGATGAAGAGGGAGTAGTCCACCCTGGACTATGGGTTTGTGGAAGTAACTTATGTATCTCTCCTCTCTATGAGCTTCACTAATTAGTACCGTATGAGCTGCTGAACATGATTACGGTCATCTATGTAATTCCTTTGTGGTGGATCTTTATTATGAGTTAATACATGTTTGAGATTGCAATGGTTTTGTTTCAGTTATGAAAGTAGATGCATATTATGTACCCCGTTCTTATTTACTTGTCATGATCAAGCATGTTTATGAGAGCATGTGAGGGGGAACGTGTGCATTAGTTGGAGTAACGGGGGTGGCTAGTGCAGTGAACGTGAGAGAAAGTTCTGCGATCCACTTGGGTTTTCTACCTTACTTTGTTGCCTCACTAGGGATAAACAAAAATACCATGCTACCGGAGAGTGGATGTGACCTTGGCCACTATCTCCATGACTAGATCTAGCATGTTCTTATTTTAACTTCATGTCATTGAACTTATTGCTATGCTCTGATTTATCTTAATTACTAAGGTGTTATGATTTAGTTCGCATCTTGGTGGAGCATAAGAGAGAGAACAACTTATACTTGAGATCTCTATGTTAGGACGTGATGCCCATATTATTAATAACTTGTCAAACCATGTCTTGCCATCTTACATGTTAATTTTAGTGTTCCATTGTCTACCACGTTATCAAGAGAGAGTGCATTTGTGAAACCATGAACCCCGGTCCATTTTTAATCATAAGAAACACCTTTCCAACACTTTTATCACCACTTTTGTTTGCTGCCATTATTAAATCCGAAAATACAAAAACACTTTTACATCTTGCATTCATCATAAAAAACCCAAAAATATCATTTATCATTACTACCATCATCCTTGCATATTTATTTTACCATCATTGCATATTTACTACTGTTTGCATATTTATTTTATTATCATTCTCACACCTTGTGCTTGACAACCACTTGGTGAGGTTGAGGGCACAAAACAATTTATTTTGTTGCAGGTTCTCAAGAGAAGGATAAGGAGATAACACCTGAAATACTGGTTCCCCGAGAGTTCGATATTAAACCCTCGAGTCACCCCTCGTGGGGAAAACTGTCTTCCACTACTACATACACTCTGCACTTGGAGTCTCAACCTAACCCATTTACTTTTCACGCAGGTAACCACACGAAGGGCCGTAGACCGTTTTCTGGCGCCGTTGTGGGGTAACTACGTGAAGGGCCATCAAGACGTTTTCTGGCGCCGTTGCCGGGGAACCATAGCTGAAAGGTTTATCCAAGGATCACTCACATCAAGTCAACTTCATCACCAACTTGTGTAACAACCTAAGCTTGGGGAGTTGCACCTACGTGAGCATCATCTTATCCATCTTTACCTACAATCATTTTATTTTGTTTTGTTCTTGTCTTGCATATCATCTTTATATTTCGGTTTGCATATTTATATTCAGTTTTGCATTTTTGTGTTGCATTTGTTATTTCGAGTTGCATTAGTGTCATTTTACTTTCAGTTTTGCATAAAAAATTAAAAACACATAAAAACTTGCAATCATGAGTCTTGAAAACAAAAAGAAAGTGAGTCTTCCTTTAAGTTCCATTTCTAGTTTTAAACAACAACCTGGAGAAACATTAAAAGATGCCTGGGTTAGAATTAATAGGATGCACTATGAAGATCCTACACCTTGTGAAGATGAAAAGCTAGATCTTTACTTTTATTATGGAATAGATCCTTGGTATCAAAATGCTTTAGATGGGGCTACAGGTGGAAGTTTTGTCCTGTCAACACCATCCTGTGCGGCCATGACACTTAGAAGAATTTTTGGTAACTTTGTTGGTAGAAAGAAAAAGGTAGAGGATACCACAGTAGCACTTGCTTTGTCTAAAGATAAATTCGAAGCTGGTTTAGAGAAACTACCAAATAAAGAGGATTTTGAACAACTAGCATCTGTTTCTAAAAATATTATTCCTAAGATAAATGATGAATTAGTTAATGTCATGCATAAACTAAGATTATGTGAGAAAGAATTTCTTGAAAAAATATTAGTCTCAACAGTATTGAGGAAAAGTTGGTTTGTGTTAGTGATTTATTAAGGAAAAACCCATCATTTAAACATGTGAAGGAAGTTCCTATTAAGAAACAAGTTTGGATTAAAAAAGAGAAAAAAGTTGAGGAAGTTAAAATGCTTAGTGAAGTTAAGGAACCATTTGTTGATTTAGAGAAGTGTAGCTTGCATGAATTAATTTCTATCTTACAAAAATTTGCAAGTGATCCTTCTGTTAATATTAACCAGGCTGGTTTTGGTTCCTATATTGCTAATCATGTCTTAAAAGAAAAGATTGCTAGGTACAATCAAGAAGCTATGATACCACCTAAGCTTGGGGATATCTGGATCCCAAAGTACTAGTAACCATTGGAAAAGAGACACACCATGCATTTGATCTAGGATCTAGTGTCTCTATATTATCTAAAGAACTATATGAAGTCCTTGAACTTAAAAATATTGAGAAATGCTCTATTGAACTTGCACTTGCTGATGATTCCATTAGACATGCTCTAGGAAAAGTAAGTGATGTTATGGTAGAGTTACACATGACTTTTGTGCCTGTTGATTTTCTAATCATGGACATGGGGAATAAAACCTCTAGTCCTATTATTTTGGGAAGACCTTTTCTTCGTACTACAGGTGCCATTATTGATTCAAAGGAAGGGAATGTGAAGTTTCAGTTTCCCACAAGAAGAGCATGGAACACTTCCCAAGGAAGAGGGACACACCAAGGTTCAAGCTCCCTCATGAGCTACGTCCCCTTTGATTATCAAGTAAGTAAGCCTAGCTATATGGCTATAAAGAAAGCGCTTTACGGGAGGCAACCCGGTTGTTTTTGTTTGAGATTTTCTTTGAGTCCTCTTGCTGTAACAAGAGAGTAGTTTGTTAGTTTTGTTTCTGGGATTTTTAATAAAGAACCAAGTTTTACCTATTTTGGGTTTGAAAAGTTGCTATTCATTTTCGGAGAGTTTTCTGCCTGCACGAAGTCTGTGCACGGTTTGATTTTTCATTTTTTATCTGTAACTCCGATTGAGCTGTAATTTGAACTGTAGCTTCAACTTTTCATCCTCTGCACACGTGATTTTTTGCAGATTTTTCTGACGAGTTTAAGTAGGGTAGAAAAATGCGTTTTGCTGCTGCTGTTTTTCTGGACAGATTCTGTCTTGATATTGTTTGATGCATTCTTTGAGCTTTTTGCTTGAATCTTTTTGATTCAATTGAGTTTATGAGTAGGCATACAACATTATATACTCTCTGGACATTCATATGAATTTTTGCCTAAGGATTTTATGCAGCAAGGAACCTATTTGTTTATCACTACTAATATCACCCCACAGAAAAGAAATGGGAGAAACGGTGTTTTGAAGTTTTTTCACAGGGATTAGAGGAGCTGCACCAAGAGCTATCCAAGGATGGTGAAGACCATAAGCTTGGGGATGTCAAGACAACCCCACTAGACCAACACACTCTCGGTTTGCACACGTCTAACTTCTGTTTTTCGATCAAAGCACTTTATCGTATAAACTTGGAGCGTCTGTTTTTTTTTGCTTTTGTTATTTCGGTTTGATTTTTCTTAAGACCACCACTATCATTTATATATGAGAGAGCTACTGGAAGTTTGGGTTGAATTATGTTGGATGCTATTAAATATATTGGGATAGGGATGTTTGAGTTGATTTTAAAAGATACATATAGTTGCATAATTCATGTGCTTTGAATGAATGTTAATTTGCAAGTGTGTTGTAAGAGCTATCTTTTACCATGTTTAGATGTTGAATTTTAACTTTACTTGGTTTAACATGGATTGATTAGTTCTATGGACACTTATGCATGCATTTAGATGGTCAACTTTCTCCCTATTGCTAGCCCAAAAATTACAACAAGTAAAAAGCTTGTTTCCCAACACCTTCAACCAAAGTTTTTCCAGTGAGTCCACCATATCTACCTATTAGCTTTATGCTATTCCAAGTATGTTTATCATGTTATATTGTGTTATCTACATTTCTGAATTTAAATGCTTATGTTATTGATTGTCATGGGAAAAATTGGTTAAAAGCTCTCACGAACTTGATGCACAATTTACTTTTATTGCATTTAATAAGCATGAACCATTGTGATTAAAATTATGAAGTTGTGGGCTTGACAATTGTTTTGGTTGGGAGTTAGCCCATATGTGCTGTCACATGGCAAGCTTTCAACATTGCACTTATTTATATTTAGTTGATGTCATGTACTTTTGTTTATGGATGCCTATCATGGGTGAAATGAATGTGGATACTTAGTAAGTTCAAAGAGTTTGTATAAATGGTTAGAGAAATGCCTGGGCCGCTAATCTAAGCCATGCATCATTCATGGTGGAAATTTACAGCATAACCATAATGTTCATTCAGTGATGCACCTCATAATAAAAAGCTATACCCATAGTAAATAAAAGAGTGCTGAGATTGTTCATTGTCTGTTTGTCTTGTTGTTTTGACATGGGCTTGTTCATGTCAAGGGGCAAGAGGTACCCCAGTGCAGTTCTTGATGATACTATTATTACTTGCAATGACCTTTATTTGAATTTACTTTGTGGACCAAAGTGAGTAACACATGGTGTAGGTACTTGTATTCAAGGGACATGAGACATTCAACCAATACATTGTCAAGCACACCACTCATATTTGCTTTCACTTTAAACATTAATCATTCAAGATGCTATGATAGGGGTAATGAGAGCTCCACACCAATGACTACCACATTGCAAGCATTAACTTAAGTAGAAGTGTTTGGAAGTTAGATGAAACTTATTCATGCTTTACCTCTACTTATTTATCTATCCAAAGTGTCCACCTTTTATATTCAGTTTTCATAAGAAGTACTCTATGACCACCATAGGATGTTTTTACTTTTCATTATGCATACATTTGGTCCATAGTACTTTCTTCTATATTACACTTTGTGAATTTATCATTGAACATCTTTACATTGAGTATTTGATATCACTTCATAATTTATCTTGCATATTGTTATTCCTTTGAAGAATGAATCATTTGACTCTATGTAGCAATAGTAATCACCTTTGATATCCATTGATAGTATTAAAATGCAAAGTCCATGTTAGTTTTATCACCTTCATACTCGGGACGAGCATGGGTTAAGCTTGGGGATGTTGATGCATGTAAAATGCATACATGAACTTTACATTTTATTACATGTTATTCCATGTTATTTGCATCATATAAGGGTTATATTCATGATTTATATTGAGTTTTGGGGATAATTAACAACTTCCCCATTTTTCTGGAATTAACCCTGCACTGTCAGAAAACCCCTTTTTCTATATTTTGATGTTTCAGGGACCAAACGACGTCCAAATGACCTAAGATTTTACGGGGATCACTTTTTTGGAAAGAACGAAACGTAGGCGCAAAGGAATCAAAGAAACGGAGACCAGAAGGCCGAAAGGGGTGGGCCCACGTGGCCAGATTCCCTGACCGTGTGGGACTGATGCATGTAAAATGCATACATGAACTTTGCACTTTAATTGCTTATATTCCAATCATATTTGCATCATATAAGGGTTATATCAATGTTTTATAATGATTTTGGGAATACTTCATAGTTTTCCCATTTATTTGGAATTAACCCTGTTTTTCCAGAAAACGTCTTTTTTAGTGTTTCAGACTTTCCGGGAGCTTCGGGACTCCAAAAAGGGCAAGGTCAAAGAGCACGGTTCAGAATTTTCGAGACGAACACAATGGGCTTAAATTGAAAACCAGAAGCCCACCAGGCTAGAAATGGGAGGGTCCCACGAGGCCTAAAGTACATGGCCGCGTGGGACTATCCTGTTTCCACCTCGGACCTCCGTGGCCGTCGATCTTTCGTCCACCGACTTCGTCTTGACCTAAAAACACCTATAAAAAAGGTCTCCTGGCGTTTCGCGAAAGGAGGCGGCGGAGAAACACAAAACAACAAAACAGAGAGTCAGAAGGCTGCCGCCGGAGAAGATCGGAGGGGGGAAACGCCGCCGGAATCACCTCCGGAGGGCTCCACCCCCTCCGGCGTGTTCATCATCGACATCTACAGCAAGATCATCTCCATCTCCCACTATAAACTCTTGGCAAACATGATGTGTGGTGCAATATACTATTCCCTTGATCTATTGTGTCTCCCATCTGTGTTTGAGAAGTGATGTGTTCATGGCACTTGTGAAATAGTTCGTTGATTGGTTGCATACAAGTGTTGTTATCTTTTTGATTGTCTTTATGTACAATATATGAGTGCACGCATATGTTGGGGAATGCATGTAAGGTGATCACCGTAGCGTAATGGATTGAGTAGGACATGTCGGAGTAGAGAGAAACCGGTGTCTGAGACTTGAAGTTACTTTATGGGGGATATATATGGGGGACCCTAGAACTTAAGGCTATGGTGGGACAATTATGTCTTAATAATTCTTGTGCTGCACATTTATTTGGCCATGAGATCCATCATAAGAGTTGTGTTATTGCTCATTTACTTGGCTACACCTATTTATGGCTCCCACCTAAAAGAAACAACTAAGACTGAAACATGTGCTTCACTAATTGTGACAACCACGCGAATGAAATAACAATTGCTAGAACATTTGCTCCTTTGAGATATTTGCTACTTGAGATATTTGATACTTGCTGCTTGAGAAACTTGCTAGAGAAAACTGCTGAGAGAAACTTGCTCTAAGAAACCTGTGTCTGAAACTTGCTTGAGAAACTTGCTACTAGATAAATCCATTCCACGTCACTTGCTTCCATTAGTTAGATCCTTTCATATTTATTGCTTTGCATAAAAGGCCATATAAGAGGGTTATAGGGCTTTAGAGAATAGTTAGTTTACCTTCAGCTCCTCGTGGGTTCGACACTCAAATACTTATCGAATTGTGCTACAGTGATTCCTTGCTCTTGGGGATTATCAGGGACCCACCAAAATGGCCCTCGGGCCTCCGCTGCCGTCGATCTTTCTTCCCGAAGTTTCTTCTTGACCTAAAAAACGACTATATATAGACCCCCCAGGGCTTTCGCGAAAGAGAGCGCCGTCGAAACACAGAAACCACGAAACAGAGATCTGGAGCTGAAGATTGGAGGGGGAAACTCCGGCGGGGCGCTGCCGGTGTGGTCTCCTTCCCCTCCAACAACATCTCCACCGACACCATGATGAAGAGGGAGTAGTCCACCTCTGGACTATGGGTTTGTGGAAGTAACTTATGTATCTCTCCTCTCTATGAGCTTCACTAATTAGTACCGTATGAGCTGCTGAACATGATTACGGTCATCTATGTAATTCCTTTGTGGTGGATCTTTATTATGAGTTAATACATGTTTGAGATTGCAATGGCTTTGTTTTAGTTATGAAAGTAGATGCATATTATGTACCCCATTCTTATTTACTTGTCATGATCAAGCATGTTTATGAGAGCATGTGAGGGGGAACGTGTGCATTAGTTGGATTAACGGGGAGTGGCTAGTGCAGTGAACGTGAGAGAAAGTTCTGCGATCCACTTGGGTTTTCTACCTTACTTTGTTGCCTCACTAGGGATAAACAAAAATACCATGCTACCGGAGAGTGAATGTGACCTTGGCCACTATCTCCATGACTAGATCTAGCATGTTCTTATTTTAACTTCATGTCATTGAACTTATTGCTATGCTCTGATTTATCTTAATTACTAAGGTGTTATGATTTAGTTCGCATCTTGGTGGAGCATAAGAGAGAGAGAACAACTTATACTTGAGATCTCTATGTTAGGACGTGATGCCCATATTATTAATAACTTGTCAAACCATGTCTTGCCATCTTACATGTTAATTTTAGTATTCCATTGTCTACCACGTTATCAAGAGAGAGTGCATTTGTGAAACCATGAACCCCGGTCCATTTTTAATCATAAGAAACACCTTTCCAACACTTTTATCACCACTTTTGTTTGCTGCCATTATTAAATCCGAAAATACAAAAACACTTTTACATCTTGCATTCATCATAAAAACCCAAAAATATCATTTATCATTACAACCATCATCCTTGCATATTTATTTTACCATCATTGCATATTAACTACTGTTTGCATATTTATTTTATTATCATTCTCACACCTTGTGCTTGACAATCACTTGGTGAGGTTGAGGGCACAAAACAATTTATTTTGTTGCAGGTTCTCAAGAGAAGGATAAGGAAATAACACCTGAAATACTGGTTCCCCGAGAGTTCGATATTAAACCCTCGGGTCACCCCTCATGGGGAAAACTGTCTTCCACTACTACATACACTCTTCACTTGGAGTCTCAACCTAACCCATTTACTTTTCACGCGGGTAACCACACGAAGGGTCGTCAAGACCGTTTCTGGCACCGTTGTGGGGTAACTACGTGAAGGGCCATCAAGACGTTTTCTGGCGCCGTTGCCGGGGAACCATAGCTGAAAGGTTTATCCAAGGATCACTCACATCAAGTCAACTTCATCACCAACTTGTGTAACAACCTAAGCTTGGGGAAGTTGCACCTACGTGAGCATCATCTTATCCATCTTTACCTTCAATCATTTTATTTTGTTTTGTTCTTGTCTTGCATATCATCTTTATATTTCGGTTTGCATATTTATATTCAGTTTTGCATTTTTGTGTTGCATTTGTTATTTCGAGTTGCATTAGTGTCATTTTACTTTCAGTTTTGCATAAAAAATTAAAAACACATAAAAACTTACAATCATGAGTCTTGAAAACAAAAAGAAAGTGAGTCTTCCTTTAAGTTCCATTTCTAGTTTTAAACAACAACCTGGAGAAACATTAAAAGATGCCTGGGTTAGAATTAATAGGATGCACTATGAAGATCCTACACCTTGTGAAGATGAAAAGCTAGATCTTTACTTTTATTATGGAATAGATCCTTGGTATCAAAATGCTTTATATGGGGCTACAGGTGGAAGTTTTGTCCTGTCAACACCATCCTGTGCGGCCATGACACTTAGAAGAATTTTTGGTAACTTTGTTGGTAGAAAGAAAAAGGTAGAGGATACCACAGTAGCACTTGCTTTGTCTAAAGATAAATTCGAAGCTGGTTTAGAGAAACTACCAAATAAAGAGGATTTTGAACAACTAGCATCTGTTTCTAAAATATTATTCCTAAGATAAATGATGAATTAGTTAATGTCATGCATAAACTAAGATTATGTGAGAAAGAATTTCTTGAAAAAAATATTAGTCTCAACAGTATTGAGGAAAAGTTGGTTTGTGTTAGTGATTTATTAAAGAAAAACCCATCATTTAAACATGTGAAGGAAGTTCCTATTAAGAAACAAGTTTGGATTAAAAAAGAGAAAAAAGTTGAGGAAGTTAAAATACTTAGTGAAGTTAAGGAACCATTTGTTGATTTAGAGAAGTGTAGCTTGCATGAATTAATTTCTATCTTACAAAAATTTGCAAGTGATCCTTCCATTGTCTACCACTTTATTAAAGAGAGAGTACATTTGTGAAACCATGAACCCCGGTCCATTTTTAATCATAAGAAACACCTTTCCAACAACTTTTATCCACTTTACATTTTCTGCCATTTAAAAATCCAAAAATATAAAAACACTTTTACATCTTGCATTCACAATACAAAACCCAAAAATATCATCCATCATTGTTTCCACCATCCTTGCATATTTATTTATCATCATTGCATATTTATTTACTGTTTTGCATTCATTTTATTTTGATATCATTCTCACACCTTGTGCTTGACAACCACTTGGTGAGGTTGAGGGCCAAAACAATTTACTTTGTTTGTAGGTTTTCAAGAGAAGGATAAGAAGATAAATCTTTCACTACTGATTCCCCGAGAGTTCGATATTAAACCCTCGAGTCACCCCTCGTGGGGAAACCGTCTTTACTATACTAAGCACTCTGCACTTGGAGTCTCAACCTAACCCATATTCTTTTGACGCAGGTAACTACGTCAAGGGCCATCAAGATAAGTTTTCTGGCGCCGTTGCCGGGGAATCATTGTTGTAAAGGTTTATCTAAGGGTATCTCACAACAAAGTCAACTTCATCACCAACTTGTGCAAACATCTAAGCTTGGGGAGGTTGCACCTACGTGAGCATCATCTTATCCATCTTTACCTTCAAAGCATTTTATTTTGTTTTGTTATTGTCTTGCATATCATATTTATATTTCGGTTTGCATTTTTATTTTCAGTTTTGCATAAAAAATTGAAAAAACACATAAAAACTTGCATAATGGAAAAGAGAACCTTTTGGCCATTTAGTGTTAAGAACTTTCCTCAAAATATGAATATCCCTGTTGAAAATTTTGAAGTAGATCATAATATCACTAAAATGATTTATGAACACCGTTTTTATGGGAAACCAAGGAAGATCCTATACTTCATCTTAAGAAGTTTAATGAAAGATGCAAAGTGTTAAATTTGAACCATGCCAATGTTAATATGATTAAAGTTAAGCTTTTTCCCTACTCCCTAGCTGGATATTAAGATGGCCACCTGGAAACTTTATCACTTGGTTTAAATTAAAAGCTTCATTCATTGAAAGATTTTGTTCCACTAAAACAGTTTGTAATTTGAGACAAATAGTTATCAACTTTAAACAAGAAGAGGATGAACCTTGGGTAAAAACATGGGAAAGGTTTAGAGGTATAGCTTTTGGAATGGAACATGGTCTTAGAGATTGGATGCTCATGCATATATTTTATAGAGGATTGTCTGAAACCTCTAGAGTCTTTTTGGATAATGAATGTGGGGGTTCTTTTATGAATACTACTGCTGCTAACACTCATATTCTACTTGATGGCTTGCTTTTGGAAGTGAAAATTAAAGAAAGTTTAGAAAAAGCCCAAGTACCAGAAGATGTTTTTTATGACCGTCATGAAATATTTAATCTATATGATAGGGGAAGAAAAGTTGAGGAAGTTAAAATGCTTAGTGAAGTCAAGGAACCATTGCTTGACTTAGAGAATTGTAGCTTGCATGAATTAATATCTATCTTACAAAAATTTGTAAGTGATCCTTCTATTAATGTTAACCAAGCAGGTTTTGGTTCTTATATTGCTAATCATGTTTTAAAAGAAAAGATTGCTAGGTACAACCAAGAAGCTATGATACCACCTAATCTTGGGGATATATGGATTCTCAAACTACTAGTAACCATTGGAAAAGAGACACACCATGCTATATTAGATCTAGGATCTAGTGTCTCTGTTTTATCTAAAGAATTATATGAAGTTCTTGAATTAAAGAATCTTGAAAAATGCTCTATTGAACTTGCACTTGCTGATGATTCCATTAAACATGCTTTAGAAAAAGTAAGTGATGTTATGGTAGAGTTGCATATGACATTTGTACCTGTTGATTTTCTAATCATGGATATGGGGAATAAAACCTCTAGTCCAATTATTCTGGGAAGACCTTTTCTTTGTACCACAGGTGCTATCATTGATTTAAAAGAAGGGAATGTGAAGTTTCAGTTTCCACACAAGAAGTGCATGGAACACTTCCCAAGGAAGAGGGACACATCAAAGTTCAAGCTCCCTCATGAGCTTCGTCCACAATAAATATCAAGTAAGAAGCCTAGCTATATGGCTATAAAGAAAGCGCTTTACGGGAGGCAACCCGGTTGTTTTTATTTTTAATTTTCTTTGTGTCCTCTTGCTGTAACAAGAGACTTAGTTTTTACTTTTGTTTCTGAAATTTAAAAAAAGTGCCAAGTTTTACCTATTTTGGTTTGAAAAAGTTGCTATTTGCATTCGGAGATTTTATTCCAGCACGAATCTGTGCACGGTATGATTTTTAATTCCTATTATGTAACTCCGAATGAGCTGATATTTGAACTGTAGTTGCAAATTTTCATCCTCTGTAAGCATGAATTGTTTCAGAATTTTTTGACGTATTTAAGTAGGGTAGATAAATACGTTTTGCTGCTGCTGTTTTTCTGGACAGATTCTGTCCCATTTTGTTTGATGCATTCTTTGAACTTTTAACTTGAATCTTTTTTATCCAATTGAGTTTATAAGTAGGCATACAACATTATACACTTTCAGGACATTCATATGAATTTTTGTTTAAGGATTTTATGCAGCAAGTAATTCGTTTGTCTATCACTACTAATGTCGCCCCACAGAAAAGAAATGGGAGAAACGGTGTTTTGAAGTTTTTTCACAGAGATTACAGGAGATGCACCAAGAGCTATCCAAAGATGGTGAAGACCATAAGCTTGGGGATGTGAAGACAACCCCACTGGACCAACACACTCTCGGTTTGCACACGTCTAACTTCTGTTTTTCGATCAATGCACTTTATCGCATAAACTTAGAACGTCTTTTATTTGCTTTTTATTTCAGTTTGATTTTTGTTTGTCTTGAGACAACCACTATCATTTATATATGAGAGAGCTACTGGAAATTTGGGTTGAATTAAGTTGGATGCTTTTAAAAAGATTGGGAAAGAGATGTTTGAGTTGATTAAAAAAGATACATATAGTTGCATGATTCATATGCTTTTAATGAATATTAATTTGCAAGTGTTTTATCAAGAGATATCTCTTATTCATGTTTTGATGCTGAATGTTACTTTACTTTGTTTAACATGGATTGGCTAGTTCTATGGACACTTATGCATGCATTTAGACAGTCAACTTTCTCCCTCTTGCTAGCCCAAAAATTCCAACAAGTAAAAACTTGTTTTCCAACACTGACGAGGGGTACACTCATCAAATCCCAGGGTTAAGAACCTAGGGTTAAGATTATGGGGAGAGAACATGGTAGTACTGGTAGTTTCGTCGGCTGACAAGCAGAGGCAAAGATTTACCCAGGTTCAGGCCCCTCGGGTGGATATAAAGACCCTACTTCCTGCTTGTCTGTTATTGATCGCGGGAGATTATGAGGTTACAAGGTGGCTCCGGCGAGATGACGATCTCGCTAGAGCTTTGGTGGTTTGAGTATGGCTTGTCCCCAGATCGGAGCCCCTCCCAGCCTTTAAATAGGCTGGGTCTCGGGAGTACGTAACCGACCTGGTTCACATATAAGGAAAGTATAAACCGACTATGCCTATGTCTAATCTTGGAGGGTACTCCATCTTGTTGGGCCTCTTATCTTGGGCTTCGAGTTGGCTCTTCGCTTATTGGGCCTTTAGTCATCACGTGCACCAGGTACCCTCACGGTAGGGTACCCAAGATGTATACCCTTGTCAATAGCCCCCGAGTACTTGTCTGACTCAAAGAATCGGGCATGGACTCTTTCGTAAGTGCACGTCATATGCTTTGTTTTATAATTGGAATTCCTGTATGAATAGCTCATGTTGGCTATGTCGAGTATCTCATCGACTGTGGTTTTTGCTTATGATGATCAAGGGATAATAGCTTAGCAGGCCCAGTACACTCGACGGATCGGGCCTGGTTAACTACACATTCGGGTAAAACCTTACTAGCTTTCAATCAAACTCGAGTCCCCGGACTCGAATCTGGAACAAACAGGTCAGATTCGACTAGGCCGCTTGAGGTCTTACTGAGTCGATCTGCAGTATAACTTTGAATTTTTACCCAACGTGTTCGTCAGGATTTTTCATCATGTCTGCTGACACGGAAAATATAAGGATTGACGTTGCTGGAACGGTCCTTAGCCCAGCTCGAAAGTTCGGCGGGTCTTACCTTTGCACTATGCGTGCAGCATCCGAGGAATTTGCGACGGACGCAACTCGGGAATGTTTCGAGTATGATTGTGTATATGAACAGAGTCGATATATTTGTCGACTGACCTTTTGACATTATTTTATCGGGTGCGCGACAGCGCTCCCGATGGGAGTAGCCCCCGAGATTGTGCTTTATTGCTTGCAATGGAGGATAATCTCAAAAATCTCCTTACCTTGCATATGTTAATCGAAGAAATTTTTGTTTTGCTCCCGATGGGAGTAACATGTCTTTGCTCGAAGAGAATGTCGAGTGACCTTACACCCAAAAACAATCGACTGATTGATATGCATTGGGCGAACCCGAAATCTTTTCTGAACAAAACTGCTGCAATGACGTCAGGGATGACGTTTTATGGCGACTGCGCCACCTGACACGCGGTGGCGTGCGCTATGCTGTGATGGATGGGACGTGACACGTATGTGGGCCCAATGTGCAGCAGTTTGGACTGGATTTGACCATTCCAGCACGATTTCTCTGGGGCCATGATTTGCAGTTCCTAGATTCCCGTGCGTAGTGGGCGAAGTGGCCGGCGACGGTTGCTCTCCATGGCTGCCACGTGTACGGTTGGATTTGCTTCTTTGCCCACGATCTCGCATCCACGGTGCGGATTCTTTTGCGTTGAGGTTAAAAGGGTGCGACGGAGTAAATAGTACTTTTTGCTTGCCATTTGCTCTCCGCCGCCGCTTCTTCTTCTTCCTCCTTACGCATCGCCATAGCCACATAGCAAAGCTTTTGCAACCACCACCGCGATGACGAAACCTGCCACCCGGAAGGGCAGGAGTGCTGCGAACGCATCGGCGGACAGCGCCGCTAGAGCTGCTGGAGCCGCTACCAGCGGTTTGAAGAGGGACAAGGGCGCCTGGACCAAGTCCTCCTGCAGCAAGAGGATGCTCACCGGCCTGCGGAACGACGGGCTGATCCCTGAGGACACCTCGCAAGTTCGCATCCCTGGCGCCGAGGTAATCCCGCGCCCAGGCCCCAATGAGCGGGTCTGTTTTAAGGATTTTGTGAACAGGGGATTCTCCTTCCCTGTTCACAACTTTCTTCGTGCACTAATACACGTTTATGGGGTGCAATTGCACGATTTTATGCCCAATGGGCTTTTGCACATTGCGTGTTTTTTCGTTCTTTGCGAGAGCTTTCTGGGCGTTACACCCCACTTCGGTCTTTTTCGCTGTATCTTCAATGTCAAGCGCCAGCACAGCGCCAAAGGACCTGGTGGTTTTGGAGTACAGACTCGATCTGACGTCGAGTACTTCAAGATCAGCTTCCTCGAGTCTGTGCAAGGATGGCACCAGAAGTGGTTCTACATCAACGATGTGACCATAGGCACCCAGGCGTTCGGGTTGCCTCCTTTTGACGCAGACGCTTTGGTGAAGAAGTGGCCAACCTGGATCTCCCAGCCGACCGGAGTCGAAGCCGAAGAGGCTGACATTCTGATGGAGAAGGTGCTAAAGCTCCAAACCACTGTTGGTCGAGAGGTTACGGGCATCCACTTGCTAGCCATTATGGCTAAGAGGCGAGTTCAGACTCGCCGAGCTCGAGCGCATGCTTTGTGGGCGTACAGTGGGGCTTCTGATCCAACCCGCTCACGCGCAGTGGAGCTGTCTGATGCGGAAGCGGAGAAGTTGGTGGTAAGAAGCCTTACCAAGCTTACCGATGAAGAGCCTTGCGAGATGAACTCGCCTGTGGCTCCTTACGAAACCAGCAACCCTCTACCAGAGGTAACAGTCGATATTATATGTCAGTTTATATGTTATGCATGTGCGATATTGATTCCTTTGTTGTTTCTGTGTGCAGGGACACAAAATGTATGAGTCGATGCCCCCTCTGCCTGAGAACGGCCCAGTGCCGGACAACGAGCCACTCGAGGCAGGCTCTGATGAAATGGCCTCACTCGCCACCGCACACACGCCAGAAGCCGATGAAGGCGATGCTGAGGTGCAGGGCAAGCAGAAGCGGGCACGCGAGGAGGAAGACACCGCTGATTCAGAGGAAAAGGAGGGGAACGAGACGGAGTCAATAATGGCGCCACTCGACATCCCTCCCATTCGCTCGCTTCCTCCACGACCCCCGAAGAAATCGCGCCCTAGCATGGGTATGCTTGCACCTGATCGATTGTGCGACCTCACTGAAGAGTAAGTATTATGTGCATATGCTTTGTCACTTTATGAACAATGCCACTTTGTATACTTATAATGTGTGATACAGTGTTTCCTCGGATGAGGATATGCCTCCGCCACCTACGGCAGAAAAGAGCAGCGCAGCGTCCACTGCACGGACGCTGCCACCAGAGCAGCCGCCCACCGCTGCGACTCCGGCTGCTGTGGACACGGCTACCCCATCTGAGCCTGAGGTTGCGGCTGACAAGGAGGAGGCAGCGACGACAGGCACTCCTGCATCGACTTCCTCCTTTTTGGAGCACGTAAGTTTTTTGCTTTTCTGCCGTAGTTGAATCACCATCTGGTGCCAAATTTTTTGCCTAGTCCTAGTTATTGAGTTATGAATTTGCCCATGCCGTGCTCTTAGGCATTTGTGCGAGAGTTGCTGAAGGCTGGTGCCAAGTATGTGCACAAGGAGACGGAAGCCGCCACCCTGCAGCAGCAACTCGAAGTTGCAAAGAGTGCGTGTCCCTTTATGCTAGTACCACGTGTTGAAGCTGATTCTTCTTTGCAGTCTATTGATCATGTATGCTTGTTTTGCAGAGGCTGCCGCTGATGCGGCAGAAAATTTGAACAACGCCACCCGTCGAGTGGCTGATCTGGAGAAGAGGCTGAAAGCAGCCGAGGTTAGAGAGGAGTCGGCGATTGGTCGACTTTCTGCCGCCGGCACCACTTTGACTGGTACGAATTTTTGTTGTATTCCTTAGATGTTTGAGATTTCTGTGATATGGTACTGATTATGCTGTCCACGTGCTATGCTACGCATGATGGATGGCCCTACTGCTCCTAGCAAGCAAAGCCTTGGCACCTCACTCGATGAAAGTGTGGTTGTCTAAGAGGTTACCAGTAGCAGAGCAGGGGAGATGCTGACACAGGCGACGAGTGCCTTGGGCGCCCTCCATAGCAGCTTCTTCCCGGTGAAGAGCTTCCATCTTCCTTTGCAGAACTGGTGGAGCTGTTCAAGCCTGAAGGGACTGCCGTCGCGAGCAAATGGTAAGTGGTGCTCAGACTACTTTTTCATGTTGCTCGCGCACGGAGTCGAGGCAGATTTTGACAAGGCGACGACGAAGTTCCCCGGGGTTCTGACGGCAGAACCGTCGGGCTCGGCACTTGGATGGAAGCCGCCAAAAAGTATGCCCAACAGCTTGTAACAACTGTTGAAGATAGGGCAGCCCGGGTCCAGGCGAAGAAAGCTTCCTCCAAGAAGTCGACGACTTAGCGAGTGATCCCTTTGTTGACTAGGTCTAGGGATTTCATCATTTTGCTTTTACTATATGTAATTATCAGACATAGTATCTGTCCTTTATGAATATGAACTTCAGTGATCGGGAGGCGCAGCCCCCGAGCCTTTTGCTTGATCTCTTAATGCTTCCTTATGCCCTTAATTATTTGACTGTAGAACCAAGCCTCTAAAGCATCGACTGGCCCTGTTGTGGGTGGTTCTTCGAAGTCGCGAAGTGTGAATGACCAGAAAATTATGGACTACCTTCAGCAAAAGCTTTCCGAGGTTACTCGGGAGTTAAAGGAAACACAAGACGCGTATGCTGAGTTGCAGTCGAGGCCGTCCCCAACTACGGAACGGAGGCCTTTTTGCTTGAAGAGTTGGAGAGAGTAAATCTGCAACTCGAATGTAAGCTATTTTTGGATCATCGAGACCTGTTCTTCGCGAGATGACTCGACTGGGCGATGATGAGCCCTTTGTTTTTTGCGCAGGTGTTTGCTCCGACCCGATAAAGGAGGAGGCACGGATACAGGATCGACTCGATGGTCATGCAAGTAGTACTGAGTATTCCGCCCACCCTTTTGGCCAGACAGGGCGAGGAGCGCCACTTTGGTAAGGCTTCTGGACCGGCATGGCGAACTGCCATTCGACTGGAGACTTGCAGGTTGGCTTTATTTCGAGTCCACGAAGCTTTGTTTCCTTTGAATGAGCAACCACAGAGCTTTGTTGCATTGCTGAAGAAATTTCGAAAAGGCAAGTCGATCAAGAAGTTTGTGCACGAGCAACTGATTAGCGGAGCTAATGTTGCTCTTGCCTTTGTGCGATCGCACCTTCCTCATCTTGATTTTAAAAGGATTGCGATGGGACCCGCACCCATACCAGGTGGTGGTCCTGTGCCAATGGAGGAACACTACCAAGAGACACGGGTGGACGCATTGGTCTTAATCCATCGTGTGCTGAAGGAGGAGGAAAAGTGGACCGAGCCCAAGGAAGAACCCGTTGAATAGGTTATGTATGTGGGGGTGACCCCATAGTGTAAAGCGCAACACTTGTGAGTATTTATGAACTAAGGATCCGTATCTCCGCAGCCCCCGAGCCTGTCGAGTGGGGTGTATGAAGCTACTTGTTGTAAAATTATGACTATCCAGCCCCGTGCATTCGAGTGAAGTTGATAGAAATACTTGGAATATAAAACATAAACTGCACAGCCCCCGAGCATTCATGTAAGGCTGTGAATTTTTGCAATACTTGAAGCTTCAGCTTATGCTCTTAAGCTCAACTCCCGAATGATTGAGTGGGGTTGAGCAACTTGTTTGTTGATGTATGATTTTTATGACCCAGCCCCCGAGTATTCGAGTGTGGCTGGGGTATTATGTTGTGAGGGAGCGGAAGCTCATGCTTTTGAGATAGCGCAGCCCCCGAGTACTCGGGTGAGGCTAATTTTGTGAGAACAAGTTATGCGAGTAGTAAACAGGAAGGAATATGAGGAATCATTATATTCCATATTTTGAATGTTAAGCTGCAGGCCGCCTCATTAAAAACCTTCCAGTCCCCTTAGGTACCCTGGTAAGGAAAAGAGCGCGTCTGAAACTTGCAGCCATCCGACATATGTGCCTATTACATAATGCGACTGAGCAACCTAAGCGTAGAAACGGCGCAGCTGCGCAACGTTCCAAGGATTATGTGAGAGTTCGCCTGTCTTCGCGTGCTTCAGTCTGTACGCTCCACCGCCAATGACCTCGGTGATGATAAAAGGTCCCTCCCATGGCGAAGCAAGTTTGTGCACCTTCTTTTGCTTTAGTCGAAGCACCAGGTCGCCAACCTCGAAGGACCTGGTGCGCAGTCGACGGCTGTGATAGTTGCGTAGATCTTGCTGGTAGACAGCTGTGCGTGCTAGTGCCGTGTTGCGTGCTTCTTCGAGCAAGTCGACTGCATCTTCGAGTGCTTCATCTGCATCTTCTTCGTTGTAGGCTTCGACTCTTGGTGCATTGAACCTTACGTCTGATGGCAGGATTGCCTCTGCGCCGTAGACCATGAAGAATGGGGTAAATTGTGTTGAAGCATTGGGAGTTGTGCGTAAGCTCCATAGCACTGATGGAAGTTCTTCGACCCAAGCACCCACTGCTCTTTGGAGTGGGACCAGGAGGCGTTTCTTGATTCCACTCATCACAAGCCCATTGGCTTTTTCGACTTGGCCATTTGACTGCGGGTGTGCCACAGATGCATAGTTGAGCGTGATATCTTGCTCTTTGCAGAAAGTTCGAAATTCTTCAGCCGTGAAGTTTGTACCGTTATCAGTGATGATGCTACTTGGCACACCAAAACGGTATATGATGGATTTTATGAAATTGACTGCTGTAGTGGCAGTCGAACTTGTGATAGGGACTGCTTCAATCCACTTGGTGAACTTGTCGACTGCCACCAGAAGGTGAGTATGTGATGCATGTAAAATGCATACATGAACTTTGCACTTTAATTGCTTATATTCCAATCATATTTGCATCATATAAGGGTTATATCAATGTTTTATCATGATTTTGGGAATACTTCATAGTTTTCCATTTATTTGGAATTAACCCTGCACAGGCAGAAAACCCTAGTTTTGTATTTTAATGTTTCAGGGACCCAAACGTCAACGAAATCACCTGGAAATTTACGGGCGTCAATATTTGGAAGGAAGAAGGACTACGGAAAAAGGAAGCAAGCAAACGGAGACCCGAGGGCCAAACGGGTGGCCCACGCGGCCAGGTACTGTGGCCGCGTGGGACCCACCCGTTTGGGCCTCGTGGCTCCGTTGCCTCGATCTTCTCCACCGACATCGTCTTGACCTAAAAACGCCTATAAAAAAGGTCCCCCGACGTTCTCTGGAAGGAGCGCCGCACAAACACAGAAACACCGAAACGGAGATCAGGAGCTGCAGATTGGAGGGGGAAAACTCCGGCGGGGCGCTGCCGGCGTGGTCTCCATCTTCTCCATCGACTTCTCCACCGTCTCCATGATGAAGAGGGAGTAGTCCACCTCTGGACTATGGGTTTGTGGAAGTAACTTATGTATCTCTCCTCTCTTGAGCTTCACTAATTAGCACCGTATGAGCTGCTGAACATGATTACGGTCACCGTTGTAATACCTTTGTGGTGGATCTTTATGAGTTAATATATGTTTGAGATTGCAATGTTTGTTTCAGTTATGAGTATAGATGCATATTATGTACCCCGTTCTTGTCTACTTGTTTTGATCAAGCATGTTTATGAGAGCGTGTGGGGGGAACGTGTGCATTAGTTGGAGTAACGGGGGGTGGCTAGTGCAGTGAACGTGAGAGAAAGTTCTGCGATCCACTTTGGTATCTTTACCTTACTTTGTTACCTCACTAGGGATAAACTAAAATACCATGCTACCGGGGATGTGGGCGTGACCATTGCCACTACTCCATGACTAGATCTAGCATGTTCTTATTTTCACTTCATGTCATGATACTTAATGCTATACTCTGAGTTATCTTAATTACTGAGGTGTTATGATTTAGTTCGCATCTTGGTGGAGTATAAGAGAGGTTAATAACCAAAAGATCTCTATGTTAGGACGTGATGCCCATATATCTAAGTAACTTGTTATCAAACCCTGTGTTGCAATCTCATATGTTAACTGTGTGTGTTCCATTGTCTACCACTTTATAAAGAGAGAGTGCATTTGTGAAACCATGAACCCCAGTCCATTTTTAATCATAAGAAACACCTTTCCAACACCATATACCACTTTTCTATTTTCAGCCATCATTAAATCCGAAAATACAAAAATACTTTTCATCTTGCATACATCATTCAAAAACCCAAAAATATCATTTATCATTGCATCCACCATCATTGCATATTTATTTCTTGTTTGCATTGCATAACTATCCTGATATCATTCTTACACCTTGTGCTTGACAACCACAGGTGAGGTTGAGGACCAAAACATCTAACCTTGTTTTGTAGGTAACCAAAAGAAGGATAAGAAGATAAATCTACCACTTCAGATTCCCCGAGAGTTCGATATTAAACCCTCGAGTCACCCCTCGTGGGGAAAACTGTCTTCCACTTACTATACACTCTGCACTTGGAGTCTCAACCTAATCCCGTTTATTTGTGCAGGCATCAAGACTTGCTCTTCGGGATCATCAAGACGTTTTCTGGCGCCGTTGCCGGGGAATCGTAGCTGAGAGATTTATCCAAGGGTGTGCATCATCGCATTCATCTCACAACAAAGTCAACGTCACCAACTTGTGCTAACACCTAAGCTTGGGGAGGTTGCACCTACGTGAGCACCATCTTATCCATCTTTACTTACAAAGCAATTTATTTGTTTTGTTAGTGTCATTGCATATCATATCATATTTATTTCAGTTTTGCATAAAAAATTAAAAATACCAAAAAAACTTGCTAAAATGGGAGAAAGAACTAAGCTGTGTGACTACACAAACACTCCTAATGATCAATTTATCACGAGAGCTATTGCCACACCTAAGATAAATGCTGAGAGTTATGAAGTAAGTCCTAGTTTGTTGAACTTGATAACTAGGGAACAATTTGGTGGTAGTGCTATGGAGGATGCCTCTATGCATCTTCATGACTTTGTTGAAATATGTGACATGCAAAAGTTTAAAAATGTGGAAAGTGATATCCTAAAACTGAAGTTATTTCCTTTTTCACTTAGAGGAAAAGCTAAAGAGTGGTTGCATTCCTTGCCATCTGGTAGTATTAATTCTTGGGATGATCTAAAAGAAGCTTTCATTAAGAAATATTATCCCCCTGTTAAAATTTTGCAAAATAGAAACAACATCCTTTCTTTTAGGCAAAATGAAAATGAACATGTTGCTATGGCTTGGGATAGGATAAAACTTATGCTTAGAACTTGTCCCTCACATGGAGTTAATGAATGGACCATATTACACTCTTTCTACAATGGTTTAAACTACATGTCTAGAAACATACTTGATTCTGCTGCTGGAGGTGCTTTTATGAGTAAGACTATAGTAGAAGCTAAAAATATATTGGAAAGCATTTTACAAAACTATAGTCAATGGCATACTGATAGGGCACCTAATCCTTCTAAGAAAGTGAACTCTATTGAAGAAACTAATGATTTGTCATCTAAAATGGATACTATTCTTGCTTTGCTTAATAAACCTAGTGTTGAAAATGTTCCTTTGCAAGAACTAGTTGGAAACAATTCTGAAAATATTGATGTCAACTTCATTAGGAACTATGGTAATAATGGGTATGGTAACAACAATTATAACTCTTATAATAAACCCCCATATGTGCCAAATAAATATGCTTCTAGTGGTAATGTTTCTAGTGACTTGGAAAACACCATTAGATCTTTTATATCTACCCAAAAAGAGCTTAATAAGGAATTTATCTCTAAGTTTGAAAAACAAGATGCTTTGTTTGAAAGGGTAGATCAGCTTACTAAGGAAGTCTCATCATTAAAGAGCATCATTACAGCCCAAAAACATGAGGAAACAATAAAATATTGCCAAGAGGTTATCAATAAGTCTTGGGAACACATTCATGAGCAAGAGAGAGTTGCTAAAGAATCTATTGGGGTAATGAAAGAGGTTGAAGTTGAGGAAGTTAAAATGCTTAATGAAGTCAAGGATCCTTTGCTTGACTTAGAAAATTGTAGCTTGCATGAATTAATATCTATCTTACAAAAATTTGCAAGTGATCCTTCCATCAACACTAACCAAGCAGGTTTTGGTTCTTATATTGCTAATCATGTCTTGAAAGAAAAGATTGCTAGGTACAACCAAGAGGCTATGATACCACCTAAGCTTGGGGATATGTGGATACCTAAGGTACTAGTAACTATTGGAAAAGAGACACACCATGCCATACTTGATCTAGGATCTAGTGTCTCTGTTTTATCTAAAGAACTATATGAAGTGCTTGAATTGAAAAATCTTGAAAAATGCTCTATTGAACTAGCACTTGCTGATGACTCTATTAAACATGCTTTGGGAAAAGTAAGTGATGTTATGGTAGAGTTACATATGACTTTTGTGCCTGTGGATTTTCTAATCATGGATATGGGGAATAAAACCTCTAGTCCTATTATTCTTGGAAGACCTTTTCTTCGTACCACAGGTGCTATCATTGATTCAAAGGAAGGGAATGTAAAGTTTCAGTTTCCACACAAGAAGTGCATGGAACACTTTCCAAGGAAGAGGGAACCACCAAAGTTCAAGCTCCCTCATGAGCTTCGTCCACAATAAAACAACAAGTAAGAAGCCTAGCTATATGGCTATAAAGAAAGCGCTTTGCGGGAGGCAACCCGGTTATTTTTATGTGTGATTTTTCTTTGTGTCCTCTTGCTGTAACAAGAGATTTTGTGTCTAGTTAGGTTCTGGAGTTTTTAATAAAGTGCCAAGTTTTACCCTTTTTGGTTTGAAAAAGTTGCTTATAGCGTTCGGAGATTTTATTCCTGCACGAATCAGTGCACGGTATGATTTTTAATTCTTATTCTGTAACTCCGAATGAGCTCATATTTGAACTGTAGTTGCAACTTTTCATCCTCTGTATGCATGAATTTTTTCGGAATTTTTCGAGAAAGTTTGGTAGGGTAGAAAAATACGTTTTGCTGCTGCTGTTTTTCTGGACAGATTCTGTCCCATTTTGTTTGATGCATGCTTTGAGCTTTTAAGTTGAATCTTTTTGATCCAATTGAGTTTATGAGTAGGCATACAACATTATACACTTTCTGGACATGTCATATGAATTTTTGTTCAAGGATTATATGCAGCAAGGAACCTATTTGTTTATCACTATTAATGCACCCCACAGAAAAGAGATGGGAGAAACGGTGTTTTGAAGTTTTTTCACAGGGATTGGAGGAGATGCACCAAGAGCTATCCAAGGATGGTGAAGACCATAAGCTTGGGGATGTGAAGACAACCCACTGGACCTACACACTCTCGGTTTGCACACGTCCAACTTCTGTTTTTCGATCGAAACACTTTATCGCATAAACTTGGAGCGTCGTTTTTGTTTTTGTTTGAGTCTTGAGAGACCACCACACTATCAATTATATATGAGAGAGCTACTGGAAATATGGGTTGAAATATGTTGGATGCTTTTATAAGATTGGGAAAAGGGATGTTTGACTTGATTTTTAATGATACATATAGTTGCATGATTCATGAGCTTGTTTATGAGTAATAGTTTGCAAATTCTTTTTGTAGAGCTATCACTTATTCATGTTTTGGTGCTGATTGTTATTTTACTTGGTTTAACATGGATTAGTTAGTTCTATGGACACTCATGCATGCATCTAGATGGTCAACTTTCTCCCTTTTGCTAGCCCAAAAACTCCAACAAGCAAAAACTTGTTTCCAACACCTTCAACCAAAGTTATTCCAGTGAGTCCACCATATCTACCTATTGGCTTTATGCTATTCCGAGTATGTTTAACATGTTGTTTGTGTTATCTTACCTCTGAATGAAAATGTTTATGTTATTGATTGCAATGGAAAAAATTGGTTATATAGCTCTCACGAACTTGATGCACAATTTCTATTTGCATAATAAAACATGACCCATTGTGATTAAGATTATGATGCTAGTGGCTTGATGAATGTTGGGTTGGAGTTAGCCCATATGTGCTGTCACATGCAAGCTTTCAACATGCTCTTCATCTCATTTAGTTGATATCATGTACTTTTGTTATGGATGCTATCATGTGAAATGAGTGGAAATGAAGTAGTTTAAATGAGTTTGTATAAATGGTTAGAGAGACGCCTGGGCCGCTAATCTAAGCCATGCATCATTCATGGTGGAAATTTACTTACATACTATGGTGAACCTTCTGTGATACACCTTGCAATAAAAAACTATTCCAAATGGTAAATAAAAAGGGTGTTGAGATTGTTCATTTTGTTTGTTTGTCTTGTCATTTTGATATGGGCTTGTTCCATATCTGGGACAAGAGGTACCCCAGTTGACGCTCTTGATGATACTATTATTACTTACAATGATATTAATTGAACTTGCTTTGTTTCCAAGTTGAGTAACATGGTGTAGTACTTGTATTCAAGGGGCATGAGACATTCAACCTTTACTTTATCAAGCACACTACTCATATTTGCTTTCACTTTAACCTTAATCATTCAAGATGCTATGATAGGGGCAATGAGAGCTTGACACCAATGAATACCTTATTGCAATCATTAACTTAAGTAGAAGAGTTTGGAAGTTGGATGAAACTTATGCATGCTTTACCTCTACTCACATATACATCTTTCCAAAGTGTACACCTATCATATTCAGATTTTCATCTACACTCTATGACCATTGTAGGATGTTCTACTTATCATTATGCATACATGTGTTCCATATTACTTGCTACTATGTTACACTTTGTGAACTATCAATGAACATCCTTGTCTTGAATACTTGATATCACTTCATAAACTATTTGCATATTGCTACTCCTTTGAAGAATGAATCATTTGACTATATGTAGCAATAGTAATCATCTTTGATATCCATTGTTAAGTATTAAATTGCAAAGTCCATGTTAGTTTTATCATCTTCATACTCGAGGACGAGCATGGATTAAGCTTGGGGATGTTGATGCATGTAAAATGCATACATGAACTTTGCACTTTAATTGCTTATATTCCAATCATATTTGCATCATATAAGGGTTATATCAATGTTTTATCATGATTTTGGGAATATTCATAGTTTTCCTTTATTTGGAATTAACCCTGCACAGGCAGAAAACCCTAGTTTTTATTTTAATGTTTCAGGGACCCAAACGTCAACGAAATCACCTGGAAATTTACGGGCGTCAATATTTGGAAGGAAGAAGACTACGAAAAAGGAAGCAAGCAAACGGAGGCCCGAGGGCCAAACGGGTGGCCCACGCGGCCAGGTACTGTGGCCGCGTGGGACCCACCCGTTTGGGCCTCGTGGCTCCGTTGCCTCGATCTCTTCTCCACCGACATCGTCTTGACCTAAAAACGCCTATAAAAAAGGTCCCCCGTTCTCTGGAAGGAGCGCCGCACAAACACAGAAACACCGAAACGGAGATCAGGAGCTGCAGATTGGAGGGGGAAAACTCCGGCGGGGCGCTGCCGGCGTGGTCTCCATCTTCTCCATCGACTTCTCCACCGTCTCCATGATGAAGAGGGAGTAGTCCACCTCTGGACTATGGGTTTGTGGAAGTAACTTATGTATCTCTCCTCTCTTGAGCTTCACTAATTAGCACCGTATGAGCTGCTGAACATGATTACGGTCACCGTTGTAATACCTTTGTGGTGGATCTTTATGAGTTAATATATGTTTGAGATTGCAATGTTTGTTTCAGTTATGAGTATAGATGCATATTATGTACCCCGTTCTTGTCTACTTGTTTTGATCAAGCATGTTTATGAGAGCGTGTGGGGGAACGTGTGCATTAGTTGGAGTAACGGGGGTGGCTAGTGCAGTGAACGTGAGAGAAAGTTCTGCGATCCACTTTGGTATCTTTACCTTACTTTGTTACCTCACTAGGGATAAACTAAAATACCATGCTACCGGGGATGTGGGCGTGACCATTGCCACTACTCCATGACTAGATCTAGCATGTTCTTATTTTCACTTCATGTCATGATACTTAATGCTATACTCTGAGTTATCTTAATTACTGAGGTGTTATGATTTAGTTCGCATCTTGGTGGAGTATAAGAGAGGTTAATAACCAAAAGATCTCTATGTTAGGACGTGATGCCCATATATCTAAGTAACTTGTTATCAAACCCTGTGTTGCAATCTCATATGTTAACTGTGTGTTCCATTGTCTACCACTTTATAAAGAGAGAGTGCATTTGTGAAACCATGAACCCCAGTCCATTTTTAATCATAAGAAACACCTTTCCAACACCATATACCACTTTTCTATTTTCAGCCATCATTAAATCCGAAAATACAAAAATACTTTTCATCTTGCATACATCATTCAAAAACCCAAAAATATCATTTATCATTGCATCCACCATCATTGCATATTTATTTCTTGTTTGCATTGCATAACTATCCTGATATCATTCTTACACCTTGTGCTTGACAACCACAGGTGAGGTTGAGGACCAAAACATCTAACCTTGTTTTGTAGGTAACCAAAAGAAGGATAAGAAGATAAATCTACCACTTCAGATTCCCCGAGAGTTCGATATTAAACCCTCGAGTCACCCCTCGTGGGGAAAACTGTCTTCCACTTACTATACACTCTGCACTTGGAGTCTCAACCTAAATCCCGTTATTTGTGCAGGCATCAAGACTTGCTCTTCGGGATCATCAGTATGCCCTCCATGGGAGGATTTTTTGAGTGGCCCAACCATATCGAGCCCCCACTGGGCGAAGGGCCAGGCCAATGGTATTGTCTTCAACGCCGATGCGAGTGCGTGCGGCTTTGTGGCGAATTTTTGACAGCCGATGCACCTTTTGACTATGTCCTCCGCGTCTTTGAGTGCTGTGGGCCAGTAGAAGCCTACGCGAAAGGTTTTGGCTACGAGTGATCGACTGCTGGCATGGTGCCCGCAAGTACCTGCATGAATATCACGAAGGATGGCTTGGCCATCTTCAAATGCTATGCAACGTTGGAACATACCTGATATGCTGCGTTTGTAAAGTTCACCGTTGATGACAGTGTATGCTTTAGATCGTCGAGTGACGCGTCTTGACTCTGTGATGTCTTCGGGTACCTCGCCGCGGAGTATGTATGCGAGGAAAGGTTGAGTCCAAGTTGGCTCGATGAGGAGTACCTCGACTGGTGGGTCCTCTGTGCTAGGTGCTTTGCTCTTGGCTGGTGCGGCTGATGTAGGAGTTGCTCGCTTCTTTTTGATGGATCTGTGCTCGATGCGCTCGAAGAAGACACCAGGTGGCACTGGTGCTTTGGTCGCACCAATGTTGGCTAACTTATCTACTTCTTCATTGATCTCACGCCTATGTGCTGCAACTCGCAGCCTTCGAAGCTGCCCTCCATGATGTTGTACAGGTCACGGTAGGCGATCATATCATCTGCGATTGCATCACAGGCCTTCATTGTTTGCTGTACCACAAGATTTGAGTCACCGTAGATCATCAGTCGAGTGCACCCGAGGCTTTGGCCATCCTCATGTCATGGATCAGAGCCTCATATTCTGCTTCGTTATTGGACGGGAACTCGAACCCCATTTGTAGGATGTAGCGGAGCTTGTCGCCTTTTGGTGATATGAGGATAACACCTGCGCCTGCGCCTTCGTTTTTCTTTGAGCCGTCGAAGTACATAGTCCATGAGTTGGACACATCTGGCGCTCCTGGTAACTGAGCTTCGATCCACTCGGTGTGGAAGTCAGGTAAAACTTGTGCTTTGATGGCCTTCGGGTAATCATACTTGATGTCTCTTGGTGCTAGCTCGATAAGCCATTTTGCTACTCGCCCAGTTGCGTTGGGGTTTGTGAGGATGTCCCCGATCCCTGAGGTGCTGATTACAGTGATCGGGTGCTCGGAGAAGTAATGCGTCAGCTTCCTTGAGGACATGAACACGGCATAGGCCAGCTTTTGATAGTGCGGGTACCACTGCTTTGATGTGGAGAGCACTTCACTCAAGTAATAGACTGGACGTTGTATGCTTTGGGTGTGTCCCTCCTCCCTTCGTTCGACTACCAGTACGATGCTTACCACCCTATTAGTTGCAGAGACATATAGGTACAATGGCTCGCATTCCTTTGGTGCGACGAGGATTGGAGGGCTTGTGAGGACTCGTTTGAGATCCGTAAAGGCTGCTTCGGCTTCTGGCGTCCACTCGAATTTATCTGCTTTCTTCATCAGTCGATAGAACGGGAGTGCTTTTTCGCCTAGCTTGCTAATGAATCGACTGAGCGCTGCCACTCGACCGCTAACTTTTGCACATCATGGAGCTTTGAAGGCCTTTGCATCGTCAGATGGCCTGTATTTTCTCCGGGTCCGCCTCGATTCCTCGAGCCGAGACTAGATACCCGAGGAGTTGCCCGGCTGGCACGCCGAACGTGCACTTCTTCGGGTTAAACTTGATGTGGAAGCGTTTGAGGTTTGCGAATGTCTCTCGCAAGTCATCGAGTAGTGTGTTTTCCTCTCTTGTGGTGATGACGATGTCATCTACATAGACCTGGACGTTTTGCCCAATTTGCTTCTTGAGGCAATCTTGCATCATGCGCTGGTAGGTTGCGCCTGCGTTCTTGAGCCCAAAAGGCATTGTGGTGTAGCAGTAGACCCCGAGTGGGGTTATGAACGCGTTTTCTCTTCATCCTCTTCCTTCATCCTTATCTGGTGATAACCCGAGTAAGCATCCAGGAAGGACAAGCGAGCGCACCTGGCGGTGGAGTCGACGATCTGGTCGATTCGAGGTAGTGGAAAGTGATCCTTTGGACAGCACTTATTGAGTGCTGTAAAATCTACGCACATCCGAAGGATATCTGTGTGCTTCTTTCTACGAGTACGGGGTTGGCCACCCATTGTGACTTCTTGATTTCTCTAATGAAACCTGCTGCGAGTAGCCTGTCGACTTCGGCTTCGACTGCAGTTCTTTTTGGGCCGGATATGCGGCGCATTGTTTGCTTGACTGGTTTAGCATCTGGAAATAATTGGAGAGAGTGCTCGGCGAATTCCCTGGGAATACCTGGCATGTCGGCTGGACACCATGCAAATATATCCCAGTTCTCACGGAGGAATTCGACGAGCGCGCTTTCCTATGCGATAGGCAGACTCGACGAGACATTGACTGTCTTGGTCGGGTCAGTCGGGTGCACCTGATGCGATCTTGTGTCATTGGTGGCATTGAATGCTCTGTTGACTGCCACCTTTTTGTGTTCTGGCATAAGTGTTCGATCGTTGGAGACCAATAGATCAGCGAGTGTTGCTTCCATGCCAAACATCTCAGAGATTTTGCTGAATTCTCGGTCGCAATAGTCAGACTTTTGGAAGTTCCCCTTGACTGTGATTACTCCTTTTGGTCCAGGCATCTTCAGCTGGAGGTATGCGTAATGTGGCACTGCCATGAATCGAGCGAACGTCGGGCGTCCAAGTATAGCATGGTATTGTGACTTCCAGTCGACAACTTCGAACTCGATCGATTCTGTTCTTAAGTGGTTCTTGTCCCCAACGTTACGTCGAGTTGTATGGTGCCCTCTAGGCTTATTGCTTTGCCTGGGACGATACCGTGAAAGGTATTTGAGGACCTTGGCAGGTTTTTGACTGACTTGTTCATTTTGCGGAGCGTATCTGCGAAGATGATGTTTATACCGATGCCTCCATCCATAAATACTTTGGACATAGCGTAGCTCCAATTTGCGCGTCGAGTACCAGAGCTGAGTGCCCCGGATGAACAACCGACGGAGGATGGTCCTCTCTGCTGAAACTAATTGCTGTTTCAGAACCCTTCAAGAATTCAGTTACAGCGGGAGGCGACATGACCGCCATGTTTACTTGTCGAGTTTCTCATCGAGTGATTGGAGCGCAGTTTTCCATCGTCCCCTTGTACAGGTGGAATCTGCAATCAGCATCCATATTTTCTTCGAATGATCGCTCGATTGTGCTCCGGATCTTGACTTGCGCCAGTCCTTCCTTTTGTAGCTATCACTGTGTTGCCCGCGGTCTCGACTGTCCGGCGATCATCTCGGTTGTCCCTCGATCATCTCGACTGTCCCGCGATCTTCTGACCGCCGGTCGCTTCTGTCCTGGTCATTGCAGGGTGTGGAGAACCCAGCCGCATGAATTCGGGTATGTCATCGTCGTAGTGACGTTTTGAACGTTTGCGCCTTCGGTCGTCTCTGTACGAGTCTCTGCGGCTTCGACTGCCGCTTTCATGATTGTCACGGGGTGAGGACCCGCGTGTGGTGCGCGCCATGTCTTCTCCGTCTGCCCACTCAGTCGCGGTCATCAAGAGGTTAGCCACACAGGTTGGCTTTTTGCGACCAAGTGCTTCTTTGAGGTCCCGCCTGGCGAGTCCCATTATGAAAGCATCCATGGCCATATCTTCTGAAATTACTCCGACTGAGTTGCGTATCTTAGTCCATCGTCTGATGTATGACCTCAATGTTTCACCTGAACGTTGAACGCGGCTCGCAGCTCCTCAAACGTTTTTGGGCCCTCACATAGAGGCTCAAAGTTTTTGATGAAATCCGTGTGGAAGTGATCCCACGAGTCGTGTGGATGGAGGTAAAGCTTTGAGCCAGTCGCGGGCTGTGCCCTCGAGCATGAGTCGTATGTATTGCATGGTGGTGTTTGTGCCTCGCTGGCACGCGACAGCCAGCCTGTAATCTTCCAACCACCCAGAAGTTCCTGTCGACCCGTGAATTTGGGCTGTTCAGATGTGAGTTTGAACCCTTTGGGCATCCGTGTCTCGCGGACGCGTCGAGTGAAGCACAGAGCTCCATGTGGCTCAGGCTCTCGATCAGAGTATGAGTTGCTACTGTAGATCTGCGTGATCTGCTCCTGGACCTGCGCCTACGCGAGCCGCTTCTTTCCCTCGAGTGGTGGCGGTGACCACTGTGATTATGCTCTTCCCGTCGCGCATCGACTAAGGCACGGTCTCGACTCCCACCTGGAGTTCTTGGAGTTTGGCGTATGGCCTTTGCCGCTAAGGCGAGTGATTTGATCTGCTGGCGATGCAGTTTGCATTGGGGTCATCAGCTGGAGGCTTGATTGCCTCTAGGTATGCTGCAGCGGTGAAGAGGGCACCCGCAGTGTTTTGGGTACTGGCACTCCCTCTTCGTCGTATGTCATGAAGAGTTGCCTAAGTTGCGGGTGAGCGCCGCCCTTTCGTCCGGCGAGAGGTGTGACAAACTTGATCTGGGTCTTGTGTCTGCTCGCCCGGTGGAGCTCAGGGAGAGCTGCCTTCTTCGCGCACTCGACAGGCTAGCTTGCTTTTTGCGTTCTTCGAGTGTTGCTCTGACCTCCGCAGTCAAAGTGATTCCTGCCAGTTAAAGTACTGGAAGGTCAACATCTCTCTTGTGTTGCATCTGCTGGCATCATTGTGCACTCCTTGATGTTTATCTGCTTTTGCTGCCATCTCAGAGTGATTGTGAGAGTTGTGACTCCGTCCGGCATAGTAACTGTGCACGGAATTCTGTAGGCCTGCGGCTGGCCGCAGCATCTGATGATTCTGTGGCGATGGCGACATAAACCTGTTGGGGTATCACCCGAGGGTATGCATGTGTGTCTTCGAGTCCCGTCATGGACTAGACATCGTCATCAAGGCTCATGTCGGAGTCGATATGCCCGTCGAGTGGTCCGTCTGGACAGATCTCGCTGTCGATGCCTTCATCGCTATGCTCATCTCGGCGTCGACGAAGTTGTTATGAATCTCAGAGTCGAGGTTGTTTTTGTTGGTGCAGATCTCGGAATCGACGTGGTTGTCGATATGAGTTTCGAGTTCGTCGAAGTCGCTGAACGAGATCCCGCAGTCGAAACTATCTCGAGTGAGAGATCGAGCTCGGGATCGTTCGTGCGGTTATGCTGATTCGGCCTCCCCGCCCTGAAATTCTTCGATGAGCTCGTGCATCTCTCGTGTGGACATGGTTGTCGCAGACGAGCAAGCTTGGAGGATCGACGATGGTATGGAC